>VZSG01000052.1:1519638-1576540 GCA_013398315.1 Nothoprocta pentlandii
AGGAAGGAAGGAAGGAAGGAAGGAAGGAAGGAAGGAAGGAAGGAAGGAAGGAAGGAAGGAAGGAAGGAAGGAAGGAAGGAAGGAAGGAAGGAAGGGTTGTACTCCATGCAGTGCACAGCAGGTCATGCAAAACAAAGCATTTATCGATGGGCAGGAAGCAAATGCTAGCTATGGCCCTGCTCCCAAACACTCCCTGGATGCTGGGCATGCTCAGTAGGTGAAGGCTGCCTGACTTGCTTCTCACCATGTTTCCGTCATGGGCCATCCATGATGGATGCTTCCATGATGTTTCTATTATGGACATGGACAGGGAGAGGACATTCACTGAGAATATGCAGGAGAGCTGGGCAGCACGTGTGAATTTTGGAAAAGAATTCCAATTAAAGGACAGCCCACAGAGGTGGACTTGGGGGCTGCGTTAAAGGAGACTTAAGAGAATCATTTGTCAACATAAGACTTTTCTGAATTAGCATCAACATTGACCTGTGTATCATTTCTGTCACCACCAATGGCCATGACGGTTTCTGGGTACCTGTTTGGAAACTCCTGCTCTGGCTTTCTTTCCCTCTACCCAAGACAAGTGATGCTAAAAGACCTACCACATATTTGGGAAAGAAGAAGGTGCAGACTGAGGAGTACATAGATGTTGTATGTTAACTTGCCTCATGTGGGAAGCAGATGATGGATGATATGACTTGGCTCTGGTCCTGTGGTGAACAGGATGGAGCAGCAGAGGGAGGGAGGCCACTGAAGATGCTGGACCCTCTGGTGAGGGTTTTAGTGTGTGTGAGTAAGGGAGAGAGTGTGCATGTCCAGAGATCTGCTATTTCTAAACCAATAGCATGTTTAGGCTAATCTCATGTTGCTAAGAAGTCCTGCACAATTTTTATATTGGCTCCTGTTATTCTGCAGTCCTTCGTCAGGTGGTCCTCCTCTCCCCTCCTCCCAGCAAAGTCATCTGTTTGGCCACCAACCCAATGACTTTTGGCTCTGGAGGATCTAGCATGTCACGAAACCCCAGAATGTGCCTTTCATAGCCTTGAAGAGCACTCCAGCTCTCTAGCACTGCTGAGTGTCTCCAGCTGTTTCTTGACAGGCTACTCATGTGTGAGTCAGACCCTCACTCTTCCTTCACCAGCTCAGCCCATGGGGTGCGTTAATCTGAGAGGGGCTGACCCAGCGTGCCATGGCCAGGGACACATGTCTGGCTGTAAACTCATCGCTCTCCTAAAATGAGCTTTAGAAAGAGCTAAAATAAACCTGTAGGAGAGAACAGAGACCGTTGTACTATGGAGACATCAGGTTTTTGGAGATCACGAAGTCAGCTTGTCTAATGTCTAACATCTCAGCAGTGTTTTGAACCCCAGATTGGTAGTGAACCCACTAAAGTATTGTGTATATACAGTACGAACCTGCCTGGTGATGTACTGTGCATAATTGCACTCAGCACGAGCAATCACTCTCTGGAGGTTTCGTAGCTACCCGCATGCTCTAGGTAGTTGCTCCCAGTGTGCAGGTCTGGGTAGGTGCACGTGTGTGTTAAGGCCTTGTTTTGTGGTGACTTTCAGGTACAGTGTTTCTGACTGAGTGCTTAAAAGCAGAATAAACCCACACTATGAGGAATCCAGTATTGCCAAAGATTAGGGTTGCAGAAGCAATAGGAAAAAGCTAGAGGCTTGGCCTCCTCATTGGGGTTACTTTTGGGCTGCAGTTGCAGACAGTGGGTTCCCTGAAATGCCAGTCCACACAACCACCTGGAGAGCTAATGAAGATGGCTGGCAGCAGCTACCTGTAGAGATGTCATTTCTCCTGACTGATGGATAGAGCCATTCATAGAATCATAGAATCACAGAATGCTTAAGGTTGGAAGGGACCTCAATAGAGTATCTAGTCCAACCCCCCTGCTCACGCAGGGTCACCCAGAGCACGGGGCGCAGGGCTGCGTCCAAGCGGGTTTTAAAGATCTCCAAAGAAGGAGACTCCACAACCTCTCTGGGCAGCCTGTTCCAGGGCTCTGTCACTGGAACACTGTCAAGAAGTGTTTCCTTAAGTTCCTGTGGAACTTTTAGTGCCTCTGCTTGTGGCCGTTTCCTCTAGTCCTATCGCTGGCCACCATTCTCCTAACCTAAAGGTAGTCACTAGGTGGAAGAAAGAGGTAGAGTAAAGTGTCTGGAGAGATTGTGTCTGTATGGATTGAGAAGAGTAAACCTGGGGCTCACACCTGCTAACATGGTTTTCTAGCCTGGGCATCATCGATGCTGGTTTATTTGTGTACCTGTCTCTTCTGTGGGGGGCCCTCAGGTGCCACCATGAGGTGCATGAAGCAGGTGACATGTGGATTGACAACTGCTTTGAAAATTATAGGGGACATTTGTAGTCCATCCAACATCTCTTCAGGTGGCTGGGGTGCTGCTCTGACCTGAGGTTTTCCCAGCTTGGAGAAAACCCCAAGGAGATTTAGGGTAACTTTTCCCCATCCTGCACAGGGTGTGGATCTGGAATGGGACAGATAGCTCAGAGGCAGCCCAGTGCAGAGCATGCATGAGAGATGATGAGCATGTCATCTGGGCTCAGGATTGCAGCTCACAAGAACAGATGCTACTTTGCTAGTGAAGCGTGGCCCATGGCTGGCACCTTCAGGGCCCATTGCAGTCTAAGTGCCAAGTAGGATGATCCCTGATGGGAAGTACAGAAAAAGCAGTGCCAGACATTGAAGAAACTCATGTGTGACTTCCAACACTATCTCCACAGATCTTGTTTTTTCTCCCTGCTTCCATTCACCTCCCTCCTGCTGTCCTGCCTCCTGTCCCAGAGTGCTGTGTTGCAGGGACCCTCAATCTCTGCTGTTTTCCCCCTTGGGACGTGCTGCAAGGCAGCAGTGGCTGTGTGTTACTCGAACAGAAGTGTCCTGTGCCCTTACTAAAAGCCAGGCAGTCCTAGCAATGCTCCTCCTGTCCCGGCAGCAGATGGTGCACAGTCCTTCTTCATCCAAACGCATGATGTCATTTTTCCAAAGCAGCTGGAAGACAGGCTGAGCCAGAGTTTTGTGAAACAGTAAATCCCTTCCTCCACTGCTGGTTAAATGCCAACTAGACGACGTGTGCTTCATTATCAGGGTCAGAATGAACAGTAACATCTTCCAAAGACATGGCTTAGGGGGAAAAACAGACTCTTGTGCTTACAGATATATCAAAACCTTTCTGGAAGAAGAATGAGTATGATTCCCAGCTCAGACTTGAAGGTCTTGCTGCATGCATGTCTATTCCTTTTAGGCTTCGGAGACTTCTGAAGCTTCTTAGTACATCCTGGATAATCTCTTTCTTCTCAGAGGGGAGGGTCAGAGGAAATGGCAGTACATGATAACCCTCTTCTTCCTTGGTGGTTATGGAAGCTACCTATCTTAAATAGCACAACAGAAAGTCCACTGACAAACATCAGGATGACTTGAGAAGGGATTGGTTCTCATCTTCAGAGCTCTCTTTTTGACTGGCATAGACTTGCTCGCTTGAGATAGTCTATTTTTCTGGTAACCTGTCTGCTTTAAAAGTTATACCAATAAGACTCAAATGTCAGGTCTTCATTGGGGATACTGTTCTACGTGAACTTGGAAGGCATGCAGGTAGCCATTACATGTGAGCTCTTCTCTAAAACAACATTTTACAGATTGCAAGTCAAGTATTCAGCAGCTAAGGAAAGCTGGGATTACAGCTTCCTGTGCAATATCAACCAGTCTTGAGTCTTTGTCAGTGTCTTCTCTTTCTTATGATGTCTTCATTGATTACAGCCTCCCATTATGCTTCTGTTCAAGTTCAACCTTCTATCTCACTCCTGTTTAATTGACAGTCCCTGTCCTTTACTGTTCTCTTTTTCTTCCTTCCAAGTCCCAGTCTTCTCCACATTTCAGTTCCCAATCTCACTTTCTTTTCTATCTTTCTTTCACCTTCTAAAATTCTTGTCAGGTCATTTGATTCTGGCTTACATGGGGCACAATACGCCCCACCGTTGCACTGACTCCCAGTTAACCTCTCTTCCCTTTCCTCCTTTCTCTCGCTCAAATCTGGCTCTAGGTTCCAGTAGTCCCATATGTCCAGTTACTCTTAGTGCTTAACATTCAGATGAGATCAACCAACTTTACCACATATAAATCTTGATCGAAGGACTTCAAAACTGGTAAACATCTGAGTAGATGAGAGAAAATTTTGTAATGGACATTGTCAAGAACATATAGTATGTGTATGGCATAGCTACTGGCTTAGTCTGCAATAACTCAGTATAAAGACTCCCTTAGACTACCGTGGGCTATCTGTGAGATCCTCAGAAAAGTGAAGGCATTCCTTTGCTTAATTTGATGATTCAATGTATTCCCTTCTGGGACTGTCAATTCACAAGTTATCACAGCAACAGGTCTGTCACTTTCATGAGGACAGATCTGGGTTCCAAGCTATTACCTTTCGCTAGCAAAGTAAGTTTTGGTGGACAAGCCATAGGATGTGTAATGCTGCAGTGTTTACTGCTGAATTCATGGTCAGCAAATAGAAAGCACTGGGTTATAAGCATATTGTGCCATAGTCTGCCAGGCTAAGGGAGATCGTGCCAGACTGAGGGAGATTGGTTGGTCAGAAGATGCACAGATGGTTTTAAACTATTCCAGTATAAGTTTCATTTGGAACAACTCTGAGCACTGCTTCTGACTTTCTGGATACCTGGGAATCTTGGATCTTAGCTTGTTATGCAGCCAAACAGATATAAAATGAGCATGGGACAAATTGACATTGCAGGCAATAGAAATCTGAAAATGTTTTCTAAAGTAAGCCCAAGTAAGCCAAAATGTTTCTTCACATGATTGTACGCCATCTCTTTCTGCCGAGGGGAGAAGGAACAGACAACAGGGCAACTTACTGGTATAGTTTTAACTCAGTTTTATGAAGTTCCTGCATCTACTTATCCTGAGAAGATGTGATAACACCTGTCTGAATAAGCAAGTTTGCTCCAATCTGTGTGGCTCTGAGTAAAACCAAAGCAAAACAAAATCAGAAATCAAAGAGCAGAAGCAATTTGACTTTGGCCAGACTGCAGGAAAATTAACTTGCCGAGACATGCCATCTCAGGAAATCCAATTTTTGGTGGACACCTTCACTGTTGGTTAGGATATTTTTCCTTTGCTAGGCGGAACGACCATCTCCACTTTTTAGAATTATCACAGAAGCAACTTGGAGCTAGGGAGAGATACATCCTTGGCACCTGGCTAATGGTTTGCAGACATCAGTCAGGATGAATAGGCTCATGCAAGCTGTGATAAGAAATTTGGTGGGTTTTGTTTTTTTAGAAAAATTTATCTCTTCTAAGGAGATACTGGGATAAAATAGGTGATGTGTATCCCTGGTGTATCCCATAGAGGATGCCAATCTTCAGAAAAGATTTGAGGTAGAGATTTGGGGGGCATTCTAGGTTTAGCATAAACCTGAACAAATCCAGGGTCTAGAGAGGGATTATAATTTACAAAATCTGGAACACAGGTCTTGCAAGTTTCTGAGCGTCCTGAGCCAACCTTACCACAGCAGACATGATTGCAGGTTAGACAATTCCCTGAAGTTTTTGGGATCTAATTCAAAACCAAAGCCTGAAGGGAAACTTGGGGTTTGAATCTGAATCTGCTCTCTCCTCTGCTTCTCAGAGAGAGAGGTAATTGTGAGGTATCAGTTTTGCCTCACCTTTTATGCAGCTGGCTTTCTGGAGAACCACACAGGAAGCAAATCAAAATAGTTGAATTAATCATCATGCCATTTTTTTTCTGTTGATTTATAAACAGAGGAAAACACTGATCACGTTTCATGTATTTGTCTTCTGAAAGTTCCCCACAATATAGGTAAGAGTGTTTGATACTTTCTATACTGTGTGATTTGGGAATGGCCCCAGGAGATCTCCTTGGAGGAGTCCATGTCTTTGGTCTTCTTTGGAGGTCCCTCATGTAGGTCCTCCTTGTTTTCTGTCTCCATCTTTTTTAGCTAGCTGAAGCTTTCTTTTCGGAAGCTTGGAGGAGGCAATAGGCAACAGGATATGATATTTCACAGGAAAATGGTCCCCCTGGTTTATCTCTTGCTTATGCCACCTACCCATATCTGCCGTGCTTTAAGCAAGTGCTCCCAGTCCCTTCAGTCCTGGATCTTACCACCTCCCACATCCCAGCTGCTCTGCTCCTTTATGCAAGACAGATTTCTCTCCTGCTTCTCCCTGCATGAGGTTCCCATCTCTAGCTGAGAAGATGGAGGGTTCCCTCAGAATTGCTTTGCTCTTTTGAGGCTAGTTTCTTACTTGTCATCAGGCTGTGTCATCTGAGAGAAGAACCTCCAGGTACATGTCAAGAATTTGCTATTTCTCTCACAAGGCAGCTATTCCTCATCTCCTCTGAACATCACAGAGCTGCTCGTGTATCTCTTCTGTTTCCTGATCACATGGACACCCACAGAACTATCCAAAAGCAAACTCCCTGGCAGGGAGTAAGGGATTTAGCAGACTGCTAAACTTCCTCTCACCATCTCTAATGCTGGAATAGCTCAAGCTATGTTGGACTATCAGGAGTCGCCCTTGTATGTGTCATTATACACCCAGTATAAATATAATGATGCTCATTAAGTCATTTGTTGAAATAAATTTTAGTCTCAGATTATCTGAAATTCTAACAGTGTTGAAAGAAAATTTAATTATTACTGTAAGTTTTTGCCACATGATATTATGCATTGTTTTGAAATGCCTGGCTGTGGATGTTACTTCATCATTTTTAATGTCTTGTAAAATACTGTTACATGCTCCTTATCCTTCCTTTTTGTTGTCATTCAAACAATTCAAAGCAAACATTTGTCTGCAAATTGTAAATATTTTTTCCCATTAACCTCTTACTTTATAACTTTATAACTTTATAACAAACAGTAAGACGGGGTTGGTTTATTTTTGATGAATTCCTAGATATAGTATGCTTTTCTATGCTTCACTATAAGCCAAAAATGATGAGAATCACATGACTTGGGCCATGTGATTAGTCATATCTAATTTCTGCTCTTCTTGCAATCTTGGAATCTGGAGCTTTTTATCAAACACATTTCTGAAATTTGGCAGACACGAGACATATTTCCACAGAGGGGTGCAGCCAGGCGCCTGCTCCTCAGCCCATGTAACTAATTGCCAACTTCAGTCTGGAAGCTGGAGAGCCACGTAAGTGCAGCACCATGCACAAAGCCATACTCCCTTCCTCACAGGGGCCAAAACACAGCAAAAGCAGGGATCCCTGCTCTGCTCCTGACCTTCTGGCTGTTGCCAAGAGGCAAATTGTTGAGACTAATACATAAGAGTGTTCCTTTTCCTGCAGTGTGAACGCAAGCCTATTCACACTGCTCTTGTGCTAGTCGTTTCTGTCTCACGTCTCAGTTTTATTTCTAAAATGGTGGATTGTACTGATTCACCTTCATAACAAGTTTGGGGGAATATACAGTCAAGGCCATGTTGTTTATGATTTTATGTAGCTGCCAGTACTGAGAAGAGTATAATGTGACTGCCCAGGGTGCCACTGCAACCTTTAAGGTCACTAGTGTGGTATGTTGGCCCACATAGTCAGGCTGAACCCACTGGACTGCATGCAAAGGGCATGAGAGATGGGCAATTCAGTGCCCCAGTATAAGAAACACTGATTTTTTCTTCAGGAAATTGAACAATCTTACACTGTTGCATTGTCTATATTTTCAAAATAAAAATTGCTCTGCGGTGTCTGTATGCACTTACTGCTGTAAATCTTTGGCACCTGTGGTCTTTATTGTCTTTCATTTCTTTCTTTTTTCTTTTTTTCTTTTTTTTTTTTTTTTTTTTTTTTTTTAATGTAGCTACTATGTCTATAAAGTACAAGGGTATTCTTTCCCCTCATTTCACAGGGCAAATCCTTTTCCAAAGGTTCCAGGCTGGTGGACCTGGGAAGAGAAAAGCAGTTGCTGTTTTGAAAGTGTGCAAGAGGCTGGGGCAAAGAGCAAAGCTGATTGCCTGAGCTGCAAGTATTCCTGACAAAATGCAAGTGGGCAAAGTAGATAAGGAAGCAGGGGAAGAGTCTGTCTATCTCCTGCCTACTCATGAGTCTCACAGTCCACAGAATCACATAATCACAGCCTCACAGAATGGTTAAGGTTGGAAGGGACCTCTAGAGATCATCTAGTCCAGCCCCCTGCTCCAGCAGGGACACCCAGAGCACGGGGCACAGGGCGGCATCCAGGCGGGTTTGGAGATCTCCAGAGAAGGAGACTCCACAGCCTCCCTGGGCAGCCTGTGCCAGGGCTCTGTCACCCTCACAAGAAGTTCTTCCTCACATTGAGATGGAACTGCCTGTGTTTTAATTTATACCCATTGCCCCTTGTCCTATCACTATCACTGGCCACCACTGAGTTCCTACGTTCTACCTTTTAAACACCTTCCCTGTGACTCCTGTGTATTTGTTTATGCAGAGCAGCTCTGTGAGATGGTGCAGTGAAGAGAGCAGAAGCAGAGCTGTGATATTTGAGAGCTCCCTGACAGTGCTGCTGCAGATCCCTGAGCTAGAGGCAGGCTGGGATGCCCAGGGACAGCAGTGGTGACAAGGACTGCTCTCCACAATTCCTGTCAGTATCATCTACAGTCACTGTGAGGGGGATAGGATGATTCTTGTGGCTTTCACAGATAGCAGGGCTGTCTTAGGTCGATATGATTCTTTCTGATAGCACATAGAGATAAGGCCCTGTTTCCTAGGATGCAATATACATTGCAGATCGGGCAATGGGACAGGGGAGCAGTGAGGCCACAAGGAAGAAGCGATTAGTAATGCTGCCTTTTAGAAGCAGACATTGCCTATGCTGCTTTGTATCTCAAAGTGGGCTGGTGATCCCTCTCATCTGTATTTACACTCACAGCTTGACTGTGACTGCAGTTTTCAGCACCCCTTTTAACTGGTCACTTTCAGATGTGCTGAGGGCAGCTGGCCAGCAAGAGAAGCTGGTAGCCCTGCCCAATCTCTTCTGCTATGGACTGGATTGTCTTCCAGTCTGCCACTGTCTCTCTTCTCCTGATAATTGTCTTCAGTCTTACATCCAGCTGGGGTAGATCCACGTTGAAAAGGATCAAAGAACATCTTAAAACTAGGGCAGAATGTGATACTATCTCTAAAGTTGCTGAGTAGAATTAATATTACCTAATGTAACTGCTTGAAGAAAAGCATTTGGTCTGAAGGTTTTGCCTGGGCTTCTACTCTGATCAAGGGATGGAGACAAACTCCTTAGAAGAGCAGTTCATTATGTTGCAGTGTGAGTGGTGGGTTAAGTAGGGACCTCACCTTCTCAATATGCCTCTCATTGTTGATGAAGGGAGCTCTGATCAGCAATTTGGATCAAATGTCTAACCTCTACATGACTACATTAGATGAATCTCACCAGTGAGTGGAAGAATTTAGCAATAGGACATGTCTCAGATACTGGTCAAAATCTGTTTCTCCATTTCAATTGAAGCAGAGGAGTTTCTGTGGATGGAGTTTCTGTGATGGATTTTGTTCTCCTTGGACACCTTGACTTGGGTAGAATTTTAAAAGAAAAGTTGAAAGCTCCTCACACTTCTCCTAAAGGCCCCAACACTATTTCTAGGGGAGAAGAAGAGGCAGAGAAGGTTTACTCCTGTATCTGTGTGGGATTTTGAAGCAGCTAAGACCTTGGTCTGTGTGTCCATTGAGCTGAGAGCTTGCTATGTGAACAGTCACTGCATTGTGAATATCCATCCCAAGGTGTCAGCCCAAGTGAGTGTACCAGTGTACCTGTCCTCAGCAGACCCTGTTAACTCACCACCAGTGTTGCTGTCCATGTGGCTTTATCAGACACAATCCTGACAACATACCAACTCTGAATGCTGCAGTGGTTAGCTGACTTTTATCTCACATTATGAGCATCAGGTCCTAAAACTAATTGTAAGTACCTTGAATCACATTGTTTTAATCAAGGATGCACAGGAAATTCCTTCACGGAGGGACAGAGACATTCCTCTCTCATTCCCATGATGAAGGACATACTGAGGCACCTGTGATGGGCAGCTGGCTACCTGCAGGATGTTGGACTCAGCCTTTCCCAGCTTCCTGGCCTGGAGCTATTGAGGAAAGGCAGCATGTCAGAGTGGCTGCAGCACCCACGCAGCCTGGACGGAGTTACTGATCTCTTTGTAATGACTATTTGCTTTTTGTTTCATATATTTTCCAGATGTTACCTTCTGGCTTCAGGGGGGAAAGGAAAAATGAATGTGAAGAACTATTCTAGTAATGTGCCTAGAAAGCCAGGTGCCTCCCCAAGCAGCTTGAACTTTTGTAAAATGCCATTACGAAGACAGCTTGGATTTTACTGCGAGCAACTGCAAAATGGTTCAACCAGCTATTGAGGTGTCTTGGGATGGATAGGCCTGCCCTCAGGCACAGGCCAAAATAAGCTGTCCTCAGGCAGCCGTTATCCTTCCTGCTCATTAACTGCTCAGGGACCAAATTCACGACAGGGAATACAAGCCCAGAGCTGAACTCAGCTCTCATTGCTTGAGGCTCTTTCTTATTGGGTGTAGGAGGCCACCAAAACCTTCTCTTTTCTGTCTCCACTTTCATCTCATGCTCAGACAGCCCAGATGGCATAAACTACATAAGATGGATATTGCGTCTGCAATGACACGACACTCTCTGTATTAACCACCTGCTTCATTAAGCTCAGGAGAGACAGCAGAGGCCCTTAAGGGGATAAACTTAGAGGTGCTAGTTGTGGTATTTGGGTTCATTTAATGCAACCTCTTAGAGCCTGTGTCTACTATTTCTTTCTTGCATTTCAGCTCTGTCTCCTTTTCCCCAAGCCAAACTAGCCTTGTCACCATCTAACAGCTCCTCCTTGATGAAGCAAAATAGGGGAAATGCAACATACTTTACTATATATTAACATAATGAGTTTTTATAAGGAAATAACAGATAAAAGGCTTCTTGAATAGAAAAGGAAAGTGTAGATCATTAACAATCAATAAAAATGTATCTTTAAAAAAGATGAAGCCTTTAGATAACATGGAAAAAAATAAGTCTGAGTAAAAATAAGTCATAATTTCCTATATTAACACATTCCCATATAAGCAATAAAGTCATAATTTCCCCTATTAACACATTCTAAAACACAGAGAAAAACCATTGAACTGCAATCTCTTATATTCTTTACCCATGTAAAAGAGGGATGTAAAATCGCTCCATACTTTGCCGGTGCCTGAAGAAACAGAGCCTGCTCCCTGGCAACTATGAATTAATCCCATGGCTTCCTGGAAGTCTGTCAGACTGATGGGAGGTTTTTTTTTTTTTTTTCTTTTGAGTAGGGAAATATGCTATTTTGAGAAAAGAACATCCTCGAGTTCTTGGCTCCTTTTTTTTTTTGGCTTACATGGAGTGCTGAGAATGAAGGCAAGCTTAGGTATTTCGAAGCAAATGAAAAAGATTGAAGGGGATATTTTCATCCTGGGATTAAGGTATACACTAACATTCACTTCCCTCCTGTCCCCAGGCACTGCAGTATTAAGCAGTGCGAGAGCTTAGAGAGAAGTCATTTAAATATGAACTCCTATGCTTATGTTTTTATATCTCTCTGGTTACCTCTTTGAGTAGTATGTTATGATAATAATAAAATATTTAAAGTGGAAAAAAATAGTCTCTTTTCTCGGTGGAAGGTATTCCCTTTCTTGAAATATCAGTGTTTAGTTCTCCTAGAAAAAAAAAAATAAAAAACCCACAAAAGTTATTTATGAAAAATGCAGCCTTGGTTTACCTCTTAAATTTCAGCAGACAAATCTTTTCTCTGTTTTGCCTTCTCTTCTCTGCCATCTTTTTTCCCATGTCAAAGAGAGAGAAAGAAAAGGTAAATAAAAAACCAAACTGTAAACAATTCTAAAAAATTAAAAAGTGCAGATAAAGAAAAAAATACTCTCTCTTTCTTCCAGTAAACCAAAACATATCTTAAATAAAGTGGTCTGAACAATCTTTTTTTTTAATAAAAAAACCCCTGCAACTCATTCTAGCTGGGCAGCCAAACCTTTACTTTGCTGAGATCACACAAAGAAAATACATACAAAGTTTCACTCTTCTGGATGGTACTTTCTGGTCTTTTATTTATTTATTTATTTGGTTGGTTTTGTGGCAGTCAGATCTCTGCTCTCCAAGCACTGTGCCAAGCTACCTTGGTACCTGGCACTGCTGTCAGTGTATTTGGCAGAGGCAGTACTTTGCGTTATGAATCACAGACACTTATTTATGGTTTATTACATGGCTTCTTATAAGGCTGGCTTGACACTTTTCATCATAAGGCAGATAAAAACCCACTTCCAAACACAAGGGGGGTAATAAGCAGTACAGTGTCAGGGTTTTGTGTGAGGCAGCGGCTCAGCATCCAACACTACACGCCTGCCTGCCCTACTCAGATTTTTCATACTGTTTGGTCTCCTCAGCTGTCCTGGTGCTGCCCATACACTGCTGATTATCAGCCCTGATAGTACAAAAACACAGCATGCCTTGTCTGATGGTAGAGTGTTTGCAGTGGTAGCTGCATTTTTCCTTCTTCCCTCACCGCTCGCCTCTCTTTATCTAAGGCTTTTCATTACCATTTGTCAATATTCCCTGAGTAGTTTCGTCACTGTAGTTAAGTCTTGGTTCACAATTAGAGCTGATCAAGAAAATGACAGAGAGTTTGAATTTAAAACCATATGTTTGACTAATAAACCTAGGTCCACAAACTAATCAACTATTGCTAAGCCTACTAAATTCATGGAATATATGACTTTTCAGATTCAGACCTATACCATGACCAGTTTAGAAAAAGCACTTAAAAGAAAAACTCCTTGGCAGTTAAACCTTTTATTTTGTTTCAGTAAATATTTCCTTTCAACACACTGTAGATTTGCAAAAATTGATACATCTTCTCCTGCCAGCAATTATTAATTTGATAGACAGCTCTGAGGATGCCCTTCCTCTCTCACAAAATAGATTTCAAGTAAAAGACTGATACACCGGGCACAGATCATTTACTGATTTCTTTATCAACTAGTGATTACTTTTTTTCTGGGAAGCCACAGCTGAACTCCGTGCTATTTTGTAGAGCTTCAGGAAGCTTGTTATCCAAGTGGAGCAAATAGAGTCTGTCCCATTATGTATTCCTGGAGATTTTTGAAATTTTTGTAAATGGAAAAAAAGGATAACAAGTTTAATAAAGTGCGTATTGTTCTTTGTACCTTCCCTGGGATTTATTTCCTTTGCAGTCAATTTGTATTCACTCTCTGCTCTTTTACACAACATGCTTATGGACATTTTGTAATTCAACATCACTTAATGCTCTGTTTCCTCTTCCCAAAGATAACGAACTGCAGGTGACTGTGCTGAGGGATGTGCTACCTACATGAGGGAACCAACACTGGGAGCTGCGAGTGCCACGCAGACTCCCTGCTGCACAGCAAGGAGATTGCAGAGCATGTGTGCTTGACACGATAGCACCTGGCACACCAAGGGGCATTTCTATTCCCATGTAGGAAACAAAGCAGGAAAGAACTAATGCCTTTAGGTATTTATTAGGTATTAGGCATTTATTATTAGATATTTTGGGTGAACAAAAATCTTAAAATCCAGAGATGAAGAGTGCAAGGTTAATCAAGGAGCTGTAGTTATCTGTGTATAGACTCTCACAGGCAAATGCAGCTGTGTATATATGACTGTAGATCCTAGGACTTCCTTTCTCAATTTTAAAGGTCTTTCCTCCTTTCACTTTCCCCTTGTGTGTGCACATATCATCTATATCCTTCTATCTTGCTCTGACTTCTTGACGCGTCCTTTGCATCTCAGGTAGCCCTGGAAACAATTTCCTGGGTCATGAAGTTCACTCTTCTGATCATAACTGCTTCCAAAATCCCATCTAGGTGCATTCTGGAAGCATGCCCCTATTTGGAGACTGCTTCCACACAGGGTTCCTCTAGCAGTGCAGAACTGTCTCATGATAACAGAGTTAAGATAATTATGACTAATTTATATCTCAAGGGCTTAATGGCTAATTTACATCTCATATTTTTTTTTCCTTTTTTTTTTCTTCCATTACTGCATTTACAGTGTTTATCTTTCCTCAGAATCCTTTTTCATCACTGCAGGAAGATCCTCATCTTCTTACCCTTTTCTCAGTTTGAGTTGCTAATTCCCGTGTGATAACATAGACGTCCAGAGAGATTTGGCTGACTCCAGTTACTCTGCCTGAAGGGCATGTATCTTATCAAAGAATGACATCATGTTATTTATGTGCATTCCTGTTGCATTTTATTTCATTTCCAATTCTAAGTGAAATAACCCCCTTCTGCATGTTACAAAGCCTTTCACAGATTATTTCCACATTCTTGCTCCTCTTACTGTGACTATCTTGCCTGCTGTTTCAGGTGGCCGTTTCTGAGGAGCTGGACTTCACACAAATCTTTGCAATGCCAGTTGCCTAATCTGTAGTGGTGTTGCTTGCTTCTCCCAGACTTCTGATCTTGCTTCCAGGCTCCATGCAGCCATGCCTGAGTTCACTCTCTTGTTCCCATTAGCTGTTCTGTCTTAGCTTTGTATTCATCGCCTGAATCTGCAGGGAAACAGAGGCAAGATATTTGTTTAGTACTGCAGCCACAGGTAGATCACAACTATCTTTAAACTTGGCTCTGACCACATGTACAGCAGCTAATTCTTTCATTTATTTCTCTTTCTCTTGTTACTGATAGAAAAAAAAAAGCATATATTTTGAAGAGGTTATTTTAATTTCTTATATAAGCTGTAGCTCAGTGTGATCTGAGTCTCCTTTTCTTATGTCTGTACTTACTGACCTCCAAGCTGTGGACTTCTTGCAAGAATAAAGAAGGTGTAGGATCTCCACCAGTGGGCATGTATCAACAGTATCTGAAGTGTAAATATAAAACATCTTACAGTTGCATTAAGAGACACTATCTAAACTAATAAGATAAATATGAGTATTTGCTTTCCTGTCTTGGAGGAGACTTTTCAAGTTTTTTCTTAGTCTTCTAAATGTTCTTGGAACTTATCTACCCATCGTCAAGCTACAGGCTTGCAAAGTATAGCAACATCATTACAAAAAAAATCACTTGCAGCCTTATAAAAACAAACTAATCTGTGAGTCAGCACACCGATATAAACTTCATCATTATATTGTCACTTATATGATACATTTATTGAGTAGTATTTCCTTCATCAGCTCAAGACAAATATTCAGTAGAGAGCTACTTAACATAAACTAGGCTTAGAGAGTTTTAGCCAGACATACAAGATGTTATTACACTGTTTTCTTTCATAGTAAAACTTCGAAGGAGAGACTTCAAACATCATGTTAATATGTGTTTTAGTGAAGCTATACTTGCTTCTCACCTTGCCATGCAATCTGATGTATGCCAGTTTGTGGGGTTGTGTTTTTCAGTCAAAGGCTGAATTCAGAAGTGAATTTCAGAGCTGTTGAACATCCTGCCTGCTGAAGTTAAAGCTGGAGCTCAGCATTAACTTTCAGGGCAGATTTAGATGTTTTGGTGTTGGGAGCAAAACAGACAAACTTACCCAGACTGAACAAGAACTGAGTTTTGGCCTCTCACTTCCTATTTTAACCACGAGGATATTGTGTAAAAGGAGATGCTGCCTTCAGTCGTGTCTGAAAAGGAAGCAGCAGCTGTGTGTATGAGCTACAGAGAACTAATCCAGCTGGTGCGTATTTGGGAGACTCCAAAGGAGGACAGACTCGGAGACAGCGACAAGGAGCTGGCGTCAGCTTCTTGAAGAACCAAGCAAGGCAGGGATGTGCCTGCGGCCTGAGATGT
Organism: Nothoprocta pentlandii; assembly: GCA_013398315.1. NCBI lineage: Eukaryota > Metazoa > Chordata > Aves > Tinamiformes > Tinamidae > Nothoprocta > Nothoprocta pentlandii. Next base: position 1,535,518 of record VZSG01000052.1, read on the forward strand.
CCATGCCCGGAGCTGGCTGATGGATGACTTCACTGAGGAGGAGAATGCATGGAGTTCCCCTTTTCCAACACTGTTTTCGTGAGAAAGTCAGGAAGATGCAGACTTCCTAATTAATTCTTGAGAGCTATCAAGCAGAAATAAAAGACCCTAGTATCCGAGCAGCTGCACAGGGAGGGTACCCTGACTCAGTCATCTAAATGTGTGGATGGAGAGCATTAATTTTACATGAATGATACAGAAGTATTTTCACCAGCCATTAAAACATGAAGTTTATTGATGTGTACTTTGTGAGAATTATTTGTCTGTGATCATCATAACAATAAAGCACTGGAATGGAATAACCATACCTAACAGAAAACACCTGTTCTGACATCTTTCAATTACAACAAAATGTAGTAGAAAAATGCAGTCTGAAAATATTAGTTTGACAGGTAAATGGGCCTGATTTACATCTTTTAGCTTTGGAAAACTTTGCCTCTGATTTGCATCTTCTAGCTTTGGAAAACTTCCTTAGCTTTTGCAGTAGCCCTGTAAATTAATAGAGTTTTTGTCCCTCCCAATAATCCATTTAATTGCAAGTAGGACATAAAAAACTGACAGGAATGCAGAAATGTTAATAAACAACATCTAAGATGAACACACCCTTTTGAATATGTGCTCAGAGAAATATGTCACTCATAAGGCATATGAAATGGAAAGCCAGATCATGCAAAACATGAAGTCTTTCATGCAGAGATGACAACGTCCAGCTATTGAATAACCCCAAATTTTTGTTAGCTAGTAAAATTTATTGTCTGAACTGGCCATTACTTCCTTTTTAAAGATGTTCAGTATCATTAACAGACACCTGAGTCCAATTAGTCTTTTATTAGTGATGACTGATTTCTGTCCTCCCTGGATGACTGAAGCTCAGATGGATCCCACTGCAAACTGGGTTGCAAAGGCTGTACTAACCCTGACCAGATTGTTTATCATAGATGCCACAAAAATACCAGCACCAGGCAACTTCAATATTGCAAACATTTATAATCTCTGTCCAGTGGTGGTAGATGCCCAGTATGACTACATATGTGACAGCATTTATTTATAAGAATGGACTGGTAAACACCTGTTATTCTCTCATCTAGTGTTCCCCTGGATCTGCTCCAAACAAACTGAAGGTAAATAAAGTATTTACAAGGAGTGGATGTGCATCCTGAGCAGAGTGAGGGAGGACTGAAGTTTCATTCTTTTCTTAAATGGAAAAAACGGCCAAACTCCTACAAGCTCCAAGGGAATTAGAGGCCTTTAAGTGACAATAATAAATGAGGGAACGTATTACATCCAAACTGTAGTGAAACATCATGATGTGGTTTTACACTGATGGGGTCAGTGTTTTGCTGGGTTGGAAGGAAGGCAGCAGGAGACACAGTAAATTGCAGTGCTCAGCAGATAATCTGGCTATTCCCTTCCTGCAAGTGGAGCAGAGTGAGGACTTTATATAAAGCCTGTAGAAGTAATGGGAACCTCTCACTGTCTAATGTGGGTCTTAAATGTGACCTGATATGCATCTTTTTTTGTTTGTTTGTTTTTTGTTAGAGCTGCTGTACCTATGCCTTTTCTTACAGAGACAAGTTATATTACTAATTCACTCTCATATGCTTTTCTTTAACTTGGGTGCCTGATTTGGATCAGTCCATTTTCAGGATGTCTTTCAGGGCTGCATGCAGGACAAATCAGTAGTATTGGTGCTTAGCTGCAAACTTTTGGTTTGATTCATGGAGATTTTGTGGGGGGTACTCTAATAGGTTGCTGAACAATTCCACCATGGCTTTGTTTTCAGAGAAACACGCAAATGCTTGTGGATCCACCATGATTTATGATGCTAACTGCCCCAGCTTGCAAACTACAGGTTAGAAAGGTCATCCTATCTACCAGAAGCAGAGCTGCCCTGCAGCAGATGTGAGGTGCTTGCTTAGCAATCACACGGACTTTCAATTCAAATCCATGCTCTGGCACTGGAAGAGGGATGCCAGCTTTTGTTCTCCACGGTGAATTTCATGAGTTCAGTCTTGCAAGGTGCTTGTCAGGGTAGAGTCTGAACTAAGAGAGAATTATGCAAGGAAGAATTATTTGGAAGTGGGAACTGGGCCACTTGCTTGCTTTTATTCATAGCTGATCTCAACTATATGGCTAGTCTGGATAATAGAAGCTGGAATCTTTTGCGGCTAGCAGGGTAAATGAGTATGTGCCTCCTTTACATGCAGCCATGCCCAGGTTTGCAGCAGTGAAAGGCTGGAAGAAAAGGTGGGACCCCCTGCCAAAAACTACGAACTGCATTTGTCATCCACTAACGATGTGAAGGTGATGCCATCACATTAGCCATATGGAGAACGTGGAAAATAGTGAGTGGGCCCAGGTGAAGCCTGCGCGATCTCAGTGAGTTATTAAAGCAAAGCTGTGATGCTGTAGAGCCACCTCGTTCTACATGATGCTAAAGCATCTCCTGGCTGGGGACTTGTGCTCGCCACTTGGCAGCAGTACTGGGGCTCACTGCTGCACGAACTTGCAAGGGGAAGTCAGTGACAGAGCCTTTGGGCAGAGGTGCATTTCTGTACAGGGTGGAGAGATCCTCTGTTAGCTAAGGTCAGGCATCTCTTCCAAACCTCTGATCACAGGCATTTGCAAACCTAGTAGTCCCATCGATACGCCAGCTCTCTGCTCATTTTGTGGGAAAATATCCTGTTTCTCAGGGCTTTTGAAGAGAACGATTTAAAAATAGCTTAGGTCCAAACTTGTGTCTTGTGGCATGATTGCTCCTAAGGGATCTTTGCCTAAGATCTGCTTTATCCCAGTTCTCCCCCACTGCTGAGTTTATGAACTCTCAGTTCCTCAGAAGCCACCCAACACTTGCTGTAATGGTGAAGCAGCAAAGCGATTCCTGTACATCTCTTTCAATGCTCAGGGCCCCCTTTTAACATACATCATAATAAACTAGAAGTTATCCATTCCTCCCAGTCCAAGCAAGCAGTCTGCTGCTTTACTGTAAATTGACAGAAGAAGTAAATATGAGGAAAAAATTACTGCAGGGCCATTTTTTTTTCAGAGAGAGAGAAAAGGGAGAGCCAACAAGTGATTAATCTTTTGTTTCTTGGTGGTTCAAGTATCCTTTTACATATGAGTCATATGTCTAAATATTCAAGGTCACCAGTGACCACCTCCTGGCCGGATTTACAGACTTCACCCTCCTTGGCCTAGCAATGCATTCACTTCTCATATCTTTGCAAAATTTGTGCAGTACTTTTATTCTTTGGGGACAAGTGATAATAGCCTACCAATTTTGTTTTGTTTTGTTCTGTTCTGTTTTGTTTTTGTTTTTGTTTTTTTTTCCCTTTGTGTTTTCCATAGCCCTTGCAATGACCAGTTAGTGTCTTTGCTGGGATTATTTACTGGGTAGCATTTAAAACATACTTTATATGGAAAAAAAGATGTACTCAAATATTTTTGGGTGCACTCCCCACATTTCTATGATTTACAGAAATCTCATTTTGAAGCAAAGTGGCAACTATTCACTGCTTAAAGGAGAGGAACCTCTCATGGAATTTAATTAGGCAAGAGTCATCCAGGGAGTTCCCATACACAGTGTTCAGCATCTTTTTCATCTGTATGTTGAATAATTAGTACATTAGGTCTGACTAAGAGATGAAAACATTGTAAGTCAGAAGTGAGCGCTATGTTCCCAAATCTTCACTGCCTAACTTTCTGGGTGGCTGTCACTTCGTGCACATCCACATCTGTGATCTAGGCACAAATATATCCCCTACACCCTGCCTGTGCAAGGTGGGGACAAGATTTAGGATCCTGTTCCTATAGATCCTCAGAAAGTTAGATGACAGCTGCTCATGAGTAAAATTATAGATGCAGATAACTCCTGTCAGGGATAGAATCAGAAAGTAAATTTACTCAAACATTTGAGGATCTTACTCTAATTCTTCATAAAATGAAGATACATGAAATGAGAGATGTAAGAACTATACATCCGACTGTGTGTGTGCTGAGTGATACTGCAGTGCAAACAGAAACTTAACAGTCATCTACAGGAATATAAGAAGTCTATAAATTTCTACAAATGACAAAGCAAACACATAATAGGAGTAGTAGTTCTCTGCAGTCTAAACATACTAATATTTAATCTACAATGTCCTGATGGTGTGATTCGCTGCTATATGCATTATTACTCCATTAATTTCCATGGATCTACTTCATATTTAAGTCCTGATTTAGCAACACACGTATGTGGTACTGCAGAAGAGGAGGTGAGGCTGAAGGTGGACGTGTAAGGACTGACATTCTTGAATTAATAAACAGTAGTAAAGAAGGGGGAAAAAAGCAACACAGCTGAGCTTGTACTGACATCTGAGAGCAGAAGTGCTGTGTAACTCCCAGGAGGCAATTCCTCTGCTTTGCTCAGTGTGGGTGCAGGCTCAGAGGCCATGCACTTGAATGAAATGGGGGTCTAATTGCAAAGAAACCTGAGGAGACCAACAAGGGTGCTAAGAGTTTTGGAAAACATGACCTAGGAGGAAAGGTTCAAGGAAGCTGGGTTTGTTAGTCTAGGAAAAGAGAATCCTGAAGTGGGACATGATAAAAGACTTACTTCCAGTATTTAAAATAACACTGTAGAGGATTATGATAACTTATCCCCTGGGGGCTATGAAAAACTGGTTTAATGTGTGGCAAAGCTTAGACTTTCAGAAACCCTTGCTACTTTAGGAAAGAACAGGACTGGAGAGGAACACCTAGACAGAGATGTTAATTTTGTGATAGGAATTTTTTAAGGATAGATCAGACATATGTTTGCCAGAAGATTCCTACATACAATTATTTTGCCCCTGTGCACGGGAAGATGTTCTCCTGATATCCTTTCCAGCCTTTTATTTCTACGACTTATGATCTACATGTGGCTAAGAGCTCTGCTGAACCAGCTCCTGCATATGAAAAGATTCATTTAGAAAGATTAGCATCCTTAGGCTGGCTGTGTGCCAAATGCTCTTCCATCCTCCAAGCAAAGGTAACTCTCTGCATGCCATTCGAGTTTCCAAGCTGCCATTGACAGAAATTTCTGTCTCGTTAACTGCTTACTTAGCTGAGCAGCATCTGTGGCAACAAGGCAAGAAAGCAGACAACTTCTGAAAAGATTTTGCCACAAAAGCTTGAATGAGCCCAGGACAATGTAGAAGGTGACTTCCTTTCACAAAGTCCTTCTATCATATTTTTCATTGTTCTTACAGAAGGCTTGGTATTGGAATACTCTTCAGGAGCAATGCTTGAGAGATAATAATAATAATAATAATAATAATAATAATAATAATAATAAAACATATGTCTAGCCAGAAGATAAATCTGAGACATAAGGCAGAATGTATGTGGACCAGGTGTTGTATCAGCCACCCCTGGAACACTAAGCACCTTTTCTTTCTTTCATGCTCAATGCAGTTAGCCTAGAAAGGCCTCACATTTGCTTTTGTGGAGGGAGGAAAGATGAATTGAAACATATAGTCAGGACAGGACTGCTGTGTTTGCATCCATGTGTTCATTAGCAAGCACATGTGAGAAGAGAAGAGGAAAGAATCATGATTCCACATTTGACTGAGACATTCTCTATTATTTTTTATACAATTTTGGTTACCAGTAGTCTGCCTTGGGCCTTTAAGGGGACTGGATCATTATGCAGTGTATAATTCTGGTTGTCCTGTCTCTCTGAATTCAGCAGTGACTGATGACCTTGGCCTGCAGAGACATGCACACAGTTGGCCCAGATGGTTGGCTCAGATGGTCCCAGCAGCCATGTGCTCAGCCAATAACAACTGTAAAATTCTGAGTGATCACAGGAAACTGATAATACAGAAGTTAATATTAAAAAGGAAGACAAATGGCAGATATGTGTAAAAGATGCACTGCCATAATGATGATACATATATCACCATCCTGTAAGATATATAGCAGATAGATGTGATCAAAGGCTACTTCTCGTTGCTGTTTTCTTCTTTTTTAATGATAACTTTGCCTTTGACATACACTGGGTCCTGAATCCCGTTTGGCCACTGGAGGGCAATCCAAACTCTTCACCACAAATGCTTCCATCTCTTGGTTGTTAAGTAGCAGTGTCCTAGTATCACCCAGACACTGCAGTTTGTTTTCCTGCTTTCTTCCTCTTTCCCTTTATCCTCTCCTTTCATGCTTGCCTCTAATAGACAGGTTTTGTAACTTCATAATTACAAAAGTTCTACAATAGTCATCTTGATTAAAAAAAAAAAAAAAAAGAAGTCAGTTGTGCCAAAACAAGCTCCTCCACTTAAGCTATAGCTTATAGGGATCACTTTCTTGAGGAGTCACCCCATGCTTGGGCCAGGGTTTACAATTAGCTGATGGAGTCCATGATATTTGCATTGCTAAAAATGACTGGTGCTTGACTAATGATACCAAACACAGTAATAAGATGCTGAATGGAAGTGGGTTTTATAACGTCCTGCTATGCAAGTACTGCATTATACTGTACTAACTAAAATTTTTCTAAAGCAAGATTTGTGGAGACATCCAAGCAGGACACTCTGCATCCAGCACAAATAGGAGGGTCCAGGCATTGTGATCTCCATGCATTCTGTAAAAAAAAATCAGATTTCACCTACTCCTATCTAAACTTAGCAATGGTTGTAGAATAGCATCCAAAGGGTTTTTTTTCTTCTTTCTGTTCTTCTAATCATCTCCACTTCCAAGGTCTAAGGAATGCCTAAATGTACCTGGAAACTTTTCAGTAACCAGTCAATAAAAGTCATTGCTAAATGAGCAGATTTCCTCTCTCTCCTGCAATTTGTATGGGAGTGGACACAACAAAGGTCTTCTAGCTGAGGCTATCTGTCTAGGTACAACCTGACATCTTTCAGACTAGAGGTGTCAAACAGTAGCCTCTTCGTGAAATGTTCAACACACCAGATAGACCCTCTGGGGTACCCCGGTCAATCCTCATACCCAGTATCAGAAGGCAGCATGTTACCCACCTTACTGGATCTCCCAAGGTTCCCAAGCCCATGGGGTCCTTCATTCTGTGTGGAGGTTGAGAGAGTTCTCAGGTAACTGAGAAGGGACACCCTCTAGAACAAAACTGGGAGTCTAATTCTGTTTGGGATAAAATTTCTGAATTTGGTCTATATCACTCGGGGACAGATGAGGGACCCAAGACACCCAGGACATTACATGAACCATGTAGTGTGGCACCAGGTGGAGGATTCCATGTTGCTCTGAGTAGCAGCAAAATACAGAAGGGCAATTCACCAGGAATCAGAACACAATAAGAGCTAGTCAGAGTGACTATTGCCTGGTTGCTTCAGAGGAAAGGTATCGATTGCCTGAGGGGCTAGTGGGCACCTGTAGAAGGGGAAGGGATGAAAGCCCTTCATGCTATATCACCCCATTGCCAAAGGGCATGAAGACAAGCAGTGCTTGGGCACCAGGGCCCATTTTGGAGTGGCTGAGAAGCAGAGCAAAAAACAGAGCTGGCACATGCCCTGAAAGTGGTGAAAAGAATCACAGAATCACTGAATGGCTGAGGTTGGAAGGGACCTCTAGAGACGATCTAGTCCAACCCCCTGCTCCAGCAGGGGCACCCAGAGCAGGGGCACAGGGTGGCATCCAGGTGGGTTTGGAAGATCTCCAGAGAAGGAGACTCCACAGCCTCCCTGGGAAGCCTGTGCCCGGGCTCTGTCAGCCTCACAGGAAAGAAGTTCTTCCTCACATGGAGATGGAAATTCCTATGCTTCAACTTGTACCTGTTGCCCCTTGTTGTGTCACTGGCCACCACCCAGAAGAATTTTGCCTTATCCTCTTTACATTTTGCCCTCAGGTATTTATACATATTGATCAGATTCCCTCTCAATCTTCTCTTCTCCAGGCTAAACAGGCTCAGCTCACTCAGTCTCTCCTCATACAACAGATGTTCCAGACCTTTAATCATCTTGGTTGCTCTACACTGGACCCTCTCAAGAAGCTCCATGTCCCTCTTGTACTGGGGAGCCCAGAACTGCACCCACTACTCCAGGTGCAGCCTCACCAGAGCTGAGCAGAGAGGCAGGATCCCCTCCCTTGACCTGCTGGCAACACTCCTCCTGATACAGGCCAGGATCCCATTGGCCTTCTTGGCCACGAGGGCACAGTGCTGACTCATGGTTAACTTAGTGTCAACCAGGACTCCCAAAATTCTCCCCACAGAGCTGCTTCCACAGAATCACAGAATCAATCTCCAGCAGGTCAACCCCTGATCTGTCCTGGTGCCTGGGGTTATTCGTCCCCAGGTGCAGGACCCTGCACTTGTCCTTATTGAACCTCATGAGGTTCCTCTCTGCCCAGCTCTCCAACCTGTCCCCTATCCAGGCCCCCTGAATGGCAGCACAGCCCTCTGGAGCGTCTGCGCTCCACCCAGTTCTGTATCATCTGCAAACTTGCTCGGGGTGCCCTCTGTGCCCTCGTCCAAGTCACTGAGGAATAAGTGGAACAGTGCTGGGGCCAGTACTGACCCCTGGGGGACAACATGGGCCACAGGCGTTCATCTAGAGCCAGCAACTCTATGGTCATGATAAATGAAGAAGGTGCAGAGCAGCAGCAACGGAGGGGTAGGGGTGGAGGAGCGCTTGCAGCTGTGGTGCAAGTTCGTAGATGCAGAGACTTCTCTTGGCTTCTCTTGGCACAGACTACATCGAACAAGCATCCTTGCGCGCTTGGCTATGGCACAAAGTAAGGCAGGACTTCAACAACGAGCTGAAGAGACGTGGAAAGAGTACAAGTACTTGCCATCCTGAGATGTTTACTGTTAAGCCACAGAGCTGCTCTTATTTATATAAAGTGGAAAATAAATAGAAAGCAAAAAGGAAAAATAATGCTTTTTTTTTTTTTTTTTTTTTTTACAAAAAATTACAGTTCTACTTACAGATTTCCCAGTAGGTTCCACACAAGTACTTTTGTGATTTAATATGAAAACACAGCTGGGTTTGCTTTGCAAAACTTGTGCTTTCACACTTGTACTTTCCTCAGTAAGAAAAGGGAAAGAATGAATGGTTTATTTTTGCATAGCAGCTTGTTCACATATCAGGGTTGAACATCATAACCCCCTGAACTACTTCTTAGATAGACTTCTCTTTTTCTCTGATTGCTGATAGCTCTGCTAATGCAGCAGGGTTCATGCAGCATTTGCTTCCTACACACCTTATGTTAAAACATATACTGATAGCTGTAAATCAAGGAGGTCACAGATATTTTAGGTCCCTGTAAAACAGGGAAATTCTTAGCAGAAAAAGAGAGGAGGAGAACTGTTGTCTCCTTATCTTTTTTCCCATTCTCTGATCCCATGTGAGCAAGTCACCACCACAGTTTGATTTTGGTACCCTGGAGCACAAAGATATTCCAGTATCTCATTTCTGATGCAGAGAGACAACAAGAAGACAAGAAGACGAAAACTTCTTTCTGGAGTTATATATTGAAAAAGGGGGGAAAAAATAAAAAGAATCTGTCCTGATCCCTTTAGGCAGGTCAAAGGCCTGAAATATGGGATTAATTTAGCGTCAGCTGAATCAAACATATTTTAAAAGGTTCTCTGTTTGAAGGCTTTAGTGAGTGTTTAGGAACTGAAATCTCATGTCAGAAGCAAGCAGCACAGCCCAGTCAATGAGCCTTGCATTTCAGATGTCTTGGTGTGTTGCTTTCTAATAACATGGGATTGATGGGCTTGGCCTGCATCGGCACCAGCATTCTCTCATCCTCACACTGTGAAGGAAAACAGGCTCATCGCTTTGCTGTGAAGGAAAACAGGCTCATCGCTTTGCTGGGATGCTTCAAGGACAGCAGGCTTTTTCCATTCACAGAAAGTAGTTTAGACAGAGAGGGAGAGGTAAAGAACAAATTCACAGCAGACCTGGCTTTTCCATTCAAGTGATAATGAGGTGTTACTGGGAATGACTGACTTACAGAATGGCACTGACATTTGCAGATAGATTTGACTGGGACCAAAGCTCAGAGAGAGTCTGGAGCATCACCCTATCTCCTATGCAGGTCTATATCAAGATGTCATAGACACTACAGCCCCCAAATGTGTCACATCTCCTCATTTCCCCCAGATCCTTCTGCCCAGGGCTCACCTCTGCATGCATCGTGCAGGCCATCTACTATCAATGAGGCTGCAGCAGAGTCCTGACACCTTACTGGGACAGCCTTTGGTGCACTGATGGGTTAATTTCTCCTCTTGCCAGGCTGCTGGCCACTTTCCCTTCTTCTTGGAAGCTTGCCTGTAGTTCCTAGAGAGATGAGGCCCTGGAAGTCATAGGACCTTAAGCTCCAAAACATACAACCTCTTTCGCAGCTTCTCTAGAGAGGGAATGTGGAGGTCCCAGGCTCCCAGCTCCCAGTTACTCTAGGTGATGGTGACCTGAAGACTGAAAAAAATTGGCCCTTGATCTTTAGGTTCAGGCTGCTTGGATAGTCCAGATTTTCCTAGGTGTACTGCAAGTAGAATGTAGACTTTGTGTTCCAGTGCCAGCTGATAGGCCATACAAACAGCATGGGTGTCCAAGCTCTGCTATTTTCTGGTCCTACAGGTCTCCTAGGTGGAGGAACAACATGAATCACTGTGCATACCTTTCCAGGTGCCCATCTTGTGTGCCCTGCCCAAACCACTGCTAAAGTCATAGGCTGGACATTTTCTTCTCTTTTTTCCAGCATATAAAATGATCCTGTATATATAATACTAAATATAAAATAATATTCTATCTATAAAATATGATTATATCTATAAAAAATAAAATTTTACAGTCTGTCTTTAAACCTTTCCTTTTGAAGTCATAACAGTAACAATTTTGCTATAGCTAATACATGGCATGTAAAATCACCACAGGAAGGACAGACTCACAGAAATGTGGAAGAAGGAGTTTTTTTATAATCAGATTTGGGAAAGGACTACAAGTTTTCCATTAGCCAGACTTTAAAGGGCCTGAGATGTACAACAAAAGCCAAGTCAAATAACGAGAGATGTAAGCAACGAAAAAATGGGAAGTTGTTTAGCAACATACACAACATTGGAACTGCTGTGCTCTATGTTATGCATAGATGCCAAATGTATTTTAGACTGCTGGTGCCAGAGCACTCAGCTAACCCCCAGAAAACTAACTCAGACACAGTGTGCTTATATTTCCCTCTCAACAACAGTTTGGGAGGCAATCACTATACAGAAATGTACAGTATTTATTTATTTCAAACAACCATTTAGGCAGAAAATGTTCTGTGGCTTGGATTCTCTAATCCTAACCATATGCAGTTTAATAACTCCATATGCAAGGTGCACTGTACAGTTTCCACATGCCTACATGCACTACCCAAATGCATGTGCACCAAATGCAGCAAACTGCAGGCAGTAACTTCAGCCTTGACATCACCTACCACAAGTCAACAAGTACATGAATATTCCTGGCATGCTATGATAGAATGTCTTCTTTCTCTCTCAAAAAGAACGGATTTTTAAAAGTTGCATTTGCTTTCTGGTAAAATAAAGCTTTTGCCAAATAGTGCTTCTTCAGCATATGCACGAGCCTTCCCTCTGACCCCAGTCTTTCTCACTGCAGCAGGTGCCCCTCTGAACAGGAATTTCTTTGGTGCAGTGTCTGTGAGGACAAGAGGCACCAATAAGCTGGGCATGCCTCTCTGATTCACAAATCTTATGCTCTTATGAGGTCCTTTGGGAGTGGTTTAGGTCTGAAATTACCTGTACTGATGTAAAACTAGACTCTGGGATTCCTTTGCAGGCTGCAATCATACGGGGATGAAGAAATCTGGGGGAAAGAAGTAAGTAGCAGGGCTTGGCTCCTCTGTCATCATGCAGAGGTGGCTGACATAATTTGTGTGTATGCTTTAAAAGCAGCCCACATTTCCCTTTGGATTGTTTTCTTGGCAATGCTAGAAGAGTTGTGTATTTTCTGAAGGATCTACAAACAGAAGAATGCTGACCATGACCATGAACGTGATTTTTCTGCCTTTTTTTCACCAAGTCTAAGAAGGAAAGAGCATTAGTATTTTATTTTCATTTCCTACGGTAGAGTTTAGTGAAGAATAACTTTTGGGGTTTGGAGGACAGTGCAGTATGCAGAATCACCCATAGCACAGGACATAGCAGAGTGACATTCTGCTTCCTCACAGCTAAAAGGGAATAGCAGGAGGACCATGTTACCTTCCCGAAGCAAAACTAGTCATCCTTTTCTACACTGGACACCCAGTATCTTCTGGCTACCGGTGGCATGTCCTTCACATTGCTGTTCCCATTTGACTTGCTGTTTCTGCTTCAGAAAGTAGTCAAGATACTGAAAGTTTTTTCTTGCAGGAATGTTTCTAGCACAGCCATCAAAACTGTTTTCCTAAACATTTTATTGAGAAAGCAAGTTATTTAGGTAAAAAGAAGAAATAGTCATTTCTAGGTCTGAGCTGAGTCAAATGTCAGCAAGCATTTCTGTTTGTTTTTTGATTTACATTTACATTCTTTTTGAATCGTAGTTAGGTTTTAGAATAGTGTGTTAAAAGCTGAAACAGGACATGTGAGTGTGATGTGTATATGGTTGTGTGTGAAAGAGAGGGAGGAAGGTATCAGAAACTCGAGAGAGGATTTTTACAGCTTTTTTTTTCCAGCCCCAAGATAAGACAGATTAATAAAAACCTCTTTTTCTTTTCTGTAGAAATTTTCATTTAGCCTTTTGACAGCTAATATCTCCACTTGCCAGCACAAAATGAAATCAGCTGGTGTTTGTGCTGGCAAAAAAAATGGAAGAGTTCTCTATTATTCCATCTATTACATTATATTACATTATATTACATTAAGAAGCTCATGTATTTGGCTACCAACAATATGAGCTCAGAGAACAATGAGCAGTGATTCATGCTGGTGGATGGTGAATTTGCTGGGGAAGCATGTCACTGCAGAAGCAAATGTGAAACTCCGTTTATTTAAGTTTTCTGGACCAGGTGCAAGCTCATCTTCTGCATTTATGTGGCACCTAGCACGTAGAATTCCTGATCCAGGAGCAAGTCAAGATAATGGAAACATTCCAGCTGTCCTGTGCTGGCCTTTCCTTGGTGCCCTGGGCACAGCCACAGCCGGAAAGTGGCACTCTGGCCTGCCTTTGTGGCCTTTCCTGTGGGCCCCGGGAGCAGCATCAGCTCTTGGTAGCTTCTCAGTCCCCTTCTGAGGTACCTGCTACTCCCTGGGAGGCCCTTGATTCTTGACAGAGAGTCATTTCTCCCCAAACCTGTCTTGTCCTCTATGGGAGTGTGCAGGATTGTTTGGACTGCCCGTTTCTGCCTGGCCATGTGTGCAGAGCTGCGTGAAGGTTGCTGCGAGGAGACCTTCCAACATGTGAAACCACATGCGTGGCCTCGTGGGACCCCATGGCCACATGCTCATAAGACTGCTGACTTGGGTTGTTTATTTTTTCCTTCTGTCCTTTTGACTTTATATTTTTCCTTGTTTTTCTTTCCTTATTTTTTTTTCTCATGTCAGTCTTTTCTCTTTCCCTTGTATTTTCCTTCTTTCATTTTTGTCTTTCCCTTTCTATTTCCTTCATTCCCTTCCTTTCTTTCTCTTGCCTCTCTGCTTTCCATTTTCCAGTTCCCTTCCCTCTTTACTTTTCTTCAGTTTTTCTTTTTTCTTTTTATTCTCTTCTTCTCTTCCCTTTTATTGTCTTTTATTGTCTTTCCTTATCCTCTTTAACATATTCCTTCTTTTCTTCTTTCTTTTTTGCATTTCTATTTCCTTTTTTCTTACCTAGTTTCTTGTTTCTTTTCCATTTTTCCTTTCTTTTTAATCCTTCTTTTCTTTTTTATCTTTTTTTTCTTTTCTTTTCTTTTTTTTTTTTTTTTTTTTTTTTCTTGGAGATCACGCAAACTGAGAGAGGTGTCTGAGGACAGCAAGAAGGCAAACATCACTGCAAACTTCCCAGTGGGCAATGTTGCCCTCTGGGAAAAATACCAAGGCTTCTCTTGGATAGTGGTGGAGCAGCTAACGCTCAACACCATTTCCAAGCACACAAAGGCCAAGATGGTGAAGAGAAGCCGCATGGTTTCTCCAGGGGGAAACGATGCGTAAGGAAACTGATAGCCTTCTAATCTGGAAGAACTGGCTGGATACAGGTGGAAGAGCAGTGGCTGTTGCCTCCTTAGCCTTGAGTAAGGCTTTGCACACTGTCCTCCTCAATGTCCTGCTAGGCAAGCAGAAGAAGTAGCAGCTAGATGAACAGCCAGGGAGGTGGATTGTGAAGGGACTGAATGCCAGAGCTCAGAGAGTGGCAGTCAGTGACACAAAGTGTAATTGGAGGCCAGTAACTAGTGGTGTACCCCAGATGTCAATGGTGAGCGCAGTCCTACAGACTTCTCTGTCAGTAACCTGGATGATGGGACGGAATGTGCCCTCAACAAGCTGGCTGGTGGCACAAAATTGGCGGGAGACAACAGAGAACTGTGCTGTCATGCAGAGGATCTGAGTGAGCTGGAAAAATGGGCCAGAAGAAAGTTTAAGAGAGAGTAAGTCAAGAGAGCATCTCTCCTGTGAGAAAAGGATGAGAAATCTGACATGGTTTAGCTCAGGGCAGAGAAGCTGTTATCCATTTCTTTAAATATGTGAAGGTAGAATGTAAATAAGATGGAGACATAATCTTCTCAGCAGTGCCCAGAGAAATGATGAGATAAGAGAGGCACAAAATGAAGCACAGACAATTCCGAACCTAAGAAACACTTTTTTGATGTGAGTGTGACTGTGACTGTGCACTGACACAGGCTGCCCAGAGAGATTGTGGTGTCTCCATCATTGGAGATAAGCAAAATCTAAATGGTCATGCCCTGGGCAATCTCCCTGGTCTAGATGACCCTGGATGAGGAGGGTTGGGACTACATGGTCTCCAGAGGTGCCTTCCAGCCTCAGCCGTTCTGTGATTATCACAAAGCCATTCCAGCAGTGTTAGTGGGCACAGCTTTCACAACACTTCACACATTTGACTGCTAGCAGAACAATCTGAAAGCAGCTTGCCTATCATCTGCAAATTCCTGCTTTGGGAGAAAATGCAAGGCAGTGAATAATTATTTAATCCTGTTAAATGACAGGAACCAAATTCTGGAAACTGAAGACAGACAAATTCAAATGAATCCTGTAGTAGTTCTCACAGTAGTAGTTCTCACTACATCCTCCTTGAAGCTACCAGCTCCTCTGTGCAGCTAGTAGAAGCAGGGAAGAAGGAAACTCAGTCTGGGAGTGAGAGGAAAATACCCGGCAAATCACTTGTAACAAGTGCTAGGGTCAGTAGTGTCTCAAACAGGCTCGTGTTTCCTCCCATAACCTCACATCATTAACATGTCCCTCTCATTACCTCCTCATGGCCTCTCCCCACCCAGCCTCCAGCTCTGCCAGAGGCCCTGTTGCTACATTCTCAGTATGGGTCTGCTCCATGTCCTACTCCGCAGTAGAGGATGTGCCATGATAATTGCACCAAGGCATAGCCCATGTCCTCACTCTGCCTCCTGGCTTTCAGTGGAAATGAGTCCAAAACAATCGTAGCTTTCACTGACAAGCAAAGACCTCTCTTGACAGCACATCTGCACTGAAACTGAGTGCAAATAACCTACTGGTCAGTCTGGAGGAGCTTGAAATTCTGGTAGGTCCTGCAGGAACCCTTGGGTAGAATGGGTGCGTTCACTGTATGATCTTTCACTAAGTAGGAATGTTTTACTGTGTTTTTACACATGGAACTACTCTCATGCATCCGGCAATTAGTTTATTCCCAAGAATGTGAAGTAATTTTTGGCATCTAAATTGGAGGTATGAAATTCTGCTCTTTAACTCTGGTCCTTCTGGGTGTTCATATAGTACTGCCTTTACAATATGGCTATACATATATATATATAGCCATATACTACATGAGCCTATGGAAAGACAAGAAATGATTCCCCTGTTATACTAAGAGCAGCTGTACATACAGAGTTCCTACAGGGTTCCTATGGTTTACTTAATAGTACTGGAAAGAGGTTGTAATGAATTTTAGAACTTATGTCACTTTAAAGCAAATTTTTTTTTTTGCTTTAATATATGCAGGACATGATTCTGGGCAAAGCATAGGTAGGTTTCACTGTTATCCTACTGGTGACATAGGAGTTATAACTATTTTAAGATGGATTTCATATATTATTTTTAATATATATATTTTTTTATTTCCACAATCTTTGTTTCAAATAGTTTTGACTGAAGGATGGGTATATTAATGTAATCTAAACTAGAGGAAATGGCCACAAAATAAAGCATCAAAAGTTCCACAGGAACATAAGGAAAAATTTCTTAACACTGAGGGTGACAGAGCCCTGGAACAGGCTGCCCAGAGAGGTTGTGGAGTCTCCTCTGGAGATCTTCCAAACCCGCTTGGACGCAGCCCTGTGCCCTGTGCCATGTGCTCTAGGTGGCCCTGCATGTGCTGGAGTGTTGAACTAGATGATCTCTAGAGGTCTTTTCCAGCCTTAAGGGTTCTATGATTCTATGAACACTTTATTACAGTTATGTGTTGAAATCCAAAAGAGATTTTTAAGATAAATGCTCAACATCAAGCCACATCAGTATTTATTACTGTAAATCCCATGATCTAACTCTCAAAGGATAGGTAGGATTTTTGTTGTTGTTCCAAAAAAACCATAAAATTTTACCAGGTTTCTCTGTTCTCCCATTTGGACAAATGGGAAAAGTTGCTGCTTTTGTGCCGTTTATCATTTAATGCCTGTCTGTGGCATGAAACAGAAATTATTCAGAAAGAGTAGCCATCTTTTCAGCATAAATCCAGAGATTAGAGGTCCTCCTGTCATTGGCTGTGGTTCTCTTCCTTGGGAATAATCTTAACTCCGGGAAAGATGCTGCATAAGAGAATCCAGCACATGGAGATTCTCTAGCACAGAGACTTTCCAATTTACATAAAGACAGGGCTAGAGAAAGAGAAAAGGGGAGAGACAGACACATACACACTTATTTCTCCCACCCTCCTTTCCCCACAAACCATGGTTCTCCTATTTCACCATCAATTTCTTTCTTTCATTCTTTGCTTTGCTTCTCTCTCTAAATGCTCCAGTGCTGGTTTCTGGACTTGACACAGCTGAGAAAACTGGGCTGTGACTCCTTAGGACTGTATTCACTATGGCACTCAGTTGTACTAGAAGAGTCATTCCACCTCTTGCGAGGTGGACATGACTTCACTGTCAACTGGGGCAAGCTGGTAAACCATGAAGTCCTAAGCAGTGACTTTTGCTCACTGCAAGTTCTTGTTTGACACTGGTGCCATTATGTGGGTCCTATTCATAAGCCAGTGAGGGACCATATCTCAAGCTGACTGTTTCAAAGCTTGTTTGCCTCTCTGCTGAATTCACTGGAAGAACTGAGCTCAGCAGCTCTAAACAGATAAGGACTTGAAACAGATTTCAGATGGGTTCAAGGAATGGCTGTTCTGCGTTAGGGTTGCATACCACCCCAACCTGCCAAGGCAGGAATGCCGTTGTCCATGAAATAACTTTCCTGGATACCTCTGAAAGACTGGGCAATCAAATAATTGATGGCAATCCATAGACCCCACCAGCACTGACATGTTCAAGGACTACAGACCATGGACTACCACCACCATGGATCTATGGTGGTGGATATCTCTTGCAATACTATCCTGACTGTTTGCTAGATTTCCTTCTTTCCTATCTTGCTGTCCCTTTCACAATGCTATTTTCTTAGTGCTACACATGAATATTTTTTTTAAGTGCTCAATACATTTGCTCGATTGGTGGCATTTGCCCTCGCTTGTATATTAATCTCACTTTGGATATAACAAAGAATCTTCCTGGCTCGGGTCTTCCCGGGCCGTAACAAAGCCCTAACAGTGACATCAAGTCTTTATAACTACAGGCTAAAGTTTTTCTCTCCTGAAGCTGTATCGTCTCTGGGAGTCATCAGTACATACACAGTCTTAAAGACTTTCTGACTGAGCACTAGGCAGCAAGTGAGAGGAGAGGATGAGCTTTCAGATTCCCTGTGCTAAAGACCTGACCTGAACTGTTCAAAAGTAACAGGCATCTTTTATCTTGTCTTCCCTTTTTTGAGTCTCAGATTGAAAAGTGGGCTAAATGCCTCTGGCCTCCCTGCAGAAGATCTGGAAGGGAGCAATGCACCAGGCCTTCCATGGTACAGAGCAGTCAGGATATCTGCAGGGTTGATATAAAAGGTAGCAAAAGAGCATGTTACCACATGGTGAATATGAGAATATTGTTCCTAGGTGTTCTCACTTGATAGGGCAATGGCAATGGGTTACCAAAATATCCAGTGGCTCATTGCAACAGCATATAGGTCTGCTAAATCACAGGCTGCTGGCTAATTCTATGATATAAGATATAAGAAGAGTTTCAATAATGCTTCCTTATGATATCTGGCTTCTCACAAAGAATTTCAGAGGATCCAACAGGAACAAAACAAGCTGTTACTGTTATATTTGCATCCCAGCTGAGGAGCAGACTTCCAGCACATCACTGACCATAGTCCACTTTGTTTAACAGAGAAGACCATTCAGAAGTCACCTTCCCCAGAAATCACCTTGGCATCTTGCCTGGGCTAGTAGATAAGAGATACTCATTGAATAATACCTTCAGGATTGTATGTGCCCTGGTGGTAAACTGGAGTTTGTGCTTAGATCTGTGTAACTGAAGTTCCTTGATCTGTTGGTCACCACAATTCTCACCATATCTTCTAGGTATATTGTCACCATATCTTCTAAACCTGCTATTTCCACTCCTTCAACTCTGTAAAACATGAGAGCAATAACCAAAAGTAGCAGGAACTTCTAAGAATATCCTCAGGCTTATAGGATGTATCTAAGTATTGAATGCCAGCTGCAGATAATGGCAGAGGAGGGAAAATTGATTTCCTCAAGTACAATGGCTAAGAGCCATGGTCTTAGTGCCCTTAGATCTCTTCCTTTGTGTGAGAAGAAGGAAAGATTTTGCAAACATCCTTACTCCCCCAGCCTCAAAGTGGAAGAATGTTTTTTTTCTCTCACTTGTACTCTGACCACCGTATTTTACCTTGTCCTCTTCTGACCCCTCCAGCCAGGCACTGCTCTCTTCTCCCTTATTCTACTACATTCCTTCTTTTGATATTCCTCTCTCAGCTCTCCCAAATCCTCCTGTTGGAAGGACTCAGCCACTAACCACAGCAGCAATGTACATGAGATATTGTCAGTTTTAGGGGGACCTTACCCATCACTATCACCTTTTTGTATTCTGCTGACTACAGACAGCCCCCCCACGGGGACTTCATCCCTTTGGTAGTGCAACTCAACTGGTACAACTCATCCTTGAGGGTGATGTGTTAATATATTGTGGTCTGCCATGGCCAAAACGGAAGCTCCAAAAATGAGATAGTTCTCAACTACTGAGGAATGTTCCTCACAGATTTCTAGTTGTTGGATACAGTTCTTTGAGAGCAACCCTGTATTGCTCTGATATTCCTGGAGAGATTGCTCCAGCAAAAGAGAAATTTAGAAGTAAAAGAGACAGTTCTTAGAATATGCCAGGTCTTCCTAAGTGACTCGGAGAAGTTGATTGCTCCTCTGCTGATAATTAGGGATTCTCTGGGGTGGAAAGTGATGTAGTCGTCGGTTTTGTGTTGCTAACATCTGTTTTTACAATTTTACAAATTCCTGTCATGACTCCTACATGTTATCCAAACACAACGTGGGAATGCTTTATAAAATTGGCATAATCATTTGGGGCTCAGCATTAGTATTATTATGAAAAATAAGTGTATTGTTTAAAAAAGAATAATCTCTGTAATAAATTGTTTCCTACTTTTCAGGCATGTGAAAGAGTTTGTAATTGGACTCGATATGTTGTCCAGACATATAACAACCCAGGACCATAAAACTAAACCAAGCCTATGATTTTATTCTAGTAAGTCACTAAGTAGAATTCCTCCTTTGTTTTTGTTTTGTCCATAGCTTGCCTAGTTTTTATCTTGGGAGTGATATTATGTCCATATTACAATTATGCATATGTAACTTAGAGAAAGCATGTATAAAAATGTAAATTGAAAAATGTAACTAGAAAAGCTAGACATGGCAAAGAAAGGGGGGACTGAGCACACAGAGCAAGTGGCTCCTTCTTAGCCATGCCAGCATGTCACAAGTTCATGCCAGCTTGTCTTTGCATCAGTGTTGCCTGCTTGCTGCTTGGTCACGTGCATATATCAGCCACATCTTGGCTCAGAGATATCTGGAGAGGTGTGGATGAGAAGAGTAGCAAATACAAATGCAGCCTTAAAAAGCACTGAAACAGGATGCAGATATATATCCAGTAAGGTACTGTGTTTTCTTAGGATCCATGGAAATTTAATGCTATTATTTTGTTCATGTTTCTTCTGTGAAAGCACAAATAATTTACTGAATAGATACAAAAAGAAAAACTGAATTGTGCTGAGTATGTTGTTCCAGGAAAGTATGTTCCTAATACACATTTATTCCTGCTTGAGCAGGAAGGTTGGACTAGATGATCTCTAGAGGTCCCTTCCAACCTTAATATTCTGTGATTCTGTGATTCTGTGATTCTGTGATTGTGTGATTATGTGAAAGTCCATGAAAGCAAGGCCATTTTGCATCCTCTGTTTCTCTGAGTAAAAAAAAAAAAGGTAATTTCTTTTTTTTTTTATTCAAATGGGAATTTTTTGATGTAGGAATTTTTTGTTGTTCATGAACAGCTAGGTCAAATTTGAAAACATATTACACCTATTTCTTCAGAGGGACAATTTAACTTTAAACCAAATGTATACCACACATACAAATTTAACAAAAGCTGTGAGCATGATCATGTGGAGTTTTCTGGGCTTTAGTAGGCCTGGTCTTGGTAGTAAAGCACACTAGGTAATGAGTGTTTATAGAGTGGAGAAACTTGCAAAGATTCTTGCAAGTCTACAGAAAGTTATATTTCTAGAAGAAATCAAACTTCCCACCTATTTTTGCAGGAAAAAAAAGTTATTTAAAGAAGTCAAAGGCATTTTTGTTTTAAGACTGACAAAGCAGAGTGATTATGGCTTGGTTTTGATAAGTTTTACCAGAAAGATTATTCCAATATTCTTTCTGAAACCATTATCAAATTTGTGAGGAAAACTATCATTTCAAAAAATAAAACCAGGTCTTGTTTAGTAGCTTTAAGGTGTAAGGTTGTAATCTTTGTTGAGGATACAACCCATTTAACATTAGGCTTCTTGGAGTTCTTGGACTAAATACAGCTTAGTCAGAGGTTTAATCCAAGCCTACAATTCAAAGTAAAAGCTGAACATTTGGCTGCATCTGTGAATAGGAACATAATCAAGGGACCAAAGCCTTGTAAATGGAAATGTACAGTCATGATTATCTGTTCAAGGAACCATTCCATAGCCATATGTTTCAATAAAATCTAAATACTGCCTGTCAATGTTATTCATTGGGTTAAATTTCACTTCTTTTCCAATTACATTCCTATCTATAGAGTCACTGAAGTCGCTAATTTGGCCTCCTATATTTATCCTTGTTCTTTTTTTCTGTTTGCCTATAGGTCTTTCTAACATCTCCCTCTTTCTCTCTCTCCTCCTATATTTATCCCTGTTCTTTTTTCCCCTATGCCTATAGGTCTTTCTAACATCTCCCTCTTTCTCTCTCTCATTATTTTTTTTTCTTTTTGTTATTTCCCTCTGGCATATATTTGTTACTCAGGAAACAGCAGGTCCATAGTTATGAGAAGAATTTGACGGTCACCCTCGAGTGCTGTTCAAAGTATGTTTATATAGCATTTTGGAAAGTACGTGGTGGTTTGGGAAATGTGTAGGCATTCAGATGATCACTTTTATGAACACATACAAGGTGCTGTGCAAATATTTTAGCTGCAGGACATGTGTAGCTGATAAAGCTTTATTTCTGTTATTCTTAACTACAAATACTATTAGCCAAGGTCTCAGCTGATGATGTGCATTGACACTGTGCCCTGAATTTGCTGGTTTTCTGTGCCATGATTAGTAACCATCTGTACGAAAGAAGAGGCCAAAAACTCCACTTGAGAAGGCTGTGGGTGACACACAACATACAGATTACAAGTGATCATCCCCTTCAAGCCTGATTCAAAGTTAAGGGTTCTCCACTTTTCACACCAATGCAGATCACCTTGTAAGACTTGGAGGTGGATCATAACTCCAAGACATACCAACATATTCCTGTGGACTCAAGAGACAGGTAGCCAAAAAGAGGTGAAGATGAATTAAACCATTTCTATTCATTCTGAAACAATAACGCCTTTGAATTTACTGACATGGCATTCCTCCCCTCTACTTTGTTATAAAGCTAATTAAGTGGATATATCTCAAAATGACCAGGGAAGTTAAGAATAAGGACACTGTCTGGTTTTATTTTGGTCTATTTTTTTTTAGCTTGTTGTAACATATTTGGTTTCTGAAACCCTTCTTGACGGGATGAAGCGCTAAGATTTCAATTATTTAATTTTTAATATTACACTGTCTGCCTTTATCCAAGAGAAAGTCATCCCTTTATTTCAAAAAAGAAGAGAGGGATCTCTAGAACCTGCTGTTTGTTGTCTCTAGTAAGCAACAGCTGAAGGATACCTAGTAGTTGAAGAGGAAAGCCATGAGGCCTAGTGAAGATTTCTGACCTATTTTTCTGTCTTTTATAATAATGCACTAGACAGTTAACTGATTCACTTTAGAGTGTATGGTCCAGCCATTGCCAGACTCTAATTCATCTAGTTGAATATATTTGAATTAATTTTTGAAAGACTTTGCTATCTGTTCATCATATCTTCTTTCAAAGGAGCTCCAAAGCTTTTGGCATTTGGATACTAGACCTCTGCAACAGATTACATGATAAGCTCAGGTTTCTTCTGACTGAGAGAGTAACGGTAATAAAGACAAAGCCGATGATTAAAGGAAAGAAACTGCTATTTTCTGTTTAATGACTCTCATGGTCTTTAACTTCATTTTTTTCAGCAGACTTTGACCAATCACTTTACTCATTCTTCAGAAAAAAAAAAGTTAATTCTTATGCAAAATGAGAGAAATGTGCAGTATCTTCTACCTACATTCTGGCTGAGGATATATTAAGAAATGATTCTTTCTATGAAAGTAGCATTTGAGAAAGTTTGACCCAAATCTATTTCTGTTCATCAATATTTTATAACTAGAAACGATCTTAGGTCTTACTCTAGAAAGACACTTAAACATGTTCTTAATATAAGGTTTTCTGCAATTTCAATTAACCTCATTTCTTTAATCAAGCCTGAAATGAGGAAGGCCTGGCCAAGACTATTTACAAGAAAAGATTCATTTATCATGAGCTTACTCTGAAAAATAATAGCTGCTTCAGAGAGGGTCAGTTTGGTAGGAGATTTTTTGTAGCTTAAAGTGAGCAGTTATGCATGGAGAACATAAAAATTGTTGATTTAAATTGTTGATTTTTAATTGACATTATACTTTTCCTGTAACTGGCTGAGAGAAAAACACTGTCTGGAAAGACACAACACTGATGCCATTTGGAACAAGGTGCATTGCACTCTTCCTGACTGTGAGTCAGACATTAGGTCTGAAGAAAAAAATCTACTGCTTTTTTTTTCCTTTTTTTTTTTTCCTTTTTTTTTTCTTTTCCTTTGGCTATGAAAAACAAACCACGGAAAATGGACATACTGTAGAAACAGGCACATTTCCTCTATGGATAAAAGATGAACCAAATGAGTTAAGAAAAAAAATACAGACTCCCTGACCTCAAATTTTCCATAGTACACTATTGTAGGATTAAAAACTGAATTTTAGCAGCTGAGAAGTAGAAAAACTAGCTGCTGCTAACTTTAAGGTGATACAGTGATATGTAACTGTGGAAGCAAGGTTTGTTTTCACTTTCTTCTACAGATTTGTTTTGCCTGGACTTTTTAGATTAACCTCCTAGGCATCTGCACATGCTTGTAAATTGATCAAGTGAATAAATCTAGAAAATACACTTTCTGTGGTTTGTACTACTCTCTCTCTCCATTTAGTAAGCATTTGTTGCAACAGATACACTTCTCTATGATCAAGATGAACCCTTAATGTCTGAACAATAAATAAAAATGTCCTGCTAGGCCGATGTTCACAAACTTTTGCTCAACAGAATACCTATCTGTCTGTTTAAAGCCATTATCAAAGCAATTTAAAAAAAATTAAAACATATACCTATGTTTTATGATACTGCATGCTTAGTTCCATTAGATTTAATGGTATTTAAACCCATGTTAAAAGTCTTGCTCAAGTTTTTCTGAAAAGTAATGGTTTGGCAGGGAATTCAGGAGCCTGGGAGGTTGCGAGTGACCTGGTCAACAGGTAGTTTGTTTTCCTGTGTCATTAGAAAAGATTTAAAGTTGTAACTGCTAATATGGAAGAGCTTGGGGTCAGTCCCATGTAGCAAACATAGGTGCACTGATGGGGGTGTGTGGGACAGCGAATGGCTTGTTTCTGACAGCTGTGCACAGTGAAGGGCTTGCTGGGAGGAGTCCTTGTTGGGATTAAAGAGGAAACGGAGGCAAAGGCAATTCTGGCACCCTCTGATATCTTTCCCAAGAACTTTGTTTGAAAGGCTCTGCTGCTAACTCTAAACCCTCTTCCTGTCAAATGGAGAAGTATTTCAGGGCTATCAGGATACATCGTCTCCAGCAGGCATGATTTTGTGCTTGGAGGTTCTTAGGAAACACCCCTCCCACATGCAGAGCTGGGAGCCCCACCAGCACCCGAGTCAGGACAGCAGCCCTCCCTGGTCACTGATGGACATCCCTGTGGTGGCCATGGAGCTGCTCCATTTGCCATCAGCTGAGGAGACGACCTGAGGAGGACTGGATAAGTGCACAAGACATGAAAGGCAGGAAGAGAAGGACTTCTGGTACAAACTTAACAGTAGCTGAAAAGTTGGTAAACTTCTCAATTAAAAAAAAACATGGTGGAAAGCAGAGACAGATGGGATACTGCCTTCTGATTAGAAACACAAATGGAGAGTCTAAAGAAAACAAACTATACCAAAGGGTTATGAAAAAGTTATTGTAAAAGTTCTCTTCACCTTTTGACCCACCCTATGAGTCACTCTGAGATAAGACTGAGCAGAGAATGGTCATACGGGAAGCTAAGCAAAGACAGCCTTTCCTCTAAATAAATAAATAAACAAGCACTCCATCCAGGGAGAATTACAAAAAATGTAAAGCTGATTTCTTTTTACCTCATAGCCTTTGGTTTTGTGTTTTTGGGAAGTGATTTAGGCACTTGAAGTGCTGGAAAAACTCTTGGCTCTGAGCTCAGGATCTGCTAAATGAAAGGAACCAAAGAAGGACTGAGGCATAACATCCCACTCTCCTCTGCCGTTTTCAATGTATAGAGAAAGTTTATTTTCTGTGCAACACTCCTCTCTCCACTTGAGCTCCATCAAACAATAAGAAACTTCCATGGAAAAAATCCTGTGAACTTCAGGGGAGTCTCTAATGGCCCAACCAAAACCAGTGGCATCCTCTCTTGATATCTGTGATGGGATCAAGCCTCCCTTGATACTCCTTTATACTCCTTTATAAAGAATTGGTTATACTAAATACAGAAAAAAGAAACAGCAATTTTTGTTGTTGTTGTTGTTGTTATTGTTTTGGGTTTTTTTTGTTTGTTTGTTTTTGGTTTTATGAAAGCATATTTTGCTTCTCAATGCTCCCAGTAATTTCTCTAAGACAGTGTCTCAGTGGTTAGCACACTGCAACTATGCTGACAATTAAGGAGGGGATGACATGTAAGAAATGACCTAGGTTTATTTTTATCAATGTCTTTTTTTTTTCATAAAAGGATTTTAATTTAGTTAGGTCTAACATTATCATTTGAAAAATTTTGGTTGTTAATGTTGTTTGACTTGGAAGAGGAACTACTTTTTCTCTCTTCACTTCTACTTTTTCTCTCTTTAAAACTGGCATTCATCACCTTGGGAAGGGACTGTATCAGTAATGGCTTACTAATGTAAATCTCAGATACTTTACTCACCCATCACCTCTCCTTATGACTAGCTCAGCCCCTTGCCCTCAGCCCTCGGCTACCCTTGTAGGTAGCTCCCTTGATAGTCTCTATAAACTTGACAACCACCATACTGTGTCATATCTGGCTGCCATCACACCATTGCATGCATCTGTCTGTGCAATAAGCTCTCTTCTAAACTTTTTCTTCTGTATTATCTATAGATAGTATGCTTTCTAGAGCAAATATCAATGCTTGGAATGATAAAACTTCCTTCTTCCTTGTTAGAAAATAAAAAGTAAATAAAAAATAGTAATTATGACAGTAGTGATAATAGAAGTAGCAACAAATTAACCTGGTTATTTGTTGTTTATTTCCCTCTTCAGTGAATGCTTGAAGAAAAAAAAAATATTCTTTTGTCAACAACCCCTCCACACAAGAAAATGTAGGAGTGTCAGCTGAGTCGTGGTGAATGCACATGCAGGGGCTCTTAGAGCATGGCAGACAAGGTAATGTATCTTAATGCATTACTTCAAGGCAGTCTTCAAGGTAGAAGGTGTCTTAGCTAAACATCATCACCCCTACAGCTAAATGCACAGTTCAGCCCACTCAGAGGGACCTGTTGATCTGCACTAATGTCATCACGTGCTTACACATGCTGTACTGTTACCCAGGCTGTACTGAGAGTTCTCCAAAGTCTTGAGCTGCAATGAGGAGTCACTGTCTGCCTAGGACACCTCCATTTGGCATGAACCCCTCAGAAGCCGAGGCAGGGGTGATATTTATAGCAGATGAGCCTGTGTTTTCTTTTCAAAATAGTTTAAAATTTTGAAAGTCAAATGAGAGACAAGCTTTTTTTAAAAAAAAATAACCATAATAAACACTCAACAGTGTTCACTTTCTTGTTTTGGCAGGAAGAATTCAACTTCAATGTGAAGCCATCTGCCCCAGTAGAGGTTTAATTTATTGCACTAAATAGTTGGAACATCACGGTCAAGGCTAGCTGATTGATATGTGAAACTTAAAACAAATCCAACCAAAACACCAATAAACCCAAAGGAAATAGATCTTGTTTTGCTGTCAACAGCCTGACAGGCAAGAGGTGAGGCCCCATTTCCCCTACAGGCTATTGAGGAGTAACTTGATCACGGAATATGAGATAAATGAAGATGACACAGTCATGCTGAGACTGGAAACATACTTCCAGCAGCGGCAGCCAAGTGTGTGCATGTTTGCTAAGGAAATTGCAAGGGCCTTCCTTGGAGTCTCAAGATTCAAATTCCTGCTTCAAAGGACAGTTATGACAAATGTGAACATGCTGGGTCCTTGCCACCACGAGTAACTGTGATAGAAAACCAGGACCTTCTCTAGAGACAGTAGCTCACAAAGTACATTGGATACAATCTTGTCCTGAGTAAACCTTCGGATTTTTTATTTATTTCTGTAGTAGTAAAGCTGAAAACATGAGACTGAAAGTTTTAATAAAAAGTCATATAAATGTATAAGAAATTTTCTGTAATGATTACTGTCATCATGATGATCCAAGAAGGGGAACAGGACATGACAGGACAGCATGTTGCTTAGACAAGACACTATGTGCTAATTATCTGGCTATTCTGAAGTTACAAGTTTTCTCTGGCAAAAATTCCTTCTTGGAAGTTGCATGATACTGATGTGCTTCTGCAAAGTAGCTTGTCTCTTGTCAGAA
This sequence comes from Nothoprocta pentlandii, assembly GCA_013398315.1. Taxonomy (NCBI): domain Eukaryota; kingdom Metazoa; phylum Chordata; class Aves; order Tinamiformes; family Tinamidae; genus Nothoprocta; species Nothoprocta pentlandii. The sequence continues at coordinate 1,563,324 of VZSG01000052.1, forward strand.
CAGAATTTTTGATTTAAAATACTTTCATTTTTTCCTTAAAAAAAGGCATAACTTTGTGTCAGGTATTTTTGCACTGTGTCCAACTGTCTGTGGTGCCTTTTGCTTTTCTACTCTTCAAATACTCTGCATTTTTCAGTCAAAGATCAAAAAGTTTAAACCTTGTGAAATATAAAGCAGATCCTGCTCCCACAGCCAGATACACATACAATGGAGAACTTGTTTGAAAACTTTTATGACAGCTTTTATTTCATGTGCATATACTTGTTTGATGCTGAAAACGTTTTTCAGAAATACAGTGATTCCAAAAGTATTCTTGACAGGATAGTTCCTGAGGTAGCGAGAGAGAGAGAGGAGAATGATTTGAAGACAGAAGTTGTGACTTAATTTTGCTTTGTGAAAGCATTTCACCTTTTCTGCAGTCTAGAAGAAAAACAGCTTTAGGCTCCTTCCAAGTTTGTCACATTGCAGTATAATTTCTTGCTGTCTGTGATAACATCAGAGACAAGAAGCCTTAATTTCTGTAGCACTTGGTTAGATCACTCCAAAAAACATGGATTGGAATATGACAAGGAATAACATCATCCATACAAATTCCCTGCTAACCTTCATCTTTAACATAACTTTCAATTCAATTTACTCCACTTATGCTCTTTTTGTTTCTAGCGTGTCACAGGCATTTCCAGTGGTGATGTTTAAGAGTTTTCCTGACGCTTTCAGCACCTGGAGGGTTTGGAAAGTGACCTGGCTTTGTGTGATACTTGTCTTAGCACCTAAAGGTATCAGCAGGAAAAAAATTAATGACATATCCTCTCAGATTACTACCATTAGGCTTTGTAGCTCACTAATAGAGGTAAATCATTACAGGACCCAAGGGTATGACTACCTAGTAATGGACTCACTCCAGCTAAGAAAATGCACAGTCATTCTTTGTGGCACAGAACCTGGGAGGACACACTGATGTGCTGTGAAGGCTGGAGGACTCAACAGCTCAGGTTGTGCACTGTTGAACTGGGACTAAAGTGGGCTGCGGTTCAGGCAGAGCAATAGCTCATCTATGTGGAAAGCACCGTGCAAACTTGATGGAGAGGCTGATGGATGATTTTCAGATTCAGGAGAGAAACAGTCTTCTTCAAGTGAGGATTAGAACCTAGTAAGGTTCAGAGTTCATACTTGTATTCAACTGACCAAATGTGAATGTCTATACAGCACCTTCATAATGTCCTGCACCTTCATTGTCATGGACAATGGCACAGTTCACTTTCTCCTAGAATAGCTATCTCCCATGGATCAGATGAACAGAACTGCACCAGTCTGGCTCTAAAGGCAATTGAGGTAGGATCTGGCTCAAGCATAGATGTATGCACTCTGAACACACAAATTTAGGAGAAATTCTTCCACCCTCAAGTTCTTCAAGTTTTTAACTTATAGAAGGAACATGAAAATCTGGGTGAATCTAATTGCCTCCCTGAGTTTATTCTGAGCAATCATCATGTTTCTGTACAACTTTGAAAACTCGCCTTGTTTTTGTTGGTGAAAGTAGGGAGAGGAGAATATTTCTGTAGGAAATCTCTCAGCTGTGGATATGGGGCACTGCAGAAATGCTGACTGATAAGGCACGCTTAGTTGTTGGCCATCCAAAGCTTCAGTACTGAATGGGGCTAGTCAGTCATGAGGAGCCTTCTCCTGGCTTGAGTCACCACACTTGACTCTCTTGCCACAAGGACAAGTCTAGAGTAGTCCCACTTGTGGTCAGCAGAATGATGCTGTCATAAATAATTTGTGAACTGAGAGAGGGAGTCCCTTTCCTCATTCCTATCCCTATTTCTTCTAGCCTACAAAGCTTGGAGCCTACCTGCTCAGGATCCTTGCTCAAGCTCAACTCAAAAGTGACCATTAAGAAAGTGCAATAAAGGTTGCGACTGGATCAGAAATGCCCCATAACTGGCATTTTACATGTACAGCGGTAAGCATTTTTCCTCTGTCTGCCAAGAACCAGTTTACCAGCAATTAAGTGCCTGATTGCCTGGCAAGTTGATTCTGCTGTTAGAGCTCATCAGGCATGGTTGCCAGTGCCAGCAGAAGACATCCAACAGCATTGTTACTACACAAAATACATTTACACACAACTTCTCTGAGAAGATTTCTCTAATCAGTCTGTTTTGAGAACTAGGAGGGCAAAGCATAGAGGAGTAATCTCCTGTGGAAGGAGGAGAGTGAGCAGAAACCCTAGATTACATCCATGGACAGAAATAAGACATTTGTCTTGTCCCCAGTGTGCTGCCCTAAGACTATAGAGCTTTCATAAGCAGGGGAAGGGACAGACTTTCTCTGAGAATAAGAGCACTTCCTTACCTGAGGTCAATAGGAATGGAGATCTCCATCTTTCATACCTCACCAATGTTGCTGTATCCTCATTTAGGACAAAGCTGTATCCTTCAGCAACCTCAAAGCTTTGTCATAGAAATGAAGTTGAATATTACCTAGTTTTATCACCTACCCATAGAAACATTTTTGCAAGCCTTTTTTTTTTAGAAACAATGAATTTCAGTAAAGTCTTCGGAGCTGCTCTATGTTAACTGCTATGTGATTTGCACTGCATTTTAGGATTTAAGCTGTCTTTGCTGAAGAGAAAGATGTGTCCCTAGACTGCTTCGAAGCTACAGAGAGAGCAGAATACTATTTCCATGAACTTTTTTTACAGTAAAAATCTATTCATAATGAAATAGAAAGTCCCACAAGTTATCTGTGTTTTGCAACACATACAGTGCAGTTCCAGCTACTAGGAGCTTTTCTCTGGAATGAAATCAGGCAACAGCGTAATTATTTTCACGCCCCACATGCACTATCTTTCATTTCAAGCATTTCACTCTGCCTTGAAAAAAATCAATTGCCTAGGGCACTCTGCTCAAGTAGATATAATTTGTCCTTTACTATGATATGCATTATAGAGATCATTCAAGTAGAATGCAGGTGTTCTGGAGTAGAAATCCTTCCTCTTTTGCTGGGAAGACTCCCTGTCCCTCCAGGAAAAAGATTCCATTCAAAGTGATTCCAAGGTATTTATTTCCTCAGCCTGCAATGAGGTTTTCTAACATTTGTGTGCTTAGGTTTTTCTACATTTATGTATTTGGGCACAAATCTGAGTTCTGGCTGTGCAGATGCCCAAAGGCATCCATTGTAAAGGACTCCGCCCCATCTTCAGTAACACCTGTCTCAAAACTCAACCACTGTTGTCCTTTTTGCTATACTCACAGTTACAAATAAATGACAGTTGGCTCTGTTGCTTCTGCTGTGCTTGCAGTGATGCCCCTGTGAGAAACTTTAAACATTTTTCAAATAGCCCTCTTCAGTTCTGAGCGAAGTTCTTCCAGAATCCCCCTCAGACTCACCTCATGAGCAAGCATTGTCTTTTCACAGATTCTAGAGTTAGCAGAGGGGAAAGGAAACCGATCCTCAGCAGAAACAGGAGTCTTCTGGCCTGCATCATTTCCCTTGGGAAACAGTGTCCCTGCTTTCCTGCCTTATTAACAACCTGGCTGATGTCTGCAAGTGCCCTGGACCGATGCCCAGCTCTAACCACATGATGCTTCATGTTCAACTCCAGCTGAAGAGGCCACTGGGTACTCAAAATTTTAGTGTTACAGTGTCTGAGTCTTTCAGTGAGCTTAACCTTCAGTCCTTACTTGGCCGATACCTTTCCAGGAGGCTAAAAAAGTGTTGTCCGCTTCGAGACTTCAGGACGGGATCCAGTATTTTTATGTCCAAGCATTTATATATCAGCAAATCAATGTTAACTGCTGGATGGAGTATTCTTTTTCCAGCTTTCAACCCTCAGTGAAGCTCTGCAGACAGATTTGAGCTCTTTGAAATGGAGTTTGGGATGGAAAATGTACCAAAGCCTCACTATGTTGGTGGATGCAGCCAAGACAAAACATATGTGTTTTATACCAGTAACTGTTATATCCATATTGTTATCATTATCTCATGATAAAGTGACCTAATTTTTACTGTACTTGGCACCTCTCTCGTTGGTTTATTGCTTGAAAAAAAATGATCAATGTCCCCTATAGTGGTAATAACTACTATAGCATAGATTACTTCAGCGTACTAGGAAGATGTTCCTGTTTCCTTCCCAGCGTGTTGCATGACAACTGCCCTTTTATCAAACAGTTCTCAGTATGGATTCACCTTGATTTGAGCAGCTGTTTTTTCTACAATAGACTAGTTGAAGCACTTCAGCCCTCTCAACTACTCCAAAGGGAGTAGATTTGTGGCTTGGTACAAGGGGTTATTTCCCTGTGCCTGGATAGGCTTAGTTTTCTTGGGAAATTGAGATAGCGATTATTGCTTCTTCTAAAGTCCTGGTACATCTTACATGTGCATCTTATGCTGGGTAATGGTCTATGGCTGTGCAGTCCTCCTGCCTTTCCATGCAGACAACATAAGATCAGTGTTAGCAATTTTTCGATCGTAGTTTCTTCGCCAGAGTTTAGACCCAAGTACTGACATAAAGAGATACAGTGTGAGTTTGTACTGGCTTGCAGAGACTGCATCTACTATGACATTTTCAGTCCTTTATTTAAGGCATGATGAGTGCAAAGTGAAAAAGAACAAGCACTAATGACCTTTGAATGCTTGTAACATTCACTTTGATGGATAGATTCAGATGACTTCTATTTTAGTGGAATTTTTAAAAGGCCCAATTGCCCCAAAATTATCTGTTAACATTTTGTAAATATCCAGCAGTACTTATCCATAACTACCATAGTACTTTTACAGAAAAAAGATACAGTATTTTTACAGGGCAACTGAGACTAAATTGCTCCAAGAATGGAGCCACACCTCTTGATTCCCAGTCCATGCACTGACCTGTAGCTCACTGGTACTCTGGCCTTGCTAACTAATGAGTTTTATTCCTGATTAACCTCTACTCAAAAAAGTACAGTGCTGGGCTGACTGCACTGGGGCAAGGCCAATTGGATTCTGTTGCTAGCAGACTTTCACTGGAAGCCAAAACCACATGATTTGATTATTTAGGTCTTTGGATTGAGTTTGCTGTCCTCCATGAAGTGACTTATATCTGCCACTGTGAAGGCTAGTCACTTGCTTCTTCTCCTATCCACCTCCCTATACTCCTTACTCTGCAAAGTCTGCACTACAGATCAAAACCAAAGTCAATATGTTTTGTTTTGGGTTTTATTCTTGTAAGTAAAAATCCCAAATGGATTCTGGCTATTTTCTTAGGGCTGGAATTCAGAGACAGGATGCCCAAGATCAGCAGTCAAGGATTAGGTATTTTGGGAAGGCTCAGTGAAACACAGCTGTTTTGAAAAAGTCTACAGAAAACAATAAAATAGTTCTGTGTTCAGAGCAGAGATTGTTATGTGTACCTCTCTCTAGGGTGGTACAAATAGTTACTATGAATTTTAAGTTTCTGAGCCCCTAGGCTACTAACCACGGGACTGTCTTTTCTATTGGGTGTTGCATAAATCCACAGTAATAAGCAGGCTCAGCCTGGGGAATTCATGTTCTAAGTACACAAGGACCATGCAGGAGGACAGAGTATCATCCCAGCCTTACCAAACAGAACATTATGTAGACTGACTTTGCCTGAGATGACTGTGGTTACAGATATCAGACACAAAGCTAGGTATGTATCTTAACTGCCCGGGAAATTTCTTCTTGCTCTCTGGACCACAGGCTACCTTTTAGGTCTAGCTAGCTCAGGATATTTATCTGTATAGGCTTAAGTCTGACATTATCCTGAATTCATATTCTAGATTTTGGTCTAAGTCTCCCTGTTTCCTTAGAAGAAATGTCTTGGAAAAGTAAATGTAAAGTAAGTAAAGTAATGGAAAAGTAAACTGAAAGTATGATGACCTCTGAGATTGTCTCCTGAAGGTTCAGAATCAATGCTGACTTTACACTGTTGTATTGCTTTATGGAATTAAAAAAAAATCAGACTCCATTTGTAGGTTTACACAGAATTAGGTATCAGTTTTGTGAGACAGAGATAAGTAATTACCAGTAAGTGTTATTTACAAAATTCTTCCCAAGAATGTTAGATGTTTTCTGTACTTTTCTAGCAACATTTGAGTTCTTCTTTCTTGACAGGACCAAAGGATATAATGGAAACATGAGATTTATCAGCCTGCCAAAGGGCTATTAGGCTTGGAGAGTTATCAGTGGAGGCCTATTGTACTCCAGACCCCACTATGTGAAAGATTCCACCCATCAATACAAGAGCTCGCAGAACATTTAGATCGTGGGCATTGACTAATTAGAAATAAGAAGAGGAACCATGCATTTTTGTCCTTCAAGGGTCAATGGGAAATCTTCATGGCACATTCTGCAGTACTATGGACTACTGCAGCACCTTTTCCCTTCTTGGTGCTGATGGGATTAAGCACATAATTTACTCGACTGATTTCCACCTCATGGAGGCTCCTTCTAACAAGGGATGGAGTGGAGGAAAGAAAGGGCAGAGAACTCTCCAGGGTAGTTGCAGAAGAAGGGCTGACATGGCAGGCACTGTCCCTTGGCATAGAAAAAGCCACCTTGGCAAAGGATGTGGAAATTCTGTATAAGCATCAGAGGCTGTCTTGGCTTCAATCTGCAGAATGGATGAATGCTCAGTCCACTCAGGACGAAGTGAGACTGTTTGGCGGTGTTGGATCATGCCCCAAAGGGATACAAGCTGGAAATCTGCTTTTCCTATGAATAGATTTTTACAACTTCTATAGCTTTGTGACTGCATTAGAGGTTACAAGATTGGTGCATTAAAGGAGATGGTACCTCAACTATGTATGAAAACTCAGGATTTTTTTTTTTAATGAAAAGAAGTAAAGAAAACTGATATTTGTGGGTTGAATATCAACGAATGACTGAAGTGCAGTAATGTGTGAAAATATCCCTTAGAACAACCAGCTTCATCTAAGGATAACTAGGTATTTAGGGGATACCCTGAGCCCGAAGAACACTTCTCTGTCTCAAAAGCTAGTTCACGCTTAGTCCTAAAGGTGCTGGAGCACCCTTTCCTTTCACCTCTGCTCCCTAAGAGCTTTTGTTTATCTAACTTGTGACTTCAAGCTGTGTGGTAAGAGAGCAGTAGCGGTACCTTGTGAAACCTCAGGTGACACAAGCTAAAAAACAAGTAGAAGTTATAGCATCTTCCATTTAAAAAACAAAGCCAAAACACACAAAAAACTGTTCTCTGTACAAAGCCCTAGTGACCAGTGTAAAGTAAGGTGATCTTTTGTTCATATTAGTCTGGGAAGAATTTGCAATTACTTAGGACTCCAGAACGACCAATAAGACACATGGCAAAGAAAAAAATATTTTCATTCAAACTGTAAAATGTCTCTGGTGGGAAAGTGTACCTTGCTGGCACATGATTATTTTCCTGTGCTTGTTGTACATTTGTTTTTCGATAACACCATGCTAGGAATGTGGGAAAACTGTTTTGTGCATCCATATGTGTTCAATATGTCACTGTTACAGAGGAGATTGAAGTCCAAAAGCTATCATTTAAAATGAATCGTTGTGATCATTTAAGTGAGAGGCAAATGTGCAAACCAGGACTATGTCCTTTCTCAGGCACTTGTATCAGCGCACCTAATCTCTGAGCAAGCCCCTGAGCCTAGAACTTGTGCACTTCTCCAGAGCCACAAACAATAATAAACTTAAGGCGCATTTGTACACTCTTGATATGAGGTTGCAACTATGCACTGTTTCATTCCTGTAGAGGAAGTCCTGTATAACCACAAATAGGTGCCTGAAGCATCTTTACATATTCCCTTTTGAGTTGAGCATTGGCCTCAGTATAATAGGGTTTGCTTTGAAGATAAGAGACAACTGAAAATGCCACACTGAGCATGCATTGATAGGTCAATCCTTTCAAGAGCTATAGCATCACAGCATCAGGCTGGCTGTGGGGGCAGGAAAACACCCCACTTTGCTTCCATAGAGGAGCTTCTGAGACCTCAGGGGCTGAAACTGGGAGTCAGTGAGAGAGTTAAGGGCCTTTCCATGTCAGCCTAAACCTGAGTAATGACTGCCATAGAGATGAGTGGTGGCAAGACCTCTGTTATATTATAACCTGGAGAGGCAGAAAACAAATGTAATAGACATATCCATAGCAAGAGAATTCAAAGAGGTGGAAACAAGAAGAAAATATAGAAACCTTAGTTCTTTGAAGAACAGTAGCCAGATATATCTAATTGAATATTGTGCCTGTATTTGATTTTGCAAAATTGTCAGGTTATTGCCTGCTCATGAATACAAGCGTTGATAAATAAAACTTAAGCCTGTAAAAGTGAGTGACTTGTACTCTTTTTATTCAGGCAGATTTTATACTTCTTTTCCAAAGTAGGATAAGTTATTTCTTCAAAGTCAAAATTTTCTCACACACCTAGCTCCAATGCTCTCCACTTTGGTTATTATAGATGTTCACAAAAGAGAGTGTAACATTCAATATCAAATTTACTTATTTGATCCACTCAAGTGGTATAGCTCTTTATCTATGATGAGCACACTACTCTTGCCCAGTTCCCCTGAGTCTTCGTCCACTGTAGGGGATTATTGGTTGGTCACACAGCTTTAGTCATCATTTGAAGTAGATTTCAGGCTAACTCGATATAAAACCTATGCAGCTTTTCCCAAGAAGTGACAGTGCAGTAAGCCATTTTTACCAATCTGTTATTAGTACTAATAGCAGTTTTTATCCCATAATGTTTTTCAGGATAGATATGAAGAATCAGAGACTGAGCTATATGTACTGGCATTGTTTTGTTTATCTGGTTAAGAGCAGTTAAACCACTTCATAGCCTCTGAAAAAAATAGTTTTCTATTTTTTAATCTTTGATATATTGAACAGAGATGGGATTACATCAACATTGTGAGCAGTGCCTTAACAATGGACCAGGGATTTGGGAACAACTATTTTTTAAGTCTATGTTGAATAGATGCATATAAATACATGCACATGAATGCACAAAAATATAAAACTTTCCCTGTGTTTCAGGCTTTTAACTGATTTCCATTCTTCTGTCTTTAATAAATGGCTGTGTTTTTGGTTACAATTCCCCTATGAGATCATTTGCATTTGAACCGAAATAGTGAAATGTCTTTCAACCAAGGCAGCTATTCTGAGGTAGATTTGCACAGCGTGTTGGCAGAGGTATGCTCAGAAATTGGATTTAGCACTGTAGCACATTTATGAAGAGTATACAAGCAGAAAAGCTTCCACATCAGCATTGGTAGAAGGCTTCTGTGGACTAGCCCAACCCCTGGGCCACAGCATCTCCTTCAAGGGGGTAGGTTCACTCAGAGTTTTGGAGCTTGACTGGCTCCATTGTTCTGTTCTGGCAACTGTGGGGGAATGACTTGAAGTCCGTGTTCCCCAAAATAAGGGGTCCCAATATTGACTATTTTGGCTGGGTAGCAGTAAGGAAAGGATTTGTCCAAGGACATCCCTGGGGAAGAAAAAAAAACAGAACTAGGTAACCTGTCCAAGATAGGTTTAGGAAATCTCCAAACAGTGCACAACTAGCTGACATTTGTAAAGTAAAAAAGAGAAAGGGCAGCTATGGTGGGTGATTTGAGCTTGTACTGTCAATGCAGCTGAAGAGATAAAGTGTCCCTGTAGCAGCTACCTCCTACATACTGGGCTGGGCTGTCTCTTTCTACTTAGGAAAAATCCCACTTCTACTTCCCACTTTTCTGTGTTCACCTTAGTTCCAGTGAGGGACATATCAGCCCCATTATTTATGGATACAAATATAGCTGGCTTGTGTATGTTGCCCAGGCACCCCATCCACAGTTGTGCCAAAAGCACTGGTGCATCTCACCCACCTAAATGAACAGCCACATCCCACTCCCCACACGCAGAGAATCTGGGGATGGAAAGGGTCTGTTTAAGTGTAAGTACAACATTAGCATAGAAAGAAATGGTCTTGAACAAATCTATAAATCTGAAGCTTTTCTTCACACTAGAGGAGTGAAATTATAGAATAGCTTGTGTGGAAAGGACTGAGTAGGATTACAGTGCAGCTTAACAGTATATGACATGGTATAAACATCTATACATATGTGGTATGTAACCTGCATGCTATCAAGACCTGGACCTGTTGACTCAGTAGACCTTTCCTATTAGAGGACAAAATATATAACACATTACCAATTATTTTGTTCATATTGTTCCCAGCACACCAGATGTTAAGGCTATGTATTTCTATGGGAACAAAATATAAAATATTATTTAGAGATCAACTAAAAGATCTTTAGCCTTCTTTTAGGATTTGCATGTACTTGTGTTTCCTCTTTATTTTCTCCCTATTGTGTAGGAGTTGAATCTGTATGAATAAGGGTAGGGCCCTTGGCTGACACATGTACCAGGATCTCAGAAACATTTTACCTGATTGAGTTGAAACATTGATGGGAACTGATGATATGGTATGATGAAAGGATGATATAAGAGAGAGGGCCTCCACAGCCTGTGTTCGGAAAGGACAGCAATAAATCTTAAAAAATGATTTCCAAAGATATTTCACTGGTCAGATAAAGTCCTGACTCATTGCTATAATGCAGAACGGATAACTTCCTCAGGACTGACTGTGTCATACACAGGTCATTTTAGCTTCATAGGGCTTCAGAATCCTGTATTAGCCCTTACATGGCCTGACAAGAAATAGTTATACATGATAATGAGATAAAGATAGTGGAAAGGTGTCACAGAATGAGTGGTGGCGGGGGTGAGTGACAAAATGCGCTTCACTCGTATAAAAGAAATAATAATAGGATTTATTAATATGGACAATAATTTCACAAGATTCTATGGCAAGGTCGCTTATTATTTACTGCTTGGAGGCTCAAGATAATACACAATTATATTGGGATACCCTCGTGTTGGGTCACGAGGTTCAGATTGGACCTCCTTGCTTTCCAGGCTCCTTCTGAGAGGAGCCTGGGTGCGCCTGGATCCAATCCTAGTCCCAGACCTGGTCAACGGTTTATGACTAAGGGTTCTTGTGCACAGTTACAAAGTAAAGTTAAAGAAAGACAGCGCGCTATGTTCACTTACCACAAATCTGTTGTGGAAAGGCATCTCTCAACCTTGAGGAGTAACCTTGAGAGGAGTCCCTGCCCAAGGGGAGATCCTGCTGTGCAGGCCGCAGCCGTGTCAGGAGAGCTCAAGGGGTTCTCAGGCTGTCCACGTATTTATAGGATAAGATGATTGACTTATAGTCATTCTTTCCTTTGAGAGGCCCGTTGGCTAGTGCACTAGCCTTACCTCCCCTTTGGGATGCAGCCTTCAGGACTGCTTTGCTGAGTCTGAGTGGCAGAAGAAATCAGGATGGTGGCGCCTACCAGGATTAGATAGATCGCTGGTGGTTAGCAACTGGACAGGGCTGCGTGTAAGGTACAGGTCAGGTTGAGCTGGGAAAGGAGCATATCCGTCACAAAAGGTTGAGTGCAGAAAGGTGGCTCCCCTGATGTTACTCTGCTGATTGTGGGGAGATAAACATAAAAAAAATCGTAGAAACTATTATAATGGGGCAAGTGTCGTGGGGAAGCTGTTGTCTTCCTCTGAAAGGGGAAGAGCTGGTGTGTATCAGCAGACATGTTCAACCTCCACATCTCCCTAAGGGGAATATTGCTGTGCTCTGATCTTGTGCTTAATATTGGTTAGCAAGTAAAAGGCTGAAAAACAGATCAGCTTTACTAGATGCTGTGAAACATTTGCATAAGCCAGTTTTCATTCTTCCTTTCTGGAAACACTTCAGACCAGACCTCTTTAATTTAGACAGTATCTCCATTCCTGAAGGATCCTGTGATAAGGAGTATCAGCTCTCTTGGTCTCATGAGACCAGGGGTTAGCTGTGCTGTACTTCTTAAAAAAGGCCAAATCCTATAGCTCAGTTTTTCCTGTCAGCTCTGTACAGAAAGCCTGCCTGTGGAGCAGATACATACGGGTTCTGACACATCGGTCCCAGCTGTTTTGCATGACAGGAAGAACAAGGAAGAACCAACAGTCAGACTGCCAGGGAAGAGAAAAAAATAAAGAAAATCTTGGTGCTGGAGCCACTGGGAACAGTTGTTCTGCTCTGTTTTAATGAGAAAAGTTAAGGTGGTTTTCTGTTTTGTGTGTGAAATTAGGCTGTTGATGCCACCTGTGAGGAGAGAGCATATTTTGTGACATATCCCAAAGCTTTGTTTTAAACTGTGATCCATGCATTACTTCTCACAGATATCTGCTGGGGTGACAAAGCTGGGTTACTGCAGCAAGCACAAGGATACGATGATGGGCCCATTCCCTAAGGTTTGTATGCTGAATACTACAGTATTGTATTCATGGAGTAAAATGTATTTTATGTCCAAACCTTAAGCATCTGGCCTGCTCCCATAAGATGACACCATTTTAAAGAAAGCAGAGTTTAGTTCTAGCAGACCTATCCAATCTTTCTTGAGAAACATTTGAGAAAAGGGGAGCTGATATCACAGGCATATGATAAAATACATTAAAATAAAAGGGACCAGATGCAACTTTAATTGGATAAATAGGGTTTTGGATAAACAAGTTATTGCACATCATGGACATATTACCCATAGTTGATGAAATGATAAAAGAAAAGGTTTAGATCAGAAAGAATCAAATATACAAGCCAACTCTATATTAATTACAGACAAGTTTGTGAAATCCTTGTAGAATCAGCTTATTCACTGGACAGAGTTTCAAAGCTTTGCATTTTTGTCTCCTTAGTCAGATATCTATTTACTCTTTTGTATCTCTCTATTGACAACGGCACTTCGTAGAGGTGTGGAGTTCCATTCAGATCAACACCCAGAAGGGTAATTCCTTCCTGCTGTGCTTTGGTTGCTTCTGTTTGAAAGGCACAAACTCTTATAGAAACAGGTTTTTCTTTTTTTGTTGGTGACATCAAAAAACTGACCATTCTTGCCTTGCTTGGTTATACATGCAGCCCAACCATATTCCTACCATTTTGCTCATTCCAGTTCTGATCTCAGTATAAAATCAAAGATAAAAAATGTAACCACAGATTTCTGATTCTTAGAAAGAATTTGACTATCCCAGAAAGGTTACTTTGGGGATTTTTAAAATGATTCAGGAAAGAAAGAAAGAAAGAAAGAAAGAAAGAAAGAAAGAAAGAAAGAAAGAAAGAAAGAAAGAAAGAAAGAAAGAAAGAAAGAAAGAAAGA
>VZSG01000052.1:1579418-1598250 GCA_013398315.1 Nothoprocta pentlandii
TCTCCTTCATATGTCTAGACATGCTCTCTAGGATGAGCTTCTCCATCACCTTTCCAGGGACGGAGGTGAGGCTGACCGGCCTGTAGTTGCCCAGCTCTTCCCTCTTGCCCTTTCTGAAGACTGCAGTGATGTTGGCTCTCTTTAGAGAGAGAGCCAGTGTGTTGGCTCTTACACAGCCCTGGTAAGGCCACATGTGGAGTACTGTGTCCAGTTCTGGGCCCCCCAGTACAAGAGGGATGTGGAGCTGCTGGAGAGAATCCAGGGCAGGGCTACGAGAATGATCAGGGGCCTGGAACATCTGCCCTAAGAGCAAAGGCTGAGGGAGCTGGGCCTGTTCAGCCTGGAGAAGAGAAGGCTGAGGCGGGACCTGATGAGAGTCTATAAATACCTCAAGGGAGGCAGTGAGGAGGATGGGGTCAGCCCCTTTTCAGTGGTGGCCAGCAACAGGACTAGAGGAAATGGCCACAAACTGAAGCACCAAAAGTTCCACAGGACCTTAAAGAAAAATTTCTTAACTGTGAGGTGACAGATCCCTGGAACAGGCTGCCCAAAGAGGTTGTGGAGTCTCCTTCTCTGGAGATCTTTAAAACCTACTTGGATGTAGCCCTGTACCACGTGCTCTAGGTGACCCTACGTGTGCAGGGAGGTTGGACTAGATGACCTCTGGAGGTCCCTTCCAACCTTAAGTATTCTATGATTCTATGATTATTAAGCACCAAAAAAATTAAAAATGGCTTCTTTTTTTTTTTTTATAAATCTATGGGTAGCTCATTTTCCCTTCTCTCTGTTTGTTCCTCCAACATAAAAGAGCCTCATATGGCCCCACATATCAGAGTTTTGTCTTAATCTATTTGAGCTGTTTGGGAAGCTAATTATCTTTTCTTATATCAGCTCTAAGAAACATTGATGAACTAGGAAGACAGACCTTTTTTTATTATTTGTATGCAGAAAAAAAAAGATTTTATTATTGTAATAAGAAACAAGCTTTTGACTTTTCCTACGTTAGCAAACTCTACTGAGGTTTATTTTAGAATGTCTGTAGAATAATGTGAAGATATGTGCTGAGTAAGCTATGGTGTCTTTCAAAGGCTGGATTCGACAGTTGGTTCTTGGTTGATACGAATCCAAGTACCTCTAGAGCTTTCAATTGAGCTATAGTCTTTTACACGAGCAGAGGAGCTGGTACAATCTCTATCAAAAATAAATAGTTTGTATTTGATCATGTTTTAAGAGAGATTCAACTTTAAGAACCTGAAATTCTCAAGCATGATCTTAACAGATGTGTTTCTCTCTGATGCCAATTTACACTGTTGCATCTGAGCAGAGAGGTTCTTTACTCCTCCTAGAAAGGTGTCTCTGGCTCTGCTCAGGTAAAGATCAGTTTGAACTCTAGAGTCTGTTCTCAGAGAATGGCAGTAGCAATGGGCACCCTGGAAGTAATGACACAGAAAAACCTGTGGTGAAACACTACCTGGAAAAATCTGAAATTGCTCATGCGGGTCATTAGTTGGAGGTTTGCCCTTCCAGAAAAAAACTTTCAGGCATCTGCAAAGGGCTTCCATGGGTTCCAATTACAGTTATCCTTCTTGTCCTGAACCATATCTTGGAAATTCAGGTTTTTATTAAAACTTAGAAACCATATTCTAAATTATTAATTCTATCTAAAGGAGAGTTCAAATTCAGATTTTTTCTTATGTGAATTAACAGCACCTAAAGGATTCAAATAAAAGGGTGAATTTTATCTGATTGTAATCTGTAAAAGCCAACCAAGTATAGTTTAAGAGTTTTGCTTGACAGGCCTTCTCAAGTTTGTCAGCTATGTGCTTCATTTTTATGTCATTTATCAAATATTCTTGGAGTTTATCTCTTCTTTTACAGCATTTTTCCTTATATTTCCTTTCCTTTCCATGCTCATTAAAGTTCTAAAATCTTTGTTTTATTTGCCTGAGTCTTGAATCTGTATTTCTTTTTGGATAACATTTCTTTATGCCTGTCTTATAACTCACTGAACTGGTCAGTGTCTTTAAAACACATGATTTTTTTGTTGAGCTGATTGTCTGGAAGATGCTTTAGGGCTTTTGGAGCTGTTTCCCTAGCTCTTCTTTCATTTGCATTCAAGGTCAGCTGTAGGTAATTTATTCACTGTAGGAGAATCTCTGTTGACATAGAAGTTAATGAGTCAAGTTTCCAGAATGAACTCAGAGGAAACCCAAGCTGACTCTCCATTTCTTATTGTATGTTCTTTTATTTTCCATTGCTATTTCCCATTTATTATCTGAAAATGTTCATGTGTGTCATAAACATTTGGGCACATGCTAGGAAAACAGCCATATTGAAAATGACCATGATAAGGTCGGGATTCCTAATTACATATCATCCAAAAAGAATGCTGTCATCAAAACAAAGATCTAGTTGACTTCTCCAGTGTCCAGTCTTCAGTGCTTGGAAATCAGCAGTTAATCCACCATGAACAAATCTTTCTAACATACCAACTTATTAGCCTCTGTTGAGAAAAAGTAACAATCCTTTCAATAAAACTATTTTGCATAGACTCATTCTTCCCATGTTCTTCTTCACAGCTTGTTTAAGGTTTTTTTTTTTTGCCAAGAATTATAAGGAAGAGGCAGATACTGTAACAGAATCAAAAAATTTTCCCAAAACAAAAACAATCTTCTCTTTCCCACATTCTCCATCCCCCAGAAAATCCAACTAACAAGCTAAAAACATTTGCAAAATTATTGTTGCAAAATTAAACACACCATATTAGTTTTCTATTTTTGGTCCCATACAAATGAGAAGACAAGGGTGAGGGCTAGAGAGAGGGGAGGAGAAGGAGAGAAGGGATTTACTGGATGGAAAAAATATAGACCATATGTCTGGAAGCAGTTTTTCAGTCTTCAGTGAGAGATATGTAAAAGAAATCTTTCCAAAACACAGGACAGCAGGATGCTCTCATGTGTGAAGAGTCCGCTTCAGTGCAATGTGGATGCCTAGCAGGGGTTCTCCATGTGTGGGCTGCCTCCCCCTATCTCATCACACCTTCCCAGGTGAGATGTGCCATTGAGGCTGCCAGGCTTTCAGCTGGGAGCAGGGGACAGCAGCAGTAAAGACAGCATGGCCTTTAACACAAGTTGTACAGGTCTGCCTAGATACTGTGTGTCTTCTTGAGCTATAAAGCATGTAGACTATACTCCACAATTCATTGACTGTTTTCTGCACTTCAGTTATCTAAATTCCATGGGATATATCAGATATTTGGTATAGATTTAGACAATCCCATTTTCCATGTATTTTCCCCTGGAGTTTCACTCTAGGTGACTCATTGCCACTGTTGATGCTATGAGTGACAGACGTGCTGGACAGAAGCTACAGATGCCATGGAAGGCTGCAGGGCTCAATGGCTCAGGCACAGCATTGCACCTGAGCAGCTATACTGCTTGCACAAGGCCTGTGCTAACCAGCCCAGGTGGGCCTGACAATGTCCACACCCACTGCAAGCCCAACTCTAAAAGACAACAACAACAATCAATTCAGGGTGGTAACTTGGTATAGATCTGAATTGATGCCACTAAACTAGGACAACAAAAGGCTTCACAGGGGACAACGGAGGGTCCACTATAGCTGATACCGAACTGGAAATGATACTAGCAGTAAAACTGAGCTGTGTTTTGCTCGGGCCTGTGAATTGTGTCTCCACAACTGTCCACAACTGTCCCCAGAGCCCTGCCTTTTAAAGAAATATATCTGCTGAAGCCCAGCGCTTGTCACAGGTGGCCACATGCAGCTAGAGCTAATAAAGCCTCCTGGCAGCCAGATCAGTGGAGAATGAGGTGCAGACAGTGCACTCTCCAGCTCTGGAGGAGATAACCCAGATCCAGTCAAACTTACGTGGAACCAGAGCCAGTAACTCTGGATTGATTCTGGATGCCCCATTGCCACTGCTCACGCTCCCAGCAAGAGCTGCAAAAAAAGTGACATCTCAACCCTTTCTTCTGCCGCATAATGTACAGCAGACCACACTACTTCAATCTTTTGTAGAAGGAGCCTGCAGGCCATCCCCCTGCGGGAGCAGTGTGTCTTGCCTTTAGAGCCACCTGCCATGCTGACATCTTCATAGAAATAAGCTTTTTCCCCAGAAGCCTTAGAACACTCCCAAAATATGCAGGTGCAACTAAAGATCTGTCCAGTAGGAATATATAGCTATGGTGTCAACGGATACTGCTGTATATCTGAGCACTGGGTAGAGGTCAAATAGGCCTCTGTGGGGAAGGGAAGATGAAAACAGTCACTGAAGTTAATAGTCCCATGTGATCTGGGAGGTACTTGACCCTTCTGATGATGAGGTCATCAGATGTCTACAGAAGAAGAGTAGGATCCACCTCACCTAACAGTTAGATGAGTAGGTCAGGCTGTCTTTAAACAGTGCACACAGTTCACACAGTTTCCCTTCTCCTAAAATAGAGCATCATTTGTTCCATGTAAATGCATGTTAGACCTCTAAGGTTAGGTCATATGAATCCTGCTCCAGAAGTCTAAATTTTGAAATGTCTCCTAAGAATTTGGTTGAAATTTGCACATGTTGATCAGAGTTATGTTGGATTCAGTCTGTGAGCTTTCAATCAGCACGAATTCCAAGAAAAGAAAATATGTTATAGAACCTTAGTCTAATACATACAACTTTTGCTCTTTCTTATTCTCAACATCTTCAGATTTTACATGTTATTATTGAGAACTATAAGCATGGAGGAACAGGAAACTGGGTGACATGTCAAGTACGAAAGATCAAAACAGCAATAGCTGAAACCTCTTGCAATCCTTGCTAGATACATGTTTCTCTAAAATAAAGAGGACAGTTTATAAACAAGACATCTCTGTTTATGTATGATCTCCAAAAAATAGATTATACAATCATTTAATAGAGGTTTAATAGATCCTGTGTAGCTAAGATGGCTCTGTCCTTATTCCCTCTCAGTCAGAAGCATCTGTCTTTGAACTGTTGGCCCAAAAGTGAATCTCAAAGAAATGGATTTGCCTCACAAAGCATTTGGGCTTGCTGCATGTGGGCGTGTTACATGAATATAAGTAGTTACTGGTATAATCAAGCAATGCACTTGGAGATTAATTAATTTTTTTGAAAACATGCCCTATAAAAATATACAGTAAATATTTGTGGAAGAAGTTTACATTCTTAGTTTTTAAAGTATACATAAATAGGATCAAGAGAGGCTGTTATACCAGCAACTGGCAAGCTATACTCTTAATTCATCATGACTCCAAAATCCCGAGCTCACAGAGCAAGGATGGATGCTGGGCACTAACAGCATGTCCTTCCACGAATAGTTGTGGTCCTGTGTGAAAATATACACCCAAAGATTTAAATCTTGTATGAAAGATATGTTGTTAAGAGTTCTCAACATGTCGTCCTTAGCAAAGTCAAGGACTATATTGGGGGTTAATTTGCATATTTGTCATCCTGGTCCTTTTGTGTTCTGTACTGGAGTAAAGTCCAGTCCCCATTCATGTCAGTGGCAAAATTACTAACTTCAGCTGTGGGTCAGAGCTATATTTTCTGCTTGGTCTGACTGCTCAGCTCTCCCTATTCAGGATTCCTACTTAGGGTGGTGATCAGCAGTGCAGAGTCCAGTTGGAAGCCTGTAATTAGCGGTGTCCCCCCAGGATCAGTCCTCGGGCCAGTCCTGTTCAATTTATTCATCAATGACCTGGATGAAGGGCTGGAGTGCTCCCTCAGCAAGTTTGCTGATGATACCAAACTGGGAGGAGTAGCTGATAGCCCCAAGGTCTGTGCTGCCATCCAGAGGGACCTGGACAGACTGGTCAGCTGGGAGATGAAAAATCTTATGAAGTTCAACAAGGGTAAGTGCAGGGTCCTGCATCTGGGGAGGAATAACCCCAAACACCAGTACAGGCTGGGGACTGACCTTCTGGAGAGCAGCCCCGCAGAGAGGGACCTCGGTGTTGTGCTGGATGACAAGATGACCATGAGGCAGCAGTGTGCCCTGGTGGCCAGGAAGGCCAATGGGATCCTGGGGTGCATTAAGAAGAGCGTCTCCAGCAGGTCGAGGGAGGTGATCGACCCCCCTCTACACAGCCCTGGTGAGGCCACATCTGGAGACTGTGTCCAGTTCTGGGCTCCCCAGTACAAGAGGGACGTGGAGCTGCTGGAGAGAGTCCAGCGCAGGGCTACGAGGATGATCAGGGGCCTGAAACATCTGCCCTATGAGCAAAGGCTGAGGGAGCTGGGCCTGTTCAGCCTGGAGAAGAGAAGGCTGAGGGGGGACCTGATCAGTGCCTATAAATACCTCAAGGGAGGCAGTGAGGAGGAGGGGGCTGGCCTCTTTTCAGTGGTGGCCACTGATAGGACTAGAGGAAATGACTGAGACATCAAAAGTTCCATGGGAACTTAAGGAAAAATTTCTTAACAGTGAGGGTGACGGCCCTGGCACAGGTTGCCAAGAGAGGCTATGGAGTCTCCTTCTCTGGAGATCTTCACAGTCCACTTGGACACAATCCTGGGACACATGCTCTAGGTGACCCTGAATGTGCAGGGCAAGCTGGATTAGATAATCACTAAAAGTCCCTTCCAGCCTTAAGGAATTTATGATTCTATGATTCTATAGTTCAGTAGAAATCTGTACTGACCAGTATGGCCTGTTCAGCTCTGTAGCTCTCTGTTGTACTGGCAGTGTCACCAAATTTGGTAGTTCAGCCATTTAAAGCTCACTTTCCAACACTAGAATGATTTGGATTTAAATGCAACAAGAAAGTCATGCATTTGAGTACCTGGTGTACTATTCAATGAGACACTGCCTGCATTCATTGATAGACAGACTGCTCACAGTGAGGCCAAAATGCTTAGCAATGTAGCTAGAGCAATTAATGATTAATGTAGTAGACATAAAGGTTCTGAGAGACTTCAGTGTCAAATTCATAGGGTGCATTTGACACGAAGGTAAAGATAGACTAAAAAGGACTTGAATTCTGGAAATTTGTTCTGTGCAAGGGCAGAGGACTGAGTCCAGTTGCCCATGTCTAAAGTCACTTCACTGTCTGAGCCAGAAGCTGTTTTGCTATCATCTCATTATTAGGTGGTCCTTACATTTGCCAGAGGACATTTTCCAGTAACTGGCACATGGTTCAAGTTTCTTATCTTATTTTTGCAGACCAGACAATGACATTTCCAAATCTCTTCCCAAAGCAGGTACCTCCAGGTCCTCATTTGCTCATGTGGATGTATTTACATCTGTTGCTCCTGGACGAAGAGCGCACCTTGTTCTTGCCAGGTTCACCCAAGATCACAATGCATCCCCATCAAAGCATGCAAACACGTGAACAGCCATGCAGACTCAGGCAAAAGATGCACCCATATCTGTAGCCTGGCCAAAAGCAGAGATTGAAGAAAGTTCACTCTAGGAAGTAACTGGATGAATTATTTGTCACAAATCTCAAGTCAAATTAAAGAATTGTACAGGCATACACTTGAAGTGCCCTTGCAAGCCCTCTCCTGAGGACCTTCAGAGTCTTAGGACCGCTTATCTGTGAAACACCAGGAGCAAATCCAACACTGCAGCAAAATGGTGCCCTTTGACATTTATCTCTCCTATTGGTCAACCTTTTCCCTGGTTAAATCTAGAGTCTATCTGGTTGTTGCTGTATCAAAATGAATTCTTGAAGCATCTCTAAAGACCTCACTCATTCTTCCTCTTACTGTTTAATTTATTAGGAGACAGTCTAACAGATTTTAGACATGATTATCCACTTGTATCTCTGAGAATGCAAATGACACACCTGCCAGCTCACATATATTGAGCTACTTTTACTATGAAAATAAGGAAAATGGATTTTTTTCCTTTCTTAAGCCTTTCTGCTTAGAAAGTTGATGTAACTCTTTAATGATTTTCCCTTCCAAAGTTATAATTGACTTTATAAATTGTAAAAAAAATCATTGAAATCTATTTCTACTCAGACTCTTTTTATAGACAACAACCATAATATGTTAACACCACTGATGACCAAGCTGACATTTAGAACACTCTGTCAAAATCCCTTTCTTTTTTTTTGGATTCTGTTACAGATCGCTTGAAGATCTTGATTCAGGAAGGGCTTTCTCTGCTAGTTCCATTTTAGAAAATTTAGAACAGCCACTCCAATGGGACTTCAGTCCAAAACTGCAGAATTATTGCACATGATTTATTGCATATCTTCAGAGCTTTCATGTTGACACCAAATATCTGTTGCAGGACCAACTGTCTTTGACCGGCTTTGAATTTAACAACCCTCCTGTGTTTTGGTCTTAAAAGTCACATCTCATTGCAATACTCAAGTATGAAAAATCTATTTCAACATCAGATTCATGTTGTTTGCAGATCCACAGCAAAAAAAAGAAAGCAATGCCTAACTTGGCTTAATTAAAAACTTTGGCTTAATTGAAAGCAATTCCATATGCATTGCACATGTTTTCTATTCTCTAGGGACTTTCCAGCCTACTTAGGCAGACCAAGTACAACTGTGTCACTGGAAAAGTGGCAGGAAGAAAACATATCTTTTGCAAAATAAAAGGGATTATATGTACATGTTACAATGGCAATACAGTTTAGTCTCCTGTGAAGCAACGTTATACATCATACTTCAGCTCTTGTACTTGATAAGGCATATATAATTAGGTTTTTGTCTTCATTTACTGAGTACAGTGTTTAACAGATAATAAGAAATTTTATTTTCTACTGGGTACACTGTCATACAGGTATCATAAATTATTTCTCCCAAGTGCTGCTTGGGAGCATAGCATTGGCAAAAACATCCTACAGAAATCTTGTGCAAATGGCATCTCATTTGGAAGAGCCTGCACATAAATACTTTTATCCAGTGTTGATTTGGGTTTTTTTTTCACTATTATTGTGCTTCTGTAGTTGCACAAATCATTGCTACTCAGTATGATCAGCATTTATTTTCATATCCTTAGAGTCTCTCCTCAACTAAAATAAATCCAATGGTTTACTTACACTGTGTGTCATTTGTTTTTTACATAGTAAAGTGAATAGAAAACACATATACTCCCACATATGCAGTCTGAAATTACTACTGTTTTGGCTGGTTCTTAAAACATGTAACACAGTGAGCACTGTGAAGAAATTCACAAATGGTGTTACAAAATCCTACACATCTTGTACATGCTAGACTATAAGGACCCAATTCTGTAGAGCACTGCACGTTTTCTACCTACCCCTGCAGCCACAGGCTTAAAAACTCAGTCAGAAAAATCACAATTCTGTCAATACTGTAAGAAAGGTATCATTTCTCACTACATAAGTGAATAGTGGAACTTCTATGTGGAAATGAGGGTTCTGCCTCAAACAGAAGCACAAAGTGAATGGCCCAAAGAACCACTGCATCCTCCCAGGAAGCCTCAACAGTTTTCTCCATATCTTCCCCAAATCCTCCTGCCTGCCAGATGGTCTTGGCTCCTTCATTCTCAGCGTCAGTCTCTTACCACTAGATGCTGGTCTCACATGCCTGAGCACTGACTCTCATGGCTAGCTACCTGCTTCTGTCAGCACACATCTGTAGGGAGTACCAGATCACAAATCATAGAATCGTAGAATCATTATGGTTGGAAAAGTCCTTCGAGACCATTGAGTCCAACTGTAAGCCTCTCTGCACCATACCTGTTAAACTGAAAAATGAAGAGAAGCTGATACCATCCAGGTATCTAATTGATGGCCACCCTACAGCCACCACAGAACAGCAGTCAAGGGGGATGAAAACAACATTGCTGCACCAAAGCAAGCAACGCACTGTACAAAAACTATATGCCATCTATACCATTATTTCCAATAACCTATTCTCATTTACCAGCAGATGGCACTCATTATATGGCTTGACTGCATCCCATGTGTGGTTTCATGGAAGTCAGTGAACTAGCAGAACTGGTGAACTTGATAGAAGCTAGTGAAGTAGGATGTATATATTCCTGTGTATTTCACAAGCCATTGGATTTCCTTGGTTTATCTTGTGTCACGGCTTATGATTTTAGCTAGGTCCATAATGGAAACAAAACCAGAAATGTGCACAGAGCAGTGCGAAGAAGATAGGAAGAAGTGTCACCCAGGACCCACATCTTCAAGGTGCTGGTAGCAGGCAGGTGGGACTGCATAACATGAGGAACTATGGGGACAGCTGCATCTCAAGCAGTGGCCAGACTAAAGGAACAGTGATGCTGCATGGGTAGCCATGGCCACGCACAGAATCAGGGAATTGCACCACCATTGATCACCAGATGACAGTCCTCCTTCCTACAATGTCACAACAAAGTGTGCTGTGGCACAGGCACCAGCAAGCCCTCATCAACATGAACCCTCCCCCTTGCTGTATAGGAGGGGAATGCCTAGCTTCCTTCTGGCCCAGGGAGAGAGGAAACCTCTGCTGCCTCAGTTTTCAAGTGAAACATCAAAGTCTTAGCAGCCAGAGGGGTGTCCAGAGAGGCCAGCAATAGGAACATCTGACAGGCTCAAAAGGGTGATTTCCCCGAGTTGCTGTAAGTGAATCCAGAGAAGCTACACACATATGAATGATTTGTGCTTACTCCTAGTTTTGCTAAACCCATGTGGCATTGCTGCCCATAAAAGCATGCACACAGCCTGGCCTTATGCTCCTTGAACTCCTACAGATCTTTCATTTCGTTTCATTGAGCGTTAGATCACACCAATGAGCACTCAACCTCAGCACTGCTCTGACCTGATAAGTCAACAAAGCCAGTAGAGTAGTCACAGTGTATAAACATGCTTACTTTGCCCTAGTTGCAGTGATTTATATCACAAAACTGATCTTTATTGCTTTCCACCCTCAGCTCCTTACTCTTCAAGTTACCAGTTTATCTTTGACCTTCCTTGGAAGTTTGAGTGTGCTGCTTTTACAACAGAAAGTACCAAAGAGCAAAATCACCTCAGCTGCTTCTCAGCAGTAATTGCTTTGCCAGAAGGTGCTGAATGCGGCAGTCAGATGGAAAGAAGCAGATAATTCATCTCTCTGTGACAGCAAGCCTCCTGTGGTGTATGCTAATCCTTGCTAATGTTTCCAGAAGGCACAGGAACTCTGATATCTAGAGAAGTACTAATTAGCTAAACCTGAAGCAACGGCAAACTTGTGTCCATCCCTGTTTTGAGCACAGACAAAGAGTGAAATCTGTAAGGCAACAGTGGTAATCTTATGGGTATGAATCAAAACACAGGCACTTCCATCTCCATATGAGGAAGAACTTCTTTCCTGTGAGGGTGACAGAGCCCTGGCACAAGCTGCCCAGGGAGGCTGTGGAGTCTCCGTCTTTGTTGATCTTCAAAACTCTCCTGGATGTAAAACTCTCCCTGTACCATATGTTCTAGGTGTCCCTGCTAGAGCAGGGGGTTGGACTAGATGATCCCTAGAAGTCCCTCCCAACCTCAACCATCCTGTGATTCTGTGATTCTGTAAACTTCTTTGGTATCGAGTGATAGGTATATCTTTGGCTTTAGAGCTGTACAGACAGATATGAAGGAAGCCTGTGGTCTGATGCCTAAGTAAATAGCCTTTTAAATAGTTTCTTGGGGTGGCTCAGGTTCATCAGTGAGCAGTTTTACAGTCATTTCATAAGGGAGAAGGGAGGGAAACAGTAATTAAAATATCTCCTTTTGGCCTCACAGCTTTTGTCGCTCAAAGTAATGAGGGAGCATGGTGCCAAATAGGAAAGCACACTCAGAGATGAGGATTTTCAGCACTCCCCCATAGAATGGACACTTTCTGTAAATACCTTTAAGGGACAGAATGTACCTGAATTCGGTTCAACCCTGTCTCTTCTCTCTCTGCAGAGCCAGAGGAGGAAGAAGGTGTTGGGGCTGTGAAGGGGATGAAGATCTCTAACATGCATGCACACACACTTCCAACTGTCTGGGAAAGAGCTATGTACAGCTACATTTTTGGCACGCGTCTTCAGTCTTCCAATTATTTTGTATAATTTAGCATATTTCAAACCTCAGCATGTTGCTCAGGGAGCTTTTCTCTTCAGAGAGCAGTGGACAAGCTGAAAAATGTTTATCGATTTTCCAAGTGTTGATGTTTCATTTATACTCTTCTAGCTCCCAACAGCCTGCATAGAAATTGGCTGGATCTCCTGGCTAGTTCTGGGTCACAGCTCTGCTTCAGTGGCTACAAAAACTGTAGATATGGAGATGTGGGGCTGAGACACTAATGGAGTTAGATTCCAGCACAGAAAGCTGCTGGGACTCTCCATGGCTACAGAGCATCAGCAATGTTTTGCTGATGGGTGTAAGCTGGGGCTTGTATCTGGGCTGCATGACTGACACCTGGGACCACAACCAACATCCATTCTGGAAATCCTGACAGCACTCCCGTAGGAATTCTCCCATGGACATTCCTTCATTTACTGTTTTTGCCTGCTTTTTCCTTCATCCAGTCATGCTTACTAAGCTCAGAGTCGCTCTTTCCACTGACATAAGGACAGAGCAGTTTACAAGCAGACACACAGCGTGTTGTTTTCTGTTTGCGTCCCAGTGGAGCCAGGAATGCTTCAACTCCAGCAGTGCAACTTAGCCACTGATTCCTCTCCCTTTTCTCTCACTGCTGTGGATCATCTGAGCTTGCTGCACAACCAAGCCCCAGGGCCCAGAATTCTAAGTCTGATTAGTTTAGGAAAACATGGCACTTCAAAAAAAAAAAAAATGGAAATAGATTTTTTTTTTTCTTCCCTTGACCCCAAGGATTTGTGCCCTCAAGATTGCAGTTTGTCGACCTGTGTTGTTTTGTATCATTTTTAATAAAGATGAAGCCTAGCATTCCCTCACCATCATGGAAGTGTGTCTTGAAGAAGTGACATTGGATCCTGCACTCCAATACTGAGTGTTCTTTCTGCTTCCTTCATTTTCCACAGGGATGCTGAGGGAAATATT
The DNA here is from genome assembly GCA_013398315.1 of Nothoprocta pentlandii. NCBI lineage: Eukaryota > Metazoa > Chordata > Aves > Tinamiformes > Tinamidae > Nothoprocta > Nothoprocta pentlandii. The sequence goes on from VZSG01000052.1 coordinate 1,592,375, forward strand.
TCTGTAAAGTTATCTGTATTCTTTTAGTCACCTGAGGCCACTAATATTTGTCATCAATAGTACAGCAGAAAACCTGAACAAGTTGCACAAAGGAAAGTCTGTATTCTGAGATCTACATCTCAGCAAACCGAATTTACTACATCTGGCTTTCCTACTAAGATGACAGATGAAGATGTTTCCAGCATTTTAATAACAACTTTGTCCAAAAAGCACCAGCTAATTTTTATTTTGTGAGACATTAGCTTGTCCATTACTATGCAAACACACCCTATCATTCCACCAGTATATAGAGGCTGGTTACCGCCCCTGATTCCCAAATGGCTTTCATTTTAATCCATATCCATTATCCATATCAATTGGGAATACTGTTCTCTTTCTTTGCTCCAGGAAGAGACTCTGTGATTTGAAACATATCTGAGCACCAACATTGTTTTTTATTGTTGATATTGATGCTTTCCAAAAATTGTATATAATTTAACTACCATTAAGAGTAATGTTTTTCAAATCTGCCTAGTTCATTACAGCATGAGGTAAAAACTGAAAGTGCATTTTTATTAGAAGGCTCTCTGTCTTCTAGTATTGGGTAATGGAGCTTTCTGGAGATATTTCCATGTTGCCAATAAAAACAATAAAACTAAGAGACAATGTGCCCCATTTGCATTATAGACAGATGAAGCTGTTCTCAACTGCCTGGAAAATCACGAGGGTAATCAGATCCAATAGCTAATCCATCAATGCTACTTACTTGGCTGCCAGAACCAGCATATACAAACCTGTAGTAGCTCCAGTTTGCAGGCAGGGGAATGAGAAACTGAAGTCTACTAATACTGCAAATACTGCGAGTGGTAGATGCCCTGCCTACGACACTGAGTAAATACTCCACTAGCCCCCTCTGTGTATCTGCAGTATTTGTGCTGGTTGACTTCAAGTCAGTTTGATAGCATTAAACCGAGATGTAGCCCCTTCCTTGGGCTGAAGAGTCAGTACATTTCGCATTGCTTGCCCCTGTTCACATATGTCAAGCATGCAACTGAATGGTATTTCCCATTACTTCCAACCTCCATATGGTCTTCAGACATGCAGGGGCAGCTCTGCAAAGTTATATTTGCCTAGAATAAGGTTATTAGCTTCACCTATAGTATCTCCCTCTGTCTTCTTCCTGGACTTGTAAAGGTCTCAGCTCTATGGCATGTGTAGATGAGGCACTTAAGAGACATGGTTTAACAGATACAGTGGTGATGGGTTTATGGTTGGACTTGCTGATCTTGAAGGTCTTTTACAACAATAATGAATCTATGATTCTGTGATCTGGTGGAGGCGATGGAAGAACTGTTTCATTTTGCCTCGGATATTCTAACATACTGCAGCCTCTGCCCAATGAAAGGCCTAGTTCTGTGATGCTCAGACACATGGCTGAACACTTAAAAGCTGGTGGCTTACATTCTTCCGGGCACTTGGAAAATGTGCTTTCCAAAGGTGGACTCAGGACATCTAACAACGGTTCTGGCTGAATCATTTCCTACAGGTGCCTCTCTCCCATTTGAGCACAAGGCAGGAATTAAAATAAACATGGACAGTACCCAAGCTGAGTAAAGTTTATGAGAAAACAGGCATAAACCTTGTCACAATAGTTTCTAAGGAACAGCAACTTCATTCAACTTTTAAGTGAAGTTTGGAGTGCAAAAAACACCCCGATATTAATCCATCCTCACCAATCAATTTGTTCTCCCGTGTAGGTTCTCGTCCTCATGGCCTACTGTAACAACCAAAATGGTGGTCGGTTTGAGTAATGTGTTGGTGACACTGACGCTTGCTGGAGATCTAACCTACCTCACTGAATTTGCCTACTTTCTACACCACAGAAAGGAAGATCTCTAAATGCTTCCTTTTCTCTCTTGTGGTGTCTCTTGACTGGCAGCCATTTACTCCAAAGCAACTATTAGTAATAACCCTAGCACCTTTCTGATTTTCCTCACAAAGAGTACACTATAGCAGGCTGAGATTTTTATGTGACCCCAGAGATCCAAGGAGGCATGCAGAATGTGCCTTTGCCATCCTAGGTTCACCCCCATGGGGAAGGACTGGCAGAGCCTACATTGTGCAAATTTTCAAGGCATGTCATGGACTGCAGTGGCAGTGATTGGTGCTGTCATTTCTGATCTAAATCTACGATTTAAGACATACCTAAATTGCCTTTTTCTTTTGAGGCAGACCTTCTACAGGGCTTCCCTTTTCATAGATTGAGATGAATATTGGCAGCATACAGAAACTACAAAGTATTCTTTCCTCCTACCTCAGGCTGTTGTTGTCGATGATGGATTTTTGGTTCATGTTGGTTATACAAGCAGCCAGCACTCTGCCATCAATAGCAGATTATTTCTGCTGCATAGCTGCAGTGGGGCATAAGGTTTCTCCTTCCCCACACAAAGCAGCAGCTAGAAAAATAGAGATAGGAAAAAAAGTAAAGGAAAGTCCGATCTCCTTGTCTAAGTGACAAGTAATCCATTCAGAGTGAGCAGGGCAGCCTGCTGAAAAGCCTCTAGTCAGGAACCTATTAGGTCAATTCTTTCCTGGAATGGCACAAGATAAGAGTGTTCCTTCCTAAACTGAGAACCCATTTTGCATTCAGTTGTGAATTGTCATGTTTTGAGAGGTTTGTGTGATGTCTTTATCATTAATTGGACAGGCTAAAATTTCCTGCTCTTATTAATTTCCTTTTCTCTTCAGTTGTAAGATACCCTTACCAAGAAGCTGTCAACCAATGCAGAAAGTCCAGAAACGCAACATGCTTTCCACACTCTTGAGTAAATGCAAAGCTGAATTAACACACTCATGCATCAAAAGAGGCATTCATTTTGGAGGTTTTTAAAAGAAAAGTGCTGCAACACGGATTAATTTGCACTACATTTAGTTTTTATTAATCTTGTAAACCAATTGAGAATAAACAATTTAACTGATGGATCCCCTTTGTTCCAGGAAATGCCTGTAAACAGATCATGATTTCTCTGGAAATACTTACTATTAGATAGATGTTCTCCACAAGTAAATATCTATCCGTGACAGTCTCACCAGTTGTTCATCACAACTATTTGTTCACATATCTGAGATCCACTATTTAAGTGATTAGTTAGCCAAAGTCAGGTAATATTACCTGCCTGTCTTTTCAGCTGCATCTAACTGTTCGCATGAGCAGTTCCTATACAGTGATTGTTGAAAATAGGGTATTAACAGATTTATCACCACAGTCTGACAGAAAATATGACTATAATATTTGCGAACATCATATAGAATCATAAAATCATTATGGTTGGAAAAGACTTTCAAGATTATCAAGTTCAACTGTAACCCTATCACTACCATAACTGCTAAATCATATCCCTAAATGCCTCATCTATGTGTTTCTTGAACACGTCCAGGGATGGTGACTCCATCACTTCCCTAGACAGCCTGTTCCAGTGCTTCGCCCCTATTTCTATGCAGAACTTTTTCCTAACATCCAACCTGAACCTCCTCTGGCACAACACTTGTTCTATCTGTAGTTATTCTGGAGAAGAGACTGATCCTCGCTTCACTACAACCTCCTTCCAGGTAGCTGTAGGGAGCAATAAAGTCTCCCCTGAGCCTCCTCTTCTCCAGACTAAATACTCCCAGCTCCCTCAGCCACTACTCACAGGCTCTGTGCTCCAGCCTCTTCAGTAGCTTTGTTGCCTTTCTTTGGACACACTCCAGCACCTCAATGTCTTTCTTGTAGTAAGGGGCCCAAAACTGAACACTGTGTTAGAGGTGCAGCCTCACCAGTACCAAGAACGGGGGGACGATCACTGCCCTGGTCCGGCTGACTACACTGTTCCAGATACAAGCCAGGAGGCCCTTGGCCTTTTTGGCCCCCTGGGCACACTGCTGGCTCATGTTCAGCCACCTTTTGACCAGCAGCTCTAGATCCTTCTCTGCCATGCAGCTCTCCAGCCACTTCCCCTGAAGCCTGCAGTGCTGCATAGGGTTGTTGTGACCGAAGTGCAGGAGCCAGCACTTGGTCTTGTTGAGCCTCATATGGTTGGCCTCAGTCCATCCATCCAGCCTGTGCAGATCCCTCTGTAGAGCCTTCCTACCCTCAAACAAATAAACTCTCCCAGCTTGATGTTGTCTCCCTCACCCACTCAGAGCTCCATGCAATCAAAACATGCCCTAACACACAGTGCTACCCCATCGCCCTTCCCTCCAAAACTGTTCTTTCTGAAAATCCAGTAGCCATCCATTGCAGCACTCCTACTCATAACAGGGGTCCCACTATGTTTCAGTGATGATGAGTATGTTGTAATTTTCCTGATGCACCATGGCCTCTAGCTCCTCCTGTTTGTTGTCCGTGCTGTGGGCATTGGTGTAGATGCACTTCAGCTGGGATACTAAGCACTTCCCAACTCTGACATGCTGTCCCTAGGCTTATTCCTAGTGGTCCCTTCATATCTAGTTTAAAGCCCTCTCAATGAGCCCTGCCTACTCCTGGGCTAGGATTCTTTTCCCCTGCAAAACAGGTGAAGCATGTCTGGTAGAAGGAGGCAAGGTTCTGAATAGCCTGCCTCACCTTCAAAAAAAAATATTCAACTGATGACATCATCCTCTACTGTGGATTAATATCACTCCAGATTATCCACAGCATGAAAAAGAATTTTGGTAACTACACAAGTCTCAGAACTTCATGACCTACAAAACAATCTGTTAAACATTCTTCATTGTTAAATATTGCCTATAAAGACTATATAAATTTCATATTGAAATCTGCTTTTCCAGTTTCCCAGTCTTTTTTAAGTAATAATAGGCTTTTTAGCATGCATAGAGGACTACAGAAGCATATGAATAATTAGATAGTACTTTGAGGTGCTTTTCTTGGCTTTCTTTCTTTGAATGTACTGGAATTGCCAGTACTACGAACTTGGGTTTCTTTGCCCTTGCAAGTTTAGACTATGAAAACAAAAGTTTGCTTTGGTTTATAGGGAACAGAGCTCTGATCATTCCAACCCATTAAAGTTATGAGGACAGTTAAAGGTCTAAGTAAGAGCAGAACGTGGTCCAGAATCTGCCTACTCAGAAAACTGTCTCAGAAAGAAAGTTGGTCATATGTTTAAGACATATGAAACATATAAAGGCAGCACCTTCTAAGAATCATCTGCCACAGCTGTCCTGGAAAAATAATATGCTGATGTTAGTGTTTGAGGGGAAAGGTGTTGTAGCACATCCAGGGTAAAAGTTATAAATATTTCTGAGTATAAATGGAGTCTCCGGGTCCTTCAAGACTAAGTCATTTGGAGTGACCATTGGTAAAAATGTTGCTTGAAACATTAGAAATTTTATTTCTAAAGTTCTCCTATTTTCATTCCTTTCAGAAAGGTCCCAGGCTAGTCTCATTTCACAAAGGTCCCAGGCTAGTCTCATTTCACAAAATCTCAGAATCACAGAATCAGAATGGTTAAGGTTGGAAGGGACCTCTAGAGATCATCTAGTCCAACCTCTGATATTTAACTCTGTACAGCAAACCATAAGTGTAAGAGACCATTTTTCACCTATAAGCCTACGGGAATCAAAACTGCTGATGGTGGGAATTCACTAAGTTTAAGAAGAGCAGAAAGCAGGAATCAGGGCCAAGATATTTTTTTCTGTTGAATGGCTACACAAAACACTCACACCTTGTGCTGATTTAGGTGGAAGAGCAGTGTCCATACTTAGCTACTTCTGCATGAGCTTTTACCTACTCTTCCTCTGCTCTGACAACTCCTCCAGATGCCTTTGAGAAGGAAGGAAGGAAGGAAGGAAGGAAGGAAGGAAGGAAGGAAGGAAGGAAGGAAGGAAGGAAGGAAGGAAGGAAGGAAGGAAGGAAGGAA
>VZSG01000052.1:1618152-1642056 GCA_013398315.1 Nothoprocta pentlandii
CCTCGTGAGGTTCCTCTCTGCCCAACTCACCAGCCTGTCCAGATCCCTCTGGATGGCAGCACAGCCCTCCGGAGTGTCGGCCACTCCACCCAGCTTGGTGTCGTCTGCACTTTCTATTTGATAGAAGCAGATGAACTTTATCAGGAGTGCCAGGACCAGGAGTCTACTAGCAATGGAACACCTACAAAATAGGCATTTTGTCACTTAGGCTGCCTTAGACGCCTGTCGAAATCTGTCTATCTCGTCCTGCCTGGCTTCGGTATGATCTTGCTCACAAAACACCTTGTCAAGCGACAGAGCTCATAAGCCCCTCTCCACATTCTCTCATTGTCTCTGCCTTTCTATTTTGGTTTCCTTTCTTTGAAATTCTACGGGCTTAAATAGTGTTAAGCCTAAGCCTGACAAATCAGCTGGCATCTTTGCTGTCAAAACCTCCCAGAAGCCCATTCATTATGAGAGGTGCAGGCATTGTAATGCAAATGGCTTATCACAGTGCTGGACCTCACTGAATTGTTTCCATGACACTTTTACAAATAAAGGTACCACAACAAAAAATAAAATTTCACATCCTGCACAAGCCTCATAGAGGTGTTGGTGCCTCTGCAGAAGTGCAGAAAGAAGTTTTCAGTTTACCTACACCCTTTAACGATGGCTTCAGTGCACCTGAGCAAATCAGTCAAAAACATGTCTCAGTTCTGAGGTGGCTAAGGCCTGATTTAACAAAGAAATTTTCAGAAAGAAATTTGCAAATAAATTTGTCACACACTGTAAAATACTACACCAGTTGTGTGGGAGAGAAATGTAAGATAATAGTTCCCAACCCATATATATAAGCAATGAGTGCTTTTGTCCATGGAGCCCCCTGAAAGCTGTGTGCGCTTGAAGCCTCTGGAAAGGTGAGGCTGACCTCACTGCTTTCAGATAAGAATACAGCCTCATTCCATGGCTTGACCTCAGCTGCTTTGCTGGCATCTTTTGATGCATGGCAGTCATAGCCTTGACTTGGAGCTGCTTAATTTTGCCACCCCACAGCTGTGCAAACCACAGCTTTTCAGCTGGTCCTGCTGGTCCTGCATATGAAATTATTTTCTGCTCTAATAACCCACTTATAACAAAAACTTGTCTTTCCTGGAAGATGCTCTAGTTTGCCAAATTCTTCTCAAGCTAAGCAATGGCATCAGGCAATATGTTCCACATATAAACGTCAGCCACATATGTCCAGATACTTTGCAGCTTCTCTGAGACCGTATCCAGGATTTCACAAGTTTTGTAAGAATAAATTGGCTCCATTTTTCTGAGACATTTTTCTTGCCTGCAATGAAGCTGCATGACTCAAGACCTTGAGACAGCAAAGTAATTAATCACTTTTCTGACCCAAAGTACCTGTGCAGTCTTGCACTGTAACTTGACAGGTGGCTTCAGTAGACTGAAAATGTTTTCTGCATTTGAAAAGTCTCTAGGCCTTCCCTGAGCTGTGGCTGGCTTACAGTGTGAATCTGCTTCGGAGATGTTCTAATATAATCCAGTTAGATTTCAAAATGAAGGCAAAAACCTGCTCAGCTTACATCTCCCATTTGACTGACTAGTCAAATTAATCCACATCAGGTCCTGTGGGAGAGGCCTGTTAAGCGCTGATTTGACCAACATTGGGCTGATGTGGCACTCCTTGGGGTACTTAACCCACAGACTGGGCCTGTGCTTGGATGTGAGCGGATTGGGCCAGGAAAGGACACGGTGCTGGGCACTGCTTGAGAAAAGGAGGACAGAAGCAGCATGAAAAGAAAGAGGAAGGCAGAGCTCTGCAGATTTCCATGGGAAGATGAGAAGGTGTTTGCAGAGAAAGAGTAGAATAAAGCAATATCTGAGACCTTGTGGGAGAAGAAAGTGTGTCTGAGGAATGGGGGGTCAATTTTGCAAGCAATATAAAGAATCTTTCTTTTCCTATCCAATTACTCTTTGCTTTCACAGTTCAAAATTTATTAGTATAGTCCAAGACATTCACTGCCTTCATTAAAGCCATGGGAGAATGAGCTGTCTGACTGAAGGGCTGTCAAGCCCTTTCATCTACAGCAAAGAGCAAGAGCCTGCAGAGCTGCTGCAAGCTACCCTGCACATGGCTCTGGCAACCTACAGCATTTTGCTCTGCCAAAGGGTTGTACAAAAAGCCCATGTTGGGTGGACTCAAAGAATCACCTCTTATCCTAATGGAAACAGTCCTGAGGCTCAAATTTCCTGTAAATACTAAGGCTGGGTGGACAGTGCAGCTGGGTAGGACAGTATAAAGCAATATCCTTTAGATGTGCTTCAGCCTATAGGAATACCTTTATGTACTGTAGTGAGAAGAGACAAGTATCAAGAATATCTGAGTTGTGTAAATAGATGCCTCTTCATGTCTAAAGCAAAGTACTCTAGTTCAGCCAGTCTCAGATTAGACAAAAGTAATTCCCATGACCTGCGCCCATCAGATAAAATGTTCAACACTGTGTATCCAGCACAAAATTTCTGATTACTTGGAGTGCTGAGGACTCCTTGCAACCAGACTGCAAAGCATCAGTTCTATTTCCCCTCTCTACTGAATGTTTGACCAGAGTATATTTCCCCTTCTCTGGCATATGGAATTGAATTTGAAGAACATTCTAATGCTTAAAAAATCTGTGCAGCATGTCCTACTTAGACTTACATGGAAAATGTGTTGTTCTTTCCATTATGTTAATTTTTTTCACAGCTCTGCTTGCCAATTTTTAAGCTACTGAGGAGCCTCAGCATCTGTTCTTCTGGGCATCCATGCCATTTGGAGATTCTTTAAAAGCAGAAGCCATGAAATACTCTTTTGAAAAATGACTGGATGTCTTCCAGGGTTGGAGCGGATTAATGAAATGGGCCCTCGAGCTACTGCTGACATGATGTTGCAGGAACAGTAGGTTGAGGGCTTGTACATTCACTGCAAGGTTAGCAGAGTATTCTCCTATACTAATCAAACTCCCTGTGGCATTGGGCAAGCAGGAGAGATGTCAGTCCTTCTAATAAACAGCAAGCTGGAAAAACAGTCTTGAATATGGCTGACAACCTAGCTGCTTTTTAAAGATGAATTAGAATCAAGTCTCCTGATGTGGAAAACAAAACAAAGTTTTAACAAGGCAAAACTGCAAGGAAAGTCTCTGAATAAAACCCTGATGGCATTTTTCAGCTAGTCATGTCAGATCCCTATGTTTTTTGGCTGGCAAGAGAAGTATTCAGCAGATGTCTGGGAATTAAGCCCAAGTTATGTGCCAATGATTGTCACTCTTTGGCTATCCCATCAAAGTTGCCCATGGAGTTTTTTCAGGGTATTGCTTTTGGTCATTAGAGACTCACATGGGAAAGAGCACAGCTTGTCAATTGCTGCTAATAACCAGGTAGGCAGTAAAACTCAGAGTGAAAGATATTATGTTGGAAAGCTGTCATTTCTTCTAGACAGCTAATTGAGGATTTATCCAAGCAATGTACAAATTGAGCTCTACATTTTCATTGCTTTGAGGTGTTGTGGGGTATGCCATTTTTTTCATGGTAATGAAAAGTCTGGGAAAGGAAGAAGTGGCTAACAATATGATGTATAAGTGTGTTGTCAGTGACTAAAATGCAGTCTGTATTTTAGCATTTGCTGTGGCCATGTTGCCTGTACATCACGGGCCATCATCATCTCATCAACACAAGGAACTTGGGAATGGAGTCATAACTTCTAAGGTAGATTGGGGCCTGAGAGCTGGGCTGTCAGACCCAGTTTGGGAGATGCATAAAATCTGTGGCTGTCTCAGCTCCCGGAGTCCTGCCTGGAGTCCTGCCCACTTCCACCCTTTGAGGATGCCCTCGGTGCAACCCAGAGAAGTGGAGATGGCAGAGCAGTGCATGTAACATGCCACCAGTAGTACAGTGACAATAAGCATATGGCATAACTCAGTCCAGGCCTTCCTCAACGAAGTGACTTCTCAATCAAGTTGAGAAGTGAACAGAAATGAATCATGCCACACTTCAGTGTATCTATCCTTTGGCTGGGATATAAATCTATTAATCAAGATCTTTTTGTTCTTTTTTTTCTTTTCATTTTCATCAAGTTACTCTTCCACAGACATTTCGTCTCTCTCCATTTTTCCCTTTTTAATCACGTTAATGACAACCCCTAAGATAAATGTGTTTACAGACTAGAACTGGGCTAGTATTTCAAATTCCTCTTCCCTGCAAACAATTACATGACTTCACCCCCTGGCCGCACAACGGAAGGACGAGGGGCGGCCAGCGGTGACGTCAGGCTGTGTGCAGGCCGTGGCAGCTCCCACCTCGCTGCTGGCACGGCGAGAGCCCGAGCGCAGCAGGGGACACAGATGTCACACGCGCCTCGCAGGCAGCAGGTTAAGCAGCAGGGCTGGGGATGGCTGCGTCTGTGCTCATCTTCAACCCCAAGGGCATCCAGCCTGGAGACTTGGGGCTGCTCCAGGTGACTTGGGCAAATTTGCATTATACGTGGGCACCGCAGCTAGGTGCTTGTGTGCAGTGCACATGTAGTATGCAATACCCTGGACCTGGGCATTTGAGGGCATAATAAAGATCTGTGCCTGGTTCCAAAGGCCTTGCCAGCTATTTCTAACCTCCAAAGTGAAGAAATGGTAGCAAATCTCCTTCTAAGGAAACAGTTGCAGCAGTGAGCTCTGTGAGAATTTGATGTACAGCAATAACAGGGATTTCTTTCCTCCAGATTTCAGACTTGGAGAGGGCAGAGGGGCAACTTAAGTTGTTTTATAGACATTTTCCTTATGATTGTGGAGGGAGGGAAAAAGCCCAGGTCTATTTTCACTTCATAAATCCTTTGCTATTGCATGGATTGAGGACATTGACAATATCTTTGTTCTTGACCTCTGCTCTCCTAAGACACATCATCATTTTTGTGGCTTTTGGTTTCAACTTCTGAAGGCCTGGAATTTATTATAGGGTGCTGGGCAGCAGGCTGTGGCTGCTGGACTGCAGTGCCTGGGATCTGCCAGCTCTCCCAGCGAACACCCAGGACAGGACATAACAGTGTAGGTGGTTGGTGGTAGCCAAAATTTTCTGAATTGTCTGCACTTACAATCTTGGGTTTCACTCTTTCAGGGTGCTCAGAGAATTTAGCAAGGCAAATCCATTTTGACTACTGCTGTTCCACTTGCAGGGCGGTCTGACTACCTTTGCTCTTTAGGTACCTACTACAACAAAGATCTTTGCCATTAGAAATGGTTTTGAGCACATGATGCTGACAATTTTTCCCTGACTTTTTCCTTTCCCCTCTTCTGGTCATTTATAGCCATGTGAGAGGTGGTCTGGTGGTGCATTTCACCACCTTTATCTAGTGTGAATTGCCAGCCCTGGAGGAACTCACTCTTTCAGATTCATTCAAGTGCTGAATGTAGTATATAGAAATAAGAAACAACAGCAGAGAGCAGAAACCAAAAGCTCCCCACAGCTGTGTACTAATAAAAACACCAAATCTGAAATGCAGTTTTACACTTCCTCCCTCTTGGCTTCTTACAAGCTTTTAAATAATAAGAGAAACACATGGTTCCACCTGACAAATTTCAGATTGTACTAGGGATTTAAAGTTATCTTGGACTATATAATAGAGGGACACAACAAAGTACAGTTAACTGGGGCTTTATAAAAAAAGAATCTACTTCACTGTTTTCCCTGAGAAAGTCTTTGCAAAAGCAGAATGAAACTTTGCACAAATAAAGAGAGAAATGGATCTAAGGAAAGCACATGCCTTTAGCCAAAGAGTCTTTTCAGTGAACTATAATTTTTTTTTCATAGATCCCCAACCCACCAACATGCAGAATCACTACCTCCACCCACGAGATAGGCAGAAGTGTTTACAAGGCATTTCGGTACTAGGGAACACAGAGCTCCCATGTAGAAAGGTCAGATCCCAGCATGAAAATCCGTGATAGCACACTGTGATCAAAGTGAATATCTATATAAAAATGTGCATAATTCCAAGTTGTTGTACATGTCAACAAATTATAGACCTCCTGCTGATACTGTCTTTCCGGTGCCTCTGTAGCAAAATTTAATTTAAAATTCAAAACAGCACTGTCATTTCCAAATTGATCTCCTCCAAGTTTTCTTTTCATCCTAGAAGAAAGAGGCAAGAAGGATTTAGCTTTGTGAAGATGAAATTTCTTCAAAATTTTTAATTTATTTTTCTGCTCTTTGCTTTAATGGCCCAACTCCTAACAGCTTTCCAATTGGAACTTTTTTGCATCTTTAAAACAAGTGGGATTTGCCCCATAACTTAATGAACTAAGCCAGGTTACTTCTAATGTTAACATCATACACAATTAAGAGACGAAGAAAAAAAAAAAGTGTCTAGGTGACCTAATAAGGTCAGCTCTGTAGGAAATAGACTTTAAAGTCACTGTTGAGAAGAGGTTCTATTTCCAAGCCCTGTAGACTATGTATGACTAGAGATTATGCACAGAGGAAGTCCATGGATCTTCATCTCACCAATCTAGATGAAAAAAAAATCAGAATCTACTGCTGTCTTTGCTGTCCCTGCTGCTGACTACTTTGCAAGGACAGCTGAGATCAGTGTATTCAACTTCTACTATTTCTTTTGATTTATTTTATGCCAGAACTTGTCATTTTCAATGGGAAAAATCTCAGAGCATATCAGAAGAGTGTCAGACTTGAACTAGCACTTACCATATGGCAAAGTTTTCACTAATGTGAGTTCTCATAGTGCCCAGACTAGTGATGCTTCATTCCACCAAAAGATGAAGAATAGGGATAATTTCATGTTATAGCACTGATAATCTTTAATGGTTATCACCACCGTATAATTTTTAGCTAGAACTTTCTTTGTTCTGCACTTAAAATTAAAGAATCAGCAATATAATGTATAAAAACAGCAGTTTGTATCAACTGTTCCAAAGGTAGCTGCTTGCTTTGACACTGGCCTTGAGCACTAACCAGAAAGAAGTTAAGCCCAAATATTTGGAGAGAAAGACCTGAAGCATTTCAGTCTGCTCCATAGGTCTGGTCTGCACTCTGAATTATATCATTTTAACTAAACTGAACCAAGACTGCTGTTCTGAGGGCAGACTTTCTAGCACTGACAAATCCTTCCCTCTACGAGTTTGGGTCTAGTAAAATTGCTGGCAGCCATGTAAGCAGGTATATATGCATGAATTTAACTAAATATGACTGATATTGCTGGCCTGTCTTCCAAAATGACTTTTTAAGTGAGTTGACAGATCTTCAGAAAGACACCAGTAGCCTGAAAACCTTAGTGAGAAGAAATTATATTTCATCAGAGAAGAATCTTTCATCAGGATTCACCAAACCAAACCAAATCCCAGCTTGGCACTACTGTCCTTTTTTCTATATTAGCTCCTTGGCACCAGTGTGCATTTTACAGTCATGTCAGAACCTTGCTTTGATATCATGTGAAGCTGAACTGATGATGTGGTGAACAGCCCAGGGACTGAGCTGGTCTCTCCTTGCTCAACAGCCTGCTGGGAAGCTGGACAACCTAGGCATCTGCAAAGCAGTCTGCAGGGAGCTTTGGGCTGCAATGTCTGTACTATTTCTGGTACTCAACTCACCTTCTTTGAGGCAAGCTTATGTATCTGCACTATATTATGGTCTATAGCATAGATGTTCCCCCGGAAATCTAATTTCCTGGAGGAAATTAGATGAAGACATAGAAGAAGGCAGAATAAAACGGTTCTGGAACTTTGTCCCTGGCTATATTTAGTTTTGCATTTCTAAAAAATCAATTGAATCTTCAGTTACTCTCCAACAACTCCCAAAGGAAAAGAAACCAAACCTTAAACTATCCTTCAAAATTTCTGCTCATTAAAGGGTTTGGCAGAGCTCAGTCTTGCTTGTGAAATGTAATGATATCTCAGTGGGCAATAGCTCATTCATTACTACCTTCTCCTCTGGGATTTCAGAAGGTTTAAAAGACCAAGATCAAGAGTGTCTCATCAATACCAAGACTTTTTTGATTCTTTTTCCAGAGTTAATTTCCTGTTCATGCAAAAAGTTACCTGGGCCAAGCACAGCACCTGATTGGCCTGGTGTGCCTTTCCACATAATTGTAAAATATAATCAGACCAGAAGCTATTCAGGGAGGATTATTATCAACCAAAAGCAAAGGTTTACTATGGAGAACATCCAAAGGAAATTTCCTTTTTCTCACCACAATTTTATATGAGTTTAAAATCCATATTCATCAGCACTTTTTAAAATGTTTTCTACAAGACAGGGCATTATAACTGTCATTGCCCTGGTGTTCTTTTTTATTATTTTAAACAGGTTGATTGATTACCAAGTATAATGTGTTCTCCATAATTCCATCCATGTTGTAAGAAGAAGGGTTTTTTACCAAGGTTTTGAAATATTGCAAGCAATCTGATCATGACCAAGGCTCCTTACTCATCACCCCTTTAGTGCATGTGAAGGATTAACACTGCCTATTCACACCTATGAAACATCAAGGTTTGGAAAGGAACAAAAGAAAAGTCCTGTTCTGCCTAAGGCTGTAGCACAATTTGAGCTCTGCTCAGTCCTTGTGCACTGGGAGTTCACAGGCAGGGTGATTGTCCCTTCCTGGTTTGTCCTGGCTAGAACTATCCTCCTCAGACATTCCCTTTAGGGTGGGGGCATTATTTCTAGAATGGCAGAGCTGATCCTGTAGTGTGCATAAAACTCAACACTCACGTGCTTCAGGAGGAAGCTTCACAGGTCAGGAGAGATGCTGAAGGGGGAATGTTGCCAACAGGATCAAGGATTTCCATCATTGACACTGATCCCTTATTGATCAGTGATTATCATTAATCAGTGATTAAGATATGTTGTATAGGTGCAGATGGTCAAATTAAATGAGGCATCAAGATAGTCCTGATTGATTTCTGGCATCTCAGTCAAGGGACTCCTGTTTTACTGGAGCTTGGGTTGGATGCCCAAAAGCTGGCTGGTATGAATACACTCTTCCTCTACCCTGCTCCACAGAATTTGAGTTATTCCCCTTTAATACTCTTGTGGAACTCCCCTGCAAGGTACCATCAGCTGCACTTAGGTCTAGTTCAACTCTGGATTTAAATTAAGCTTTGACTTTAAATCCTGACCCAGAATTCATGATCTCATTCCATGAAGTCCCAGAGTGCTCTTTCTAGGTAAGAAATTCCTAAAGAGCTAAAATATAGCATGAAAGAAATGAAAGAAAGAGAAGAGCATGAACTGACCTAGGAAAATAAAGCAACAATATCTTGTTGAATAGCAGTTTAAACAGCTTTTCAGCAATTTTGACAGTTCTTTCTCCATACATTGGTCTGAAATTTCAGTAATCTAATTACCACATCAGTTACCACCACACAACTACTATTGTACATCTACTACTTCCATGTCACATACAAAACTATTTATAGATATGTGCCAACAGGTCACATATTTCTTGTGTCTTCTCTTCTAGACCCTTGGAAAACATTTTCTCATCCTATGTCAACAGTCTATTCCACTAGTCCAGTGATGACTTCTATATGTAATAGCTAGGTGGGGAGAGTTGCATCAGTTAATCTGACTCTGCAGCTTTGAAGCTCCAACTAAGAACTGGCTTTTCAGTGTTAGTTGTGAAGGAGTTGCCTATCTGCCATCTGTCTTCTGCAATGCCTTTTGCAGTCCTATTTCATTCTGCCTTGTCTCTTGCTGAGAAGTCCTTTTACTGGCATGGGATCCTTAAGGGAGAGTGCTCAACATCATATAAGTCCAGTGCCATCTCACAAGCACACTTTCTGTTTTGCAGGCAATTTCATCATTTTGGGATGTTTTTTCACTTTGAACTGTACCAAATCCAAATTCCCGAAGGATGGAATTTCAAGGAAAGAAAAAGAAATTCAGTGCTTGGGAAAACTGCACTTAAGGTCTTGAGAGCTCCATTTTGCCTCCCTTTTGAGACACTGTGTTTATGTGCTAGTGGGTTGTTCCATTGCTCCTATCTCTGGATAGGAGCACAGCTGGCAGAGCTGCTACTCATGTATGGCAATTAGATTATTCCACTGAGGTTTGGACGAAACAATGACAAGAAGAAAATGTAGTGGTAACAGGGCATGATCACTAAACCCATGAGTGGTTTATTATTTCCTGGTGTCATATACAAATGTGACCTCATGTTGCTGACTGGTAGCTTAAAACAAAATAAGAGGAAAATGCTTGGAGATGTTATAAGAGTCCAGATACCTCAAAGAAGGATATCGCGATTAGGTTGGTCATAAACAGCTCAGAATTGAACAGCAACTCCGTCTACTAGCTGTGATTGCCTTCTCAAGGAGAATTGGATTTGGCTTTCACTGCTTTTCAACTGCTTCTAAAGATATTTTCCTACTTCACAGGCCTTAGAATCTTCCATTATTTTTTTCAGGTTTCTCAACTACACCTCTCGTATGAAAATTAGATGTATTTTTGAACTAGAAATGTAATTTTGTAGAGCCATGGAGTAAGTAAGCACATCTTAATAATATATCATAAGCATAGAATTGTATGAGTTCAGACAGCATTGATGCAGCCAAAGACAAATGCAAACCAGGCTCAGCTTCTGAATTGGCCTAAGGAACCACACTGCATCCAGCACTTGGCATCCCACACGCTGCGTGTCTTCAAACCAGGATACTGGACAGCAGGCTGGAAGCGGAGGTCAGACCAGTCTTCCCATGGGATTATTCCGAACCACCACTCATTCCTGTGCCCTGCGCCTCACAGTAACAGCCTGCTATCCAGCAAAGATAGATTCTCTGTAAAAGCAATGAGCAAGGGTTGGAAGGAGAGGTATGATCATTTTTATATCCTTCCTGTTTCAAAGACTGGCCTGCCTAGATCCAAATCTATTCAAAACAGAGCAGCCATCAGATTGTTCTCATTTACCTGTAATTACTGTGAGCCCTTCAGGCTATTCTGCAAGCTCATGTTAGGGCACAGGCACACCACAGTCAAGTCCTGTTGACCCCTTCCCATATCTCACACCATTTTAAACCTTTGTAGAGTTTTACAAGCGTGTAGCTATAGCTTTGGGCCTGGAGTGACAGAGAAACCAGTGTGGCCATAGTGACAGCCACTGATGTTCTATCCTCTGAATCTCTGAAAACCAGAGCCAATTCCTGACCCTTCTCCATGGCTGCTCTTGCTCTGGGTTCCCCATTTTACCCTGTAAATATCTAGGACAAAGTGGAAATGCAGTAGAATATGTTCTATGCTGTAAAACAGGGCTAGAAATGCCTTTGTGCTTCCCAGCACAGGGGGCCAGAATATGGTTCCTCACCTTGGAGGAAGACCTCAAATACCCTGAGCAGAGATGCTGTCTGCTCCATAGGGTATGTGAGAGATGGAGGTACTCCACTGGTTCAGGATACTCACTGCTCTCTCCATCCTGCTCACAGCTCCTTATCCTAGAGATACTCCTCAAATTGCCACAGTGCAGGTGACCACGGCACATGAAGTTTGGTCCTGCAGACAGCGACCTTGAGGTCTTACCATGGCTGGAGAGCAGGATGAGAGCCTCAGACTGACTACCATGGCCACTTTTAGCCCCTAGTATTTTCCCTTGCCTATCTCCCGGTTTTCCACCAAGCCTGTGGTTGCGGTCTTCAGTTGGTTGGAGGGACACAGGGCGAGCGGGCCACATACAGAAAAGGCAAAAAGCTTCACTGAAAGGTTTCACAGTCAGCAATATTTCTGTTCCCACTAGCAGGAGGGGACAGCCTGCTAGCTACTGCTATTTTTCCTTCTCTCTCTCTCTCTCTCTCTCTCTCTCTCTCTTTTTTCTTTTTAATCCAAATTCCACTGGGTTAGCTAAGTATCAACTTACTGAGCACACAGGGGCCATTGCTACAAAAATACCCTAATGTGGCCGAATCGCCGCAGGATTATTGTCGAAATGCTTGATATGACGTTGTAAAGCTTCCAGGCCAGACTGCTGGAACACATTTGCTGGGCGTCTAGCCGGGCCACAGCCAGTGCCCTGCCGCGTGGCCGCGCGCGGCACGCCGTGTCCTGCCCGGACAGGCAGACCCAGGCGGGAGCTGGCAGGGCGCAGACCTTCCCTTCTCCTTCGCTCTCGCTGCGGAGGGGAGGCTCCTCGGCCTGCACCGCGGGCGTCCGCTCGCTGTGGGGCTGGGATGTCGCACGCTCCGCCCCGATCCTACAAGGAGTCCCCAGGCCATCAGTTCCCAGGGAACCAGCAAGGGCCTGTGTTCAGCTTGAACTGCTTTCTCAGCCAGCTTGAAAGCTGATAGCGTGTTGTTACTAAATGATGCGTGTCGTTGTGTTGCCTGTTAGCTGCTTACTGTATCTTTAACCACTTCTGTCACATGGCTGCCATTTGCTTTATCCAATCCATCTGCCTCTTGCTCACAAAGGGGCTGATCCCAAAGCTACCAAGTCAATATGGATTGCAGTGATTTTCGAGTCAGGTCTTCCTTGATTATCTTTTTGACTTCTTGGTTCACAGCAGCACTTCATAATGCCTCCCCTCTAGCCATATCACATACCCCTATCTTGACAATAACATATCACTCTCTTACCACTCTCTTGAGCTCTCTGATTTAGATATTCCTTTCCTCTCTGCTTTCTCCACTTCTCTGTTGTTCTTCTCATTTCCAGGTTTCTGTGGAAAGGGAATAAAATGGGGGTGTTGCTGCCTAGAGAAAAAGAGGTATTTTTACAGTAGAAGTGACAGTCCAAAACAATTCCATGAAAAAGACTGACAGACAAAAACGTGGATGTAAGTTCATGTTGCTACACCAGCTGCAAAACAGCTACTGCAGTTCACAACAGATGAAAAGAATCAGTCCCCATAACAACTGAGATTCCAAGGTGGTGGACCTGGCTTTCAGACAGCGTATAGAGGGGTTGAGAATTTCAGGAATGGATCCCAAACTCCCAGTGTCAATATGTTAAACAAGACATCCTGTTTTGGGAATCTTTTCAATGTTCAATTTCCAGACTTAAGACAGCATCCTTCCATTGAGTACTGGAACAACTATTAAGTATTAGATCTTTTCTATGTACAGGTGTGTTTTGAAATAATAAAAAAAAAGGACTGTTTTTTTTTTGCATTGAATTAAAAAAAAAGGGATTTTTTTCCTTCAACCTGTGGATTGAACCTATTCATGCAAACATGAATGAGCCAGTGAAAAGATGAGAAACAAGAAGAGACTGAAGCAATTAACTAAGATAAACAATGAGCATAGAGATTTAACGGAATAAACAAAGATAATAAGAAATAAGATCAACAGATTTAAATCACAAAATCAGAACACAGACATTTGTGCAAAGGAAGGTAAGCTTTAGCAAGGATAAAGGATGTCTGATCAAAACATAAGTGGTGGAAAGATCAGACATTAAAGAATTAGACTACATGGTTAAGACAGACTAGTCACTTTGGCATTTGGAAGAGCGAGGTGACTAGCTCTCATCTTTTTTGAGCTTATGTAAGTTGGTACTCCCATACAGCTGGGGAAGGCTTCAAGACAATTTCAACATGAGACTTGAATTTATGAAAGCAGGTTTGGATGCATGCTGTGCTTTTGGCTTGCCACCACATTCTCCTGAATGTTGAAATATTTCAGGGTAAAAGTGTCTTCTGAGCTTAAAGAAAAAGCTAATGAGCTACAAAACTGCTGATTACCCTAAAGGCTTACTATCCTTTGGGTGATTTGAGTTTCTCCCACAATCTTACAAAGATAGACCTAGTCCTTCCGGCATGGAAATGCCTTTAGCACAAGAGATTTCACTTCTTTGGTGAGATGAGAATACACACCTCTGAGCCATCATCATTTGAGGAGATCCATTCTGTCATTATTGACCTTCCCACTGCCAGAGAGTAGGATATTATGATAAAGACTGGATAAGCTCTATTTTCATGCTGATATTTAGACTTACTTTCCAAGTCACAAAACTTACTAGAGTTAACATTTCTTCCTGTAAACATCCCTCTAAATGAAACTTTTTTGTGTGTGCATGTGTGTGACAGGAAATATTAGTCCTGAATTTTTCATTGATGTCAGAACTCAGGAACCGTCGAAGTTCAAGCCATAAATTCTCTGTGGAAGCCAAAACCACTGAGGTGCAGAGCCCTGCTTAGAAGGAGGCAGAGGAGAGATGTTCTGGAAACTCAGCTTCAGGATGCCTGTAAGGTGTTGGGAATGTGATGCAACTCAGCCGAGGGCTTTCTGGCTCTCATGAGTTGTGCTCCAGAGTGGAAGAGATGGAGAATCAACATTACCCAGATCCAAAGAATCCATCCTCTGTTCAGAAAGCCTTTTTTTTTTTTTTTTTTTCACAACACAAAATCAGTCAGATTTCTTTCCTCCAAGAATGGAGGACTAAATATGATCTTTCCACCCAGCTCTGCACCGGTCCAGCAGGCTGGTGGACCTTGTATCAGCAAATAAGGTACCTATGAGTATAAGAAAGACAGCAGGAACAGGCTGAATGGGACACCTTTTTAGGAGGATTGGTCTGATCAAAAGCAAATGGGAACTGGTAAGGAAAGAACAGGACTGCTCAGGACTGTCCTACTTCTACCTGCCTGCACTAACACACCATACAGCCTCTGAAAGGAAGACAAGTACTTAGGGCTTTGAGCAACATCTCACCCCATACACCTTCTACCAAGGAGAGAGAAACAGCTCAGGTAGGGATTGCAGGTCCTCAGTGGGGCTCACTTCTTTGGGAGTTGCCAGTATGGAGAAAGTTCCCACCATTCCCTGCCCCGGCCATCCACCTCCTCAAGGAGCTGCAAGTGTGCAAAGCTCTCACACCAAGGCAGTATCCCAGGGCAAAGAGAAAGGTCTGCGGATTGCTAGAATATTTGAATGATCTGGCATGCCACAGATTCATTTTCTAACCCTTGAAAAAGGCATTTCCTTTTGAAAAGATTGGGAAGTTATTTGAGAAGAAATAACACTTGGAAACATTTTTAAAAGGTCAAAATCAAAATAAACATTTGGAAAATAGAGAATTCACTCACCCAGTCTGAAATGTTCATTTCCTTTGGATTTGCTGCTTCTATTTTTTTTCCAGGGCTTCAACATTTCTGGTCAGAAAAGAATGCCAAATCTTGACAGTTCTTGTGGGGCAGGATGAACCTCTCCCACTTGGCCCCTCTGTGCATGCATCATTCGTATGAGAAGTGGGCCTTTGGACTGTAAACCAATTGAGCAATTTGCTTCTAGAAGGAAACCACCACAAGAGTAGAAAAAGATGTTGAGAACAAAAGTCATTGTTTAATGTGATAAAAGAAATCAGTGTTGAAAACTGCTTCCACTGTACTCTGTTTCTTACAGCTTTTTTATTTAAAAACAAAAGTCCCACCCCTCCACAAGCCTGACCTAAGGCTTATCTTTCTCTTAGTCATATATTACTTGAATTCTATACATTTTACACTCCCTGCAGTTTCTCTGATTTCTCTTGTCAGGTCCATGGGGTAGGGATATATATGTTACATGTGATACAGAGCACAGCAGGCTACTGCTCCTTGATGCAGGCAGTATACTAGTACAGATAATAAATAAATAAAGAAGAACATGCCAAGACATACAAGAGTTAGAACTTTGAAGTTTCCTCTCCTTCTGTTATTCTCATTGCAATTTTAATATAGTTATTTAGAAGTCAATATATTTCATCCTTGTTGCTCGCTAAATATTCTTAGATCTGCAGAGATGTAGAGCTGCTGAACATGGTTAAAACAAGAAGGAATAATAGAATTTTTTGCCAAGCAGATGTAGAGCATTATTACTAATTTATTGTTTTTCATCATTCCTCCCAAGCTAAGTAAAAATCAAACCACTGAAGTCTAAAGCTGGTAATAAACCTCAAAGCATTTGGAATCAAAAACAAAAGAGTAATTCTGTTTCTACAGTCATCCTGTAATTTGTCCTTTAGCCTTAACGTGTTTGTTTTCCTTGGCTTTATTCTTAAAACATCTCTATCTCAAAAGCTATCTTTTTGAGAGTGGGGATTTCTAAGGTATTGGCTGTGCCCTCTGTCTGACCCTGTGAAGGGAACAGCCTGAGAAGGCTGAGAAGTCTTTGGGTTTGACACGCGCTGCTGTCAGTGAGTGCAGGCTCACTTGGCCTGCGTTTTTTCTCACTATTCCTCTGAGATCCCAAGCTAAGAGAAGCCATAACAAATGCTATGGTCCTATGGTATTGTGCAAGTTTCCAAATTCCCAGCTATGCACCTACGTATTTGTGATGCTGCCATGCAAAGCTTCAGATTTTCAGACCTATTGCTTAATTTATAAGACTCCCTGATTCTATGCCATGTGGTGGGAGGTCTGAGATGCACCAAATGCTGGCATCCCTCCCCAGAGGCAGGTATCCTGTGTCCCCCACCCTGATGCTTCAAGAGGCTCTAAAAGTTATCAGCTTGGCTCAGAATGCATGAGCTTTTATAAAATAATAAACACTAGTGTCTTTCTGCTCGTCTGGCTTCTGGCTTTCTCAGCTGTTTAGTTTGATGTGTCCAGCTCTGATCCCCAAGCATGGAGGCTACAACTTTACTTAATCTGAGGTAATAGCTAAAATTTTAAAATGGACTGAAGAGAAGCCAGGACCAGGTTTTGCAATGATTTCACAGCAGCTGATAAAAATATGATAGAAAATGTGATAAAAATATGATACAAGACTGATGGATGACCACAGACTTCCAGAGCAATGTCTAGAAACCACATGACATACATTGCTGCATCTCACGTAGAGGCCTGTGCTTAGGCAACAGAATCCCAGAGAGCATGTAAACACCAACATTCAGGTGTTTGCCTAGGGCTAAATCCCTCCCTTTCTTCTCAATGCGATGAATCTTTCCATAAAAGTGTCTCTTTCTTTCCATTGACTGTGAGAGAAATCTGGTCAGCTGGGCCAGCTGTCAACAGCTGTGCTGCAGATGCTAGAGAACCTCCTATCTTGGGGCATGCCACAACCATTGAAATACCAGCTTACCTGGCGAGCATTGAGGGATTCTTTACTTTATGTGGGGAAAAAAATGGAAATATTGACTTCTTACAAATGGAAATGTTTTTAGCTATTTCTGATGGAAATGATATGTTTTGTTCTAAAAAAAAAAGATAATTGTTCTAACAAAAATCAGCCTTACGGATTTCTTCAAAACCATCTGGCAGGATTTTTTTTTTTTTTTTTTTTTTGCTCAGTTCACATTTAAGAATTTCACTTAATTTCACTTTGTACACTGTGTCTCTGCACATTATAGCTGATCTCTCCTGTTGGTGACGCCAGCGAGCAGCACTTTTGAATGAAATACTGCCCAGCACAAAGCAATGGAGATTCTCCTATGAACGTCAGTATGGGCATTCTTGTGGTCAAAAATCTACTGTAGGTTTCACTTTTTCCCACCGTCCCCACAAGGCCTGAGGAAGGCTCAGGCCAACGTGAAAGAAATTCTGCGAAATAACTGAAATCTCAGTTAGAGGGTCTCATTAGAGGGTCAGAAATACCCTCTAATGATATGCATTTGCACCGGGACACTACAAGAGGATTTGAAAACATCAGAGTTACTAAGAGTTAGAAGTGTCTTTAAAGAACTGAAGTGTTTGTAGAGGAGGTCGGAGAAAGACAAAGTGAGGACATCTCTCCAAATTACATGGAAGTTAAGCTGGGTGAAAGTTCAGGTCGATGCTTCTTTTATTCAAACTAGACTTCCTAGATTCATGCATTGTGCAGAATTGTTCTTCAGTTATTATTTCCTAGTTTTCCTATTGTGGTAATGTAATTACTTAGAGGAATGCCTAAATACTTTCAGAGTTCTGAGGTCTGTAGCAAAGTGGATTTTCTGAGGCTTCATCTCCATCAACAAGCAGTGTGGTGCCGTTGGAGCAGATCTGCAGATTACTCCTGCATTGAAGCTTAGCCTCACTTTATCCTCCAGGGCTTTCTTCAGCTCAGCTCAAATCTGGACTGAACACCCCTGAGGAGATGCATGCACATCAAGCACTACTGGAGAACAATTCTCTCTGCAATTCTGAAGCAGAATTTGCTTCAGAAACACGCTCTTGCTGTGAACAAGTGGTTATGGTGGCACGTCACAAGGTAGCAATAATAACGGAGGACAGTAAAATAGTTCTTTTCTTCCTAGTTTGTCCCCGATCAAAGCAACACCCTCCCTTGAACTGTAAGTGTTCCTACCTACCATAATGAACCAGGGAAGACCAGTGCAGTACCATGTGGGAAACGATCCTATAAGGCCAGAAGTAGCTCCTGTCAAGACAGTTACCACCCATGGCACCAAATACTTTTCCTAAAAACTGTAGCTGACCGTGGTGATTCAACTGGTCTGAAGTACCTGGAGGCCCCCAAAAAAAGAGCACTTAAGAAGTGATTAATGAGGAGCTCAAAACTGAGCTGGTATTGTAAGAATAGGGAAAGGAGACAGCTCCTTTCCAGTCATGTCTCCCTGGCCAGTGCTAACAAGCTGTTTGAGCATACACCAGCTCAGCTTGAACTAAGATGTTGACAGCTACCTGTTGGGATATGAGTAACACCTGCTGGGCAATTGCTGTTGCAGTTCAACTAGCTTTAGCCTTTAAATACATAAATCACTTTATCTCTGCATGCTTGAAGTGAGTCATTAGTTCAGGCTCATTTTAACTGTCATTCAGGTGATTATTCCCCTTTGGAGTGACAGGTAGTGAAGAGGAAAACACTGAAAATAACCTCTTTGTGATATGCTGGCTGAATCAGGATTGCTCCAGCACTGTGATGGTGATGGCTGCAATGAGTGACATGCAACCCAAGGACACTGAACTGCTCTGAGAGGGCAGAATGCCTTCCAGATACAGGATTTTAGCTCTCAGGTTTTGAAGAGAAGTCAAACAATACTTGGTGTTTTGGTTGGCACCCACTGTAGCTTTTGAAATCAAGCTAGCATGAGAGGTATTCTATTTTTGAAGTCAGAATTTGTGATCTCAGCAGAACTCTTGTGAGATGAAAATGCCTCAGCACAAGAACAGAAACGAAGTCTAAATTTCTCTTTAGAAAATTCCCATGATAGATACAACTATCTTCTGGGGGGAGTGCAGTGTTGTCCTTGGTGACTATGTATTACATAGGTCACCATACATATGTATACAATATTAGCACACTCTATGATAAGGTCTAGCTAAACACCCCTCTCTGATTCTTTCTGACCTGTCTTCTAAACAAAATTGGTATCTCCCATTACATATTGCCTCCTTGTCCAGGAACAGATGCTTACCCCTGACAAGAGTTCATAACATGTATCTTGAATGACCAAAAAACATCTTCCTGGATCCATAGGGACATAACTCCTGAACTCAAATGGGAAAATTTTTGAATGTCAAACCATTTAATGATTTGATGCTGCAAATGAGTCAAAATATCTATGGAAGTTGCTTGTATGTGTAACTGTTTGCAGAACTGGGTCCCTCAAAAGATATTTTTAGCACATGATCAGTAAAGCCACAAATGGTTAGAAACCCAGTTAATAGTGCAGAGATTTGGATGCTTATTATACTTATGCAAACCTTTTGGATCTACAACACTTGGCAGAAAGGACAAGGATGAAGGCAGTGGAAAGAATTGCTGCCCTTCTACTATTAGTCAGACCCCTGAAGAGCATCATGGAGAGGAAAAATAGTGGAAATGAAATTAAGCAAACTTTGCTGAAACTGCAAAATGCTTGTTTCAGATGGAGAGAGTTAGGTACATAACCAGAAATGGCAGGCCTTTTCAGGTCCCTTCCAGCCAACCCTTTAACATGTTTGCAGCTTGATTCTTCTGGTTTTCTGAAATGCATCGTGTTGCTAGTCCAGACCACTGGATGTAGCAAGGCCACTATCAGTGGTCACCGTCCATATCCTTGTCCAGTCCTCTCCAGCCCCTAGTACCCTGCAGGCAGCTGACCAAGAGCCTGTGCAGATATTTCACAGGCAATATCAAATCCCTAAGTGCAAAAGAAGGAAGAAGGAACCACAGATCTAAACAGGCAGCTCAGATATTGACAAAGGAATTTAGTCATCTTACTTTGACTCTCACTGACTTTGTAATGACAGCCTATCATCACATCTCTTTATTTCCCTTTCAGTTTCATATTGTGCAATCATACAACTCCAAATTGACCAAGTAGTCTGTGGAGTTACAAACTACAGGACTTCATATCACACAAAGGTACATGAGGGGCAGACAAATGAGTGCTTTTGAGGAAAGTAAGGGAATGATAAAGCACCCTCAAGCCCTAGAAAATTCAGGGAAAAAATACAGCAAAGAAATGGTATGTCACGTGCATTAGTCATATTGGTGTAGGAAAATGGAAGAGAAGTTAAATATTTAGACTGAGAACATCTCAGACTTTAGTCTGGTGCTAGGCAGGAGGACACGCTTTCCCAGCAAGCTCTTAGTGTAAGAATGGGAGCTAGCTTTAGCCATAAGTATCAGAAAAAAATAACAGTATCCTTTATTCTCAACTCTTGAGATTTTAGTACTTAGTAGTTAAAAATACTTCATTTTCAAGGAGTTCAAGGTATATAAATCTCTTTTTAGTTGTTTTCTGCACCCTTCTTTTGCACTGTACCTCAGCTCATGACATGGGACAAAGTCCAAGCACTTAAGTTATATGAGAAAAGCTGTTTAGCCTCGCCCAAGTTCTCCTCTCAGGAATAGATATAGGGACTGATCTAAGTGGAGGGGAGTCTATACCATTCCTTATGTCTTTTCTGCCAAAAGGCAACAGAGAAGGCCATCAGCATCCTGCCTGAATGAAGAGCAACACAGCCAGTACCTTGAGGAAGAGATTATCAGCACTCCTTAGATAACATCCTTAATCCAGTTTTGAGCTGTTCCTATTATCCTATAAATAGAGAAGCCTGATATTTCAAGCCACTCTCCAAGGCAGGCCTGACCCCTCAATCTCCTATGAGCTACTTATCGCATGTTATTTGCAAATCAGAATAAGGACAGACTGTGTTCTGTCAAGACATGACAGAGAGATATTTTGCTGAGATTTGGATACAGAATAGAGTCTTTTGCTCCATGTCTGTGCAGTACGTGTACACTGAAGCAATGCTCATCTCAGCTGCAACTGTAAAACTTCATGGTATTCTTGCTAGCATAGGTCCTGTTATTACTATTTTTAAAGATGTACTGAATTGAGTTGCAAATTCGTCATTGGTTAAAAACTAATAATATTAGCCACCACCATCATTAAAAGTAGCTACATAAAAATAGCGTGGTCGTTCTGCATCCATTTGTAAGGATATTTTAGGAAATTATTAGCTATCAAGAAATCAGAAACTCATAGATTTTACAGACATCAAAAGGCCTCTTAGATTGTCCAATACTTACTAATTAAATTAAGTACTAAATAAAAACCTTTGACCCACATTCATTAATCCATAATTGCATTCAGTTAATAACTCTAATATAGATTTTTTTTTTTTTGAAATTTCTAGTTACATTGAGTTAAATTTCTTGGTAGAGTTGAGGTATTAAAGAAAAGAAATAAGTAGTGACTGTCCAGTGTCAGCTCTGGTCTATTTTTTCTGCCATCTTAAACATAACTGAAAGTTTCTCTTTTTGGAATTGCTGAAAGGCTTTTCAAATCCCATTCCACTCACTGTGATAGCTGTCCAGTATGTTAGCATGGTTGTGGAAATAGCTATGAGAACTGAGAGGAGAACATCTAGCCCAATTGATTTATCAGGTTCCTATATTCAACCTTTTATAGATATCTAATGTCTATACCATATTATAAATATCTAATGAGTATCTGGAAAGTGTGAACAGTTTTTGTTTCTGTGCTATTTCAGCAGCTAGATGCCATGCTTCTTGCACACAAACCAAAACAGAAAAGAAAAAGCAAACAAACAACTCCCTCAGCTCTTTCTTGATCAAATAGATCCACGAATTTAAGGTTGACTTTCTTCAGCCTCTTTAAGACAGTTAGCTCTCACTCTTTTGTGACAGTTTTTGTTGCATTGTTCATTTTATTTAGAGTTTAGACAAGACTCCAAAGCAGTTCTTCTGTTGGTTGCATAGAGTTATCTCCAGTATCCCTGCAATTATGAAATACAAACCTAGCAAATTCTGGCAAGCAAGTGAAGTCTAATAACATCCTGGAAACTGTGTGCCATGAAACCTAGTCATATTTGCACTGAAAAGACAGCAACTACAGCAAAACGTCCTGACAAAGACATTAGACAATGTCATGGGTTTTTTTTTCTGTCTTTTGAAGTCTTTTCTACAGCCTAGATGTGAAGTTTGCAGTGAATTGTCTTCTGTTCTGACTTTTGGAAGCACCAGTAACAAATCCCAGGTGGCTCTTACGTGTCTTGGCAGAGAGACGACAGGGACCGTGCTGCAGCGCACTCAACCTCACTCCAGCTGTCAGGGAGGGATACTGAGGTAGCAGGGACTCAGGCTCAGTTCACATTTCATCATGTCCCCGCCTGATCTCACGAGCACGTTCACTATATTAATATGTCTTAGACCATGGTGAATTAAAAAACAAAAGGTCATAGGAGGACTGCAAGCTTCCATGTACTTGCATAGTTCCAACAGCTGAGGCTGTATATCCCTGCTTGCAGAAAATACCAGTAGCAGTGATGAACCCTGGGAAACAATATGCATCTTTTCATCCAGCCACAATAAACAAACAAACAAACAAATAAATAAATAAATCAAACCAAACCATAAAAACTCTGAGGGATAAGTGAGACAATCTGGAGTGTCTTTCCTACAAAACGCCAACTGCTCCCACTGTTTCTCTGAGCCAGGGAAACAAGCCACAAACGTTGTCCCACTCTATGTCTACAAAAATTTCATGCTAGTGAAACTTCATCTAAATTTCCATGGAAGACGAAAGGTACCATAATCCATCTACATCATATCCCCCGTACAGCCCATATCAATAGTTTAGTCACTCCTTTTCCAAATGTTTCTCCTTCTGCTTCCTTTCATTATATAGGCCTTCTCCCATAATGGCAACAAGCACTCCTGACACAGACCAAGTCCAGTAAAACACAAGCTTTGGGACAGAAAATAGTTATAGAGTACATAAAATGTTGCCTTCTGCTCACATTTTTTTTTCCTTTTAGGTTAAAATAAATACATGTCAGAAGAGTAAGCAATATGACATAGAGGAGTGGGGATAATATTGATCGCTATCAAAAAATAATACGGGAATCTTCTGGTCCAAAATTATTGAAAGGAGGGCATGGGTGAACATGTTGGCCAGGAAACAGCTAAGAGCTATGAAATCATTCTTATGGTCCTCAGCCATCTGACTTCTCTCCACACACTTATTACTGGATAGCATTAAGGCACCTGCGCTGCCAAAGTGCTTGGGCCTCCTTAACTCTCAGTAAGGAAAATGTTCCTCTCCGCTGCCCTGAAGGAAACATCACATTTCAAAAATGCATCCGCATCCAGCAAAGCTCAGCATTTCCCTATCAGCACTATCAGAGAACGCTGTTCTCAGTTCATGTCTATTTAACTCGTGGATGCCTGGGTGAGTCTTACCAGCTACAAGGCTACAGTAAGAGCAAGTACTTCAGAAACTTACCCGTGGTTTCCAGGAGATAGTGGGGACTGAATGTCTCAGCTGCCAAGATGTGTGATTGTGCTCAAGAAGGTGTTTTAGAACACCTTCTCAGCCCAAGCCAGGGATTAGAACCACTGAAATCCTGAACCAAACTGATGACTTTTCATTTCTTGAGGGACTTCTGTCCCTGTCTCCAGCCTCTTGGAAATGGTAGGGCTCAGGAACTTAGCTTTTTCTTTTTCTTTCTTTCTTTCTTTCTTTCTTTCTTTCTTTCTTTCTTTCTTTCTTTCTTTCTTTCTTTCTTTCTTTCTTTCTTTCTTTCTTTCTTTCTTT
>VZSG01000052.1:1655898-1674730 GCA_013398315.1 Nothoprocta pentlandii
TTTTTTTTTTCCATGTGGAAAACAATGTTTGTTTTTGATGTGGCTGACAACATCTGATAACCAGAGGAAAATGCATCTTCACCCTGCAGAAGCATGCAACCTCCCATAATGGAGATAAACTTGTAAAGTCTTGAACAGTGAGAGGGAATTAGGCTGGCTTGCTTACTTTACATGACAGACACTATCTAATTAACAATGCGTTTTTATATCCCAACAAGATACATTACATGGTTATTGCAAGCAAATATTTCTCTTTTTTGGAGGGGGAACCATGACCCCTCACATGCTCAGAACATTTGTAGAAATGATGACTGAAATCTTCCCTATTTGCAAAGGAAGCTAAGGCCCATGACTCTCAGAAGTTCGAAGGATCACAAGAAGTGCATTGCATTTTAATTGCTCACCTGAACCCAAGCTGTTCAGAGTTGCTGACAGTAGCAAGGGAGCTTGTGCAGCCTCTGAAGTGTGCCACAGCAGGTGGATAAGTGAAGGATTTCCAGATATTTTCAGAATTTTCCAGGTTCTTGCAACTTGTATGTGCATTTATCGAAAGCAGTTCAAGTTCCCCCATGTGCATTAAGTCACTCTCCCACCGCTGGCACTTACCATATGTCTCTGTTGTCTCAGGAGGATATTTTTTCCCTTACTGCTGTTATGCCAATTTAGGTACAATAAACTTGTGAAGTCTGAAGAAACTCATTGTGATGGAGGTTCTTCAGTATAAGAGAAAATCCATGATCTTACTCTGTCCTAGAAAAGCTAACTCAGTATTAGGCAAAACATGTAAGCATTGTAACACTTCCAGCACATATTTAATCCACTACTTGATAGAAATACTGTCAGTTTATGCCTTTCTGTGAATAAGAAATTGTTGTATAATATTGTGCACTATCCATCTGTTATATGCCTCAGTGCCATACATTCTTCTCCTCAGATGCTATTCAAATCATCCTTGTAAATCTTTGAATGGCCTGATTTTATCTCTAGGTCTTATGTGGTGGTTCTTTGAAGCAATCCTGTTTTCAGTACAGAATAATGAAATGTGATAGGATGTAATATATCAATTTGATATGTACAATACTATAATATATTCCAGATATACACAATTCAGTAATTGTATAAATAAATGCCATTTCAGTTACTCTGAGTAATGTGTTTTTCTCTCTTCTTAACCTTTTTTCTTATGACAAGTCATACAGCCAATCTGTTAAAACACTGACCACTTCCATGGCCTTTTGGCTCAATCCTGACCATCCACCTGTCAATACATGGAACATCAGGGAAGGACGTGCTGGAGCCCATGAATTTGCAGCGAGCTTAGGATACAATGCCAGCACCTTTTCCTTGCAGGGAGACCCAGCAGCCAAAGGCAGCATAGAAAGTAGTCCAGGAGAAGAATGCAGCCTTGTCCAGGAGAAGTTTTTCAGCTAGAGCCAGGTAGCACAGGGGCCAACGTGAAGATGAAATGCCTGATGAGCTGGAGGATGGGGGAAGCTCCAATCCCAGATCCTCTCAGTCTTTTTGTCTCTTTCATTTCCTGGCCTCCCAGACCACAGGGAAGGGGGAAACACTGTGACTGGCTGGTTTCAGGGAGCCTAGAGTTATAGCATTAGCATCTCTGCTTATGCAGAAGGGTGACATGTGGGCATAGCAGGTTAAGCATCCACCAGAAGACATTGAGTGGGACAGATGTGACACATCCATGGGTGCCAGAAGGGGATACAGCCCCTGTGATCTCCGCTGTGAAGCTTCTAATTTCTGCAGAGGCACTGGCCATATTTCCCAGTCCTTCACTGTTCTTCAAGAAAGGATCTCCAGTTACAGGAGGAAGAAAGTAGATGGGGGGAAAAAAGGCAAGGTTCACAGTGAAGAATCAGCAAAGGCTTTTGGAGATTTTATCATCAGCTTAAATAAATACAGCCCATCTTTTTAAAGGATAAAGAGGACTTATAGCTCAAAGAACTAAGATCTCAAATGGAAGTAGTGTGGGAAATGATTTGATGGTGGGGAAACTAATGCAATTACATTCAAGGGTTTGAAAGCACATCTCCCCTCCTAACCGGCAACGCTTTTATTCCTACTGCAGGATAAAGTGGCTCTTTCTTTCCACAGTACTCCAGCAGAAATCACAGTAGGAAGTCAGGCTTCCCACTTCCAGGACAAAGCACAGCAGGAGCACATTGTATATTCACGATTTGTCTATTTCTGTTTACAATCTTCTGATATATTATATATCAATAGACTGCAAATTTTCCTTTGTGAGGCATGGACTGTCTTTCCTAGTGATTCTCTCTAAGACTTCAGTATGGATTTTGCTTCCCTTGAATCAAATCTTCACTCTCATTAAAAACAATTCTCTAGCTATTTGTGCGCAACCCTGAGCGCACATCATCTGCTCTCCTGCTGCTCATCTCCTGCTGCCGGGACCTGCTACAAAGCCCGGCCAAACAGCATCTCCTGCCATCTAGAGGCTTGCTGCACAAATGTGATGGCGTTGCCAGTGCTCACATGAGACCTGATCTGGAGATGCAGCTGAGGACTTGCTCAAGTCATATTCGGAAAGTTCGTGCAGGAACTGCTTACTGCTAGAGGCCAAGCTGAGAAATTCCTCACAGAAATCTAAGAGACTACTCCCCTTTGCTCTCTTCCCTTCCCATCCTCAGAAATGCTTACACTTCGTCGGAGAGCCAAATTGAAGCTTCTACAAAAGAAAAAAAAAAAGAGTTGTTTTAATGAAAATGTTGTTTTCCAAAACAAAAGGCATCATTGTGATCCCATGGGCTAAACATCCAAATTACCCCATTGCAAGGAAACACTTTCCAGCACACCTCTCTGGATTCTTCAGACACTCATCAGCTACTAGTGCAATGCTAACAGGCTCAACTGTGCTCAGCAATAACTGGATTTCCTCTGAGCAGCTGTCCATGAATTAATAACACTAATTATTGGTGTTATTGGTGTAATTATTGGTATTATCTGCAGCTCTGGTTACGGGGTGAAATTCTCTTGACTTGTTCATTTTGAAATCTGAAAGTTGTGTCCTCAGAAGCATCATCTTCTCTGTCAGCCTGGCCTCCTTGTTCTATGAACTGTGTGTGTGCATGTATGACATTGTACTCTTCTGCCCTTCTGTTTCAGTAATGCTTTATTCTCTCCACAGGTCAATCTGCACCAGGGACAGCGAAGAACAGGCTGCCTACTTTTGCACCATCTTCTAACAAATCTTCTGGTTTGGAGCTACTCAGTGTCCCACTCCAAAGGACAGAGGAGGTAGAGGCCATGCCTGTGATGGGCACTTGGATAAACTGAAATGCCTTTTATTAGAAAGCTGCATTTTGCCCCTTTCCACCTTATCACTCAGTGTATGCTCACAATTTTCACTTAAACATGCTGTGCATGGGAGTGTATATATATACTGCTCAGTCACAGGCAAGATGAAAAAGCAATAGCCCAAGTGCAAAAATAAATTTTTGAGTAATATTTGCCTAATCAAAGATTTTTTTTTAAGGCAGAAAGACACACATCTAAGCCAACAACAAACCATGAAAGCTAGACTTGGCTAATTATATATCTGATAGTTTTGGAAAGGCACTTTTACTGCTGATTTCTCCATCCCGTGATACCTTCTCCTTTGAGAACAAGTAGAAGGAAAAAAATGACTGCATCAAAAGAGGGATCAGTGCCTGGCCCCAGTGCAAAAGTGTTGACCAAGATCCTGACTTATGCCTTGTCATATCCTGGCAATTGTTGTCACAATTGTGACAATTGCTTATTTGCATGTTGAATTATTAGAGCTCAAGAAAACTGGTGGATATGAGAGGCTGCACATAAGTAGGTCCTGTGAGGTGCAAAGGAGAAATATCTTCATCCATAAGATACTACTGAATCTGGAGATACCTGCTGGCAATGCCAACAGCCTCCTGGGCTGCCTTAGGAGGACCATTGCCAGCAGGTCAGGTGTTCAGCCTTGGTGAGACCACAGCTGGAGTGCTGTGCCTCATGCTGGACGCCCCAGTACAACAGAGATGTGGATGTGAAGTTTTTACTGAGGGTGACTGATGAGGGTGACTGGGTAACCTGGCACAGGTTACCCAGAGAGGTAGCAGAGTCTTCATCCCTAGAAATACTCAAAACCTGTCTGAATGCAGGCCTGCACATCCTGCTCTATCTAACCTCGCTTTGAGCAGGCTTTAGACTGGATGATCTCCAGAAGTCACCTCCAACCTCAACAATTCTGTCATTCTGTAATAATTTTTGTCCAGTAAATAAATTCAATGTGAAAATTTCTTAAGAGTTTGAGCTTTGCTTTTGTGATACTTTGGATCTGATTTTTACTGTTTGGCTGTGTGATGTAGTGTTTGAAATTAGTCAAAACTCAGACACTATGTCAGGTTGGAAGTCTGGTCCAATCCAGCGCTCAAAGCAAGGTCACTGACAGATTAACAGGCTGATGAAGACCTTGCCCGGTGAAGTCGTGACTATGTCCAGGGATGGCGTTTCCCATGTCTGTCTGGGCCCTTGTTCCAGTATTTGACCATCCCAGTGGCAAAAATATTCTCTTAATTCTTCCCTGGAATTCCCCCTGTTGCAGTTTGCAACTTGCACCTTGCCCTTTGGCCTTTCACCATGTTCCTTCTGAGAAAAGTTGGGTTCCGTATTCTTTATAACCTCTGTTCAGTTGTAGAATTAGGAATTAGATCCTGCCTCCCTGGGCAGGATGAGCAAACCCATGACTCTTCCTGCATGTCACACTCTCCTGTCCCCTCTACCATTGTGATGAGCCTCTCCTTAATTCACTCCTCTTTGTGTCATATGGAGGACCACAGGACCACAGGCCACAGGACTTATGTGCAAGCTCACATGTGCTGAACAGAGGGGCTAAGTGCTTTGCTGAACCCACCAAGTCCTTGCTAGGGCTGCTCGGGTTGTGACTGGCGATCATCACCATGGCTGGTGCCTCTTTGGTGGCAACCACATGGAGGTCCACCGAGAGCTTCTTCTGCTGTTCAGACTGGGTTCAGAGCTGGATAAAGGAGCAACATAACTGGCATTAAAGAGTAATGGCAACTGTTAGCACCTGAGGACGAGGTCCCGGAGCGGTTGCCATTGCCTTTCACATCTTACCTCCAAGACTGTCACACATTGGCTACAATTCTACCCTTACTCTGTTCCAGGCGTTCATTCCCATCAGGGCAGTACTTTTCACTGACTGTTGTGGTGCAACTGGCACAAGTCCTGCGGGAGTGCTTCCTGCTTTATGGACCGCAAAGGCATGAGAAAGAAGCAATACAAGGCATGGCTTTGTTTTCAAATGTTACCAGCTAAGGCTCCTCAGGCAGACTGGCTGTTCTCCAGGGGTGGGATTATTTAGACATTCACTGATGCCAGCCTTGCCTTGGGAAGCAGAGCAGGGCTGCTGCAGCACTGACCTCATTTTCTTTGCTGTTTACCTCATTCTCTTCTCTCAGAGGAAGTCAGCTCTTCACATGAAAAATATCTATCTGTCTGGCTAGAAAAAAATGACAAGCAGTTTGGGTACAGAAAACGATACAGCTTCTTTTTACATTTTTTTTTGGTTTTACAAGGAAGGTTTTACATTGTGAAGGCCCTCAGCTATCTTTCCAAATGACACCCAAAGCTCTCTTCATCACTGAAGAGTTCTTCTGTTCACATCCTGGCTCCCCATGCTGGGCTCTGGCTGCCCTGAAGAACCCTTGGCATTTCTCACATGTTGGTGATTGTTACTGCTGTCTTTGAGGCAGAAATCCCAATTCTCACAAAAATATGGTGCAGTGATCGGAGAGCACTGGAACTGACCGGGACCAGACAATGCTCCAAGCAAGTCCTTTGCCTGTCTTCATTCTCCCCACCCCTTCCCCTGTTGTGTTTTTCTCCCTTTATTTTTCAGCTTTATAGAATTCCCGCACTGGGCAGGGCCTTCATGTCGCACTGCCCTGGAGAGACTTGGACCAGAGGCAACGCAGACACAAGCTGTGTAGCTTTTCTCTCTGTGGGGATCCTCCCTCTCCTCCATCCCTTTCCCTCAAGGATCACTCAGACAAGACAACAGTGTTGGTGCAACACCAGGCAGAGCCTGCAAAGGGACACAGCGTTCTCCAAGCCGGCGCCAAGGGCTTGGAGACCAGATGCAGATGTGCATTTGCCAGCCAGGGGTCGTGGGAGGAGAGCAAGAGGAGGGACAGACCCATCCCTCTCCCATGAGCACCACTGGGAGCAATGTCCCTTGCCACATAAGGCACTCACAAGTCTCTAGAGCTGTTTAGGTGGAGACCGGGTTCACCTCAGAGCAGACACACTGGTCCTTGTGCTGCAGGGTGAAGCCCAGTCCTTGCTGCAGCACAGCAGGAACAGCTTGTGGGAAGGACAGGAGGGAGGGAATAAGGAAAGGGGAAGGTGGCCCATGCTCAGGGCATTGGAGAGGCTTGGAGGGGGTCTGGAAAAAGAAGCTGCTTCCCCAATCCACATGGCTTTGGTTACCCCTCTAATCCTGCCAGTTCTTAAATAAATAAAGAGCACTGCAAAATTGCATCATGAGAATAAGCCACCCTGCAGAGGATGCAAATATGCTGGCCTGATCACCTCACGCAGCACAGACAACTTATCCACACCCTGAAGCAAGGGGAACAGACCATGCACCAAGGCATTTCACACATTTCTCTGCTGTGTCTTACTGCTGACTTCAGCCTGGCCGGCTTGGTCTCCCATAAGAGCTGCCCTGGGACGGAGCAGTGTGCAATGCCCTCCAGCCCCTACCCCCAGCACATCTCACTGGCTCCTCAGCAGCGGCTGGGCAAGGAAATTACAGCCCCATCTCCTCACCCATGGTCACATCCTCCCACTGGGACTGGTCGAGGGTACTTCCCACAGGCAAATGAAGGAAACAGATCTCTGCATTTGAACAAAGCAAAGCCCTCCCGTGGCCCCTGAAGGAAAAGAGGCAGAATGCACTGGCTGCGGGGTAGGGAATATCACCTTTACACAGTAGGCCAAACCACCAGCTAGAGCATGGGCCCTGCTCTTCCAAGTTACTGGCACAAGTCCCATTCTCACCAGCTAAAGACTGGGCTGCGGGCCAAGGCATCACTTTGATTTAATAAAAGAAAAAATAAAAACTTTATTGCATATATCCCCTGGAATTGTAAAAAGTCATTGAATTACCACTGAATAAAGTTGGAGGGGATCTTTGGAGATCTCATATTCAACTTATCCACAAAGATCCCCAAGCTCTTTGCAAAACTGTTTTTCTAGACAGATAGGCCCAGATTATACTGCTGCAAGA
Organism: Nothoprocta pentlandii; assembly: GCA_013398315.1. NCBI lineage: Eukaryota > Metazoa > Chordata > Aves > Tinamiformes > Tinamidae > Nothoprocta > Nothoprocta pentlandii. The sequence goes on from VZSG01000052.1 coordinate 1,663,199, forward strand.
GGTTATTCCATCCCACATACCAGACTTTGTATTTCTTTCGCTGAACTTCATGAGTTTCTTGTCAGGACATTTCTCCAGCCCTCTGCATAGCAGCTCTGTGCCCCACTGCCTCACTCACTGCTCCATCTCTGACAAATTTGGTATCAGCTGCCAAGTTCCTGGCGGTGCATTCCCTTCCCCAGCCATGTCATGGGGCAGTACTGGCCCACTGACCCTGCCAGTGACCAGCTGTACCAGCTGCCATTTGGATTTGCACTGCTGATCACAACTCCCTGAGCCCGGCACCCAAAGAGCCATATCTACCACGGAGAGCCCAAGCCCTATCTCAGCAGTTTGGCTACAAGGACACTATGAGGGGCTATGCCAAAAGCCTCACAAAAATTAAGGTAAATGATACCAGTCCACAGACTGGTCAGGAATGATGTGTGTTCTTGGTAAATCCATGCTAGCTGTTCATAACCACCTTCTTAAGTGGGCAATGTACCTACACACTTTCACTACCTTAAAAAAAGCTTGGCACCCACTCCTCTTCCACGAAAGATTTTTTGTTATCTAAAAATTTGCCAGTCTGTCAGATTACTTGTTACAGATGACCATAAAAAGGCTGAATTTAAGAATAAAATAGAAATGGAAATATGTATCATAAGTTTATTAGGAAAAAAGTTATATTTAAGACCATGTATTTGGCACTGCACTGAAGCAAAAGTATTTGAGAACAACTAAAGTGTTCAAGCCCAGGTCACTGTGAATAATAAAAGGTTCTTTCAATCATTTTGGTTCCTTTTCTCCCCACACAATTTAGAATAACTACAGGAAGCAAATCTGAAGATATGAGCCCTACACTGCACATAAACGAGACCGAGAGTGGTCAGCGGACCAGGGACCGGACCCATCCGCTAGGAATGTTGCTCTTCTCCCAGGCAGAATGCTGGAATCTCATTAACACAAGCAGAGGTTGCTACTGAGAGGCTACAAGGATATGGCAAGACCATGGTAGTCGAAGAGTAAATGCTAAATTGCCCAAGAGGAACACTAAAATCCTGCCTTATGACAAACGTCCAGATGTCTGATTAAGACCATCGTTATGCCTTTCGGGCAAGCCAGTTATTAGTTCTGATCTGAATGGAACAGATTTCTGTAGGATCCAGGAGAAAATGCATACAAATTTGTCCCCAGGGTGGATCAAAGTCAAGGGAGTTTCCTGCTAGTTGGATTGGTAACTTGAACTTCTTTATGAGGTGAAAATAAGTCAAGCCCAGTTTCTAATTGGCAAGCTGTTTGTCCCATGCCTTTGCACAGTGAAGGGAAAGACACGGACAAGGAAATATTAACATACCAGTAAGATGTGAGTGGATCAAAGAACAGTTGCACTGAAGATTTTAACCTATAAAGGATAGAAAGCCTCACTGATCCTGATAAACTGCTGGATAAATGTTTTTGGCACACTGACAAGGGTAGAGGGATGGACTTCCACTGAACACCCAGTCTAAGGGCTACCAAGGAAGCTTGCCACAGGTCTTTGATGAATAAATCAAATATTAGTTCAACAGTACTCACAAGAATCACAGAATCACAGCTGTGATACAGCTCTTTCCACGGATAATATATTGTGCATAGTAATATCTCAAAGAAATAACAGCACCTTTTACATAAAAATTCCAAACATATTTATCTAGTGAACAAGAAAATCTCAGCATCTCTAAGCAGTACTTCTGCAGATGTACAGTACTGTATTTATAAAGATATATATATATATATATATAAAAAGTGAATTTACATTGTGACCTGGTGCTTAGTCCAGCAGTGGGCAAACCCAGAGAGCAAGTCTTCAGGAGACTGCACTGCCTTTGGCGGGTGGCACGGCTGCATGTGGGGCCCGCAGCAGCGCCGTGGGCAGCCCGGGCCAGGGTTGAGCATTCCTTTAAGCAAGCACAGCATGCTTAGGTCATTCCTGCGAGATACAAGACACTTCCACATTTGCATGACTAATACAGTTTCGGTTTGCACAGGTCGCACACGTTGCAACCACCTCTCAGTGCCTTACAGGCCCAGAGAAGGAAGGAAGGTAGGGCACCACACTCAAATCCTGTCCACGCTCCCGAACGGAGAAATCAAGCAGCACCACAGGTTTTGGCTGATAAAGTGGGGCCACGCTTGGCTTGATGGGGGTTTCCTGAGCAGCTGGTCTCCACTGGTTTTTATTTCTCTTTATTTCTTGCTTTTCCGAATCAGCTGCTGACAGTCCGCCCGTAGGAATCACGCGGGAAGCAGGGCCGGTGCGTGCTGCCGGGGCTGGGGAGCAGGCTGCTACCACTTCCCCGGGATGGGCACGCCGCACTCGTACCAGCCCACGTAGTAATAGGGCGTCATGTGCCCAATGCGCCCGAAGGACACGGGCTCCTGGCGGTACTGCCGGTAATACCCTGCGGGGAGAAAAACGCCCGTTTGCACTGAAACATAAACACAGAGCAACCTGAAAAAGCAACAGAGGCCAGCAGAGCCAACCCCGCAGCCAAAAGAAAAGCTAGGAAGCAGTCTGCCCAGGGGCTTCGTCAAAAAGGGATTTACTAGCCCTGGTATTTGTCCTAGATCTTTCTCGAATGATTTCACTCTGACTCTTTATATTTCTTCTAGTTTTGACTGGTTTCAGCGTTCAAAATCTCTTAGCCATTGCACAATTCTGTGATCTGCCAAAGAGCTTCTGCATTTCATGGTAAAAAGGAGTTGTATTTCAGCAGCATTTATGAAGCTGGCAAATCAGTTTAAATTTAGGAAGCACTCCAGGATGAAAAATACCATCAGATCATATTATCTCATAAGAAGCAGGAATGTATCAATAATCAGCATATCACAAAACAAAAAGGTAGCATTTCTTGGGGCAAATATGAAGTTATGCCCTTTTGCTCCCTTCTGATAGCCTTTCCCTTCATCTGTACAAAGAATGTAACTGCTTAAAGCATTAAGACAGGCACAGCATTCTTTTCTGCATAGTTTATGCACTGGAACATCTGAAACGTTGATTATGATGCCAATAATAAAATATCTGTGTATTCTGTATCTCTGTCTCCTAGACCAAGTAATACACCACTGGATTAAATTCTTTTGAATAGAGAAATACAATACTTTCCTGTGCTATATAAATGTCAGTGACTACTTCAGTTTCCTCCTGGTAAGGCCACCATGAAAAGAGCATTAACAAATAACTTAGCATGAAAACCATTAAAGCCACTTGAATAATGTGGATCAAATGATGTATTGAAAAGAGTGGCTGGTTTCCATGACTGGGTTCCTCCTGCAGAGCAAGCTGCCACTCTCCTGGCTATGCTAGTCTAGCAACTTATTCAGAGGAGCACCTTCAAGAAGAGAATTTCACCAGGATTGAAAAGATCTGTCAGGCCATAAGTGCTGCAGTCTGACCTTAAATCACTAAATATTCTCCAAAGTGTCTTGCACTGAATGAACTGGTCAGAAACCATTTGCAAAAGCCTTGCTTGCATAGCTGTAGATGGTCATTTGATTCAGTGAAGCAGATCTCAGAACAGAAAGTTTTCACAGAATTATACCTTCTTTGCTTTCCATTTTGCATTCTGTTCCTGTAAGTTGTTTCTATTATATGCCCCTCTCTTTCTTCCTGTCCTTCTCTGAACACCCACCAACCTCTGCAGTTTGGCAGTCCATTAAACCACATACAGTGCTACCTCACAGGCTACTGCCTCGACAGGACTCCCCGGAGAGCTGCCAGCAGCAGCTGCAGACAAGGAGGCAGCCTCTGGACAGCACTTCCGTACCCCCAAATCTGGGCTGGGCAAAGGGCACCCGGCCAGCAGCCCAGTCCTGCACTGTCGTACCTCGGATGGTGGGCAGGGCTTCAATGTAGGTCTGAGGTCCTGTTCTCCCATCCATGTGTGAATCCACAAACTGGCAGTGGTCCTCGCCCCTTCCCCAGCTGTCCCCGATGCTGTAGAAGGTGTCTGAGGAGTGACATGGACACATTATTTTACTCATCATTGCAGATGGTCTTATTTTAGTTTGGGATGCTCTTCTATCGACAGGAAAATAGATGTGTGAGAGAGCAGCTAAGTATTACAGTGACAAACAACAATATATCCATGCATAAGCAATGGCTGAAAAGAGAGGCCAAGGGAAATTAAGGAAAAGAGAAATGTTTTCTAGCTCCGTAAGGAATATTTCCCACTTTACAAGTCCATGGACAGAATCCACTGCAGCACAGATGTCAGGTGGAAGGAATTCCAACCACACCAGTCATCTCCATGTGTAATGAGAAAGTAAAAACAGCGCCATATGCCAGTGCTATTAGTTTGACAGCAGGCCCAAATGAAAGCTCTAAGAGATGGTGCGGGTTCTGCCGCCCTGACTGTTTATTACATATTCAAACACTGTCTTCAAATAATGCAAATGTTGTGCCATAAAAATAACAAACTAGCACTGTTTAATACTCTCAGTAGTCTGAAAGTGCAATATGGAAAGTTTTTGTCATTCTCTCTCAGGAAATAGATCCCGGTAAGAGCTGCTATTAACTCTTAGCAGCAGCGGTCACCCGGGCAGGCAGGGCAGCACCGTGCCCTGCTCTCCGCTGTGATCGGCCCTGGGCATCTCTGGGGCTCCCAGCTCTACCCCACCACATGCCACCATGGCTCATGTGCCTGTGGGGTGAGTGTTAGGCTTCCCAGGGAGATGTGTGGGGAGCACAGCTTTGCTTCCACAGTACAGAGCCCTCGGCTTTCTTAGTATATAAATGTATAGAGTGTTTCCTGCTTAAAGGGCTCTGCCCAAAAGCTAATGCTGAGGGACAAGCACAAGACCATCAGTGGAAAAGCAGGGTGGCCACGCTCTCACTTCTAACCTTCTCAAGGGAAGGACTCCAAGATAACCGTCGCATGACTCTTTCATAGACTCAGAGGAGTGAAGAAAGAGAGGAAACGGAGATGACATCAACTACTCATACTTCATAAAAACGCGGTCTTGCTGCCTACCTTTCAGGTCATCACTGAGGTAAATCTTGTACCTTAGAGAGTTGCAAAGAACCACTCCTACAAATTTGCGGTACCAAGTTCGTTTCACATACTGCTTGCCACTGCAGTCTGAGTAGGTGGGGTCATATTTAAAAGTGAATGGGATCCAGATAGGTTCACCACCTTGAAGAAAGAAATTAATATTATGGACAGGTGTAAGCACTTTAGTCTGAGTTTTTTTGAGATTAACATTTCATTATGTGTTTTAAAATGAAGTAGATGCATGTCCTTTCTATAAACAGATATCCAAATTAAAGAACAAATACTAAAAAAAGAAGGTTTAAGCAAGGAACCTGATAAAATTCCTTCTAGGCAGTAGTCAACTGTTAAAATGGTAGAAAAAAGAAAAGAAGATATGACTGCATATGCTGAACTATAGTTTTAAGTAAACCAATAGTCTCACTGTTTATAGTAAGATCTCTGCTGTTCCCAAGGATAAGGATATATTTTTTTCCTTTTTTAACAGAGCCTGACCTTAGGTCAGACAATGACAGCATCTGAATAATCATTTGTATTTTAACACTAAGTACAAAACTTAATCTTTTTGCTAAAGAACAGGTGTTAAAAATTCTGCAGGGAGTAAGAGTCTATGAAATAAAGTCTACTCTTGCTATTTGGTTAAAAATATGTAATGAGAAATCCACTTTCCTCTTTTGCTTTCTCACATTACATCAAAACAGATTAGATCACAGTCTAAGATGATACAGATCTTTTCTGAGGACCTCTGTTCAGAATGCTACTGTAGAAACAACTTTTAAACCATACTGCAAAACATTCAGTGCTCTAATTGGCTTGCCTAAATGTTTGCTTAATACTAACCAAGGGAATATAACTTCTTCTGAAATAGCTCTTGTATTAATGTATACAGACTGATACAAAAAGCTCTTACTGTGAAAACTGGCTGGCTACTTTCTAGCTACTGTCCAGACTCTTGTTTTCACAGGGCTATTTTGAGGTAGTTTATAACTGAGAAGAACCTTTTCGAAGTGTAGCTTTGTTTTTTTGTTAATAATTCTTCTTTCTCACTAAGCACATGGATCAAATCTTACAAATGCTTGCATGTGAGAAGCATCAATTCATATCAGTAATCCTCAGAACACCACAGAAATAGATACAAATATAACTGGACTGACTTTAGGAAATTAGTCATGTAGCCAAAGGATTCTATGATTTTGGCCACAGTTTTGTCTTCAGAATAAAGCCATTAGCTATCTATTTCTAGTAGGCCATGTTGTTGCTATCAATAGTCTGCTTTTGTTCATCACTTTTGACCAAGTCCAACAATCCTGATTAATAAATCTAATACCTCCTGTAAGAGCTGAGCTGAATTTTCAGATGCTTGACATGTCCACAGGTTCCCAGAGTTCTGGTACCTCTTATCTCTACCATTACAACTGCATATTTCCTCTTTGTCCAGTTGAAGCAGAAATTAAAAATGCAATGATTATCACCTTCCAAGATCTTGGAGGAAGGTTGTTCTCAACCTTGGAAAGTTCTGAAGTTTGTTCCTAGCACAAGGAAGGGAGCTCTCCTGATTATGGGCTGAATGTGCCATAAAACAAGCAGGATGTAAAGTTAGCCTGGAAATTCGAAGCAAGCTCAAGAGCTTCACTGCCTATCCTTCTCATTCAGCTCAGGTACAAATCACAGGATCACACAGAATCACAGAATGTCCAAGGTTGGGAGGGACCTCTAGAGATCCAACCCCCCTGCTCCAGCAGGGGCACAGGGGGGCATCCAGGTGGGTTTTGAAGACCTCCAGAGAAGGAGACCCCACAACCTCCTTGAACCCTTTTTTTATATTTATTTATAGGAATGTCATGATCAATATAATTGAGCATTACAGCTAAATAAAGAGTGGTTACACCGTTCAGTCTGTGCTCAGACAATTAAGAGACACGGATTCAGAAGCAATACAGTCTAGTACTTATATTACAGAGCAATAAAAGCTATTGTACCAGGCATAAGACTTGCCAAAATCTACAGACTAATGTATCTGCACAAGATTTCCTTTTTAAAGACCAGAAAAGGGCATTCTGAAATAGAAAATGCTTTGTGAATTAGCACAATAAATTTATTTCTGTTTCTGCCTAAACCTCTAACTGAAGCTCTCTGTTAACATGATTCAATGTTGTTGCTTTGCACCTTTAATGGACTTTATGGAAAAAAAAACCCAGAATCAGACTTACCAGGTGGTCTAACAATGAGGAGGGGATTGTCTAGAATGAAACAAATACAAAAGAAACATGTTAGTATTCTGTTCCAAACCTAATTCTATAATGGCAAATACATAGCGCCACTCACAAAGATGTCAGCAAGCTCTGAAACTGATCCCCTCCTTTCAGGAGTTCCTCAAATCAGGCAGACAAGTTCACTGCAGGGTCCTGCATATGCAGTTTAAGTAACACCTGCAGGCCTAATTTTCAGAGGGAAATGCAACCTACACTTTGCCTGCAAATCTCAGTCTCAGATACCCATTTTTAGCACAATTGTGTAGCGCTATTCATGAACATGTAAAATGTATCATTTTAACTCCTTTTATTGTTCAGTAAGAGCCACCTAGAGAGCTTAGGGACCGCTGTCTAACACATGAACAGCTTCTGCTCAACTTATATGCTCTCTGTTTGAAAGAAGGAATAAAAGAACAAATGCAGAATGAGGTTAACTCAACTGTCTCTAACGCATAAACATCTTTATATGCATTACATGGCATCTTGTGACTGGCCCTATTGAATACAAAATGCCCAGAGAAAAAGCACTATTTACTCTTTGGAAAGAAAGATTCCAGGGCCCCTTTACTGTTTGATGAAATAGAGCAAAGGCTTTCTTTTCCCTTCTGGATATTACCGAGTGTAAGACCTAACATTTTCAATAAACTTAATCCCATGATCACCAGTCGCTGTCAAGAAATCCAGAGCGATAGTTAAAACACTGGCAAATATTTCTGCCAGCACAAGGACTGTGCTAGGAATGAGCAGAAAAACAGAGTCTGGTTCATCTGAAAGCTCAAACCTTTCAATTCCACTGGAAGAGCGCTCTGAACTAGTCAGCTCTCTCTCTCCTGATTTATTCCATCACTGTAACTGCACCACTTGGCTTTAGATTTAGCAACTGCTTTTGTATTTGTGCCAGTTGGAAAGCTACCTTCTCTTGCCACACGACACAGGAAAGATCAGAACTGCAAATACAACTGTAAATTTGATGGATTTAACCTGCTAAATAAAGTTCACAAGGTGACTGATTTGAAATGGAATAACAGGTTGGATATATACTTAAGCTTTTATTATTTCTTTAAAAAAATGTCAATATGTTACGTAGGACCATTTATTTATCTTGCATCTTTGTCTCCTTTCTGTGAAGACTCACTTGTGTAGTTTTTGAAGGAACCTCTGAAGTGAGCAAAATAAACAGCATGACCATAAACAACAGGACCATGTATATTTTGCTCAAGTAAAGATCGAAGGATTTATCCCTTGTTATTCAAGAGGGTCGTGGGCTTTTGGTTCAGTGGAAGAAAATGAAAAAGATTTTTAAAAAAATCTCATCTAACATACTATTTTTAGTATGGGGTGTTGCTCTTAAACACTGTGAAAGAAGTCAAAAAAAGAAAGGAGAACTTTGCCCGTCTGATGGAACAATCGTTTCCTATATTTTTTCCAGGGACAACCATTTCCAACTGTTCAGCTGCTCACAATTAGGGAGTTAATTTATTAAACATCTGGTCAATCTATCAAAGACAACAAACTTCCCATTGCTTGTACATTTTTGAACATTAATAGTAGTTTAAATCGCATTTTAGATTTTACTTCCTGTTCCCCTGATGATCACCTTAATATCACTTACATTTTCATAGTAGTATTAGGAGTGCATATTATTTTCCTAGCTTTACTGAAAACAAATGATTAACCTAAAAATAATCTCAAAGCAGCAAATCTGGGACGATCATCATTATTACCATGCTGCTTTCAATTTGTGACCTGCCTCATTCATTGCTTGGAAGTCATCTTTGAGATGAAAATAAAAAGCAGAGCATACCAGATTCAGTGATAAATGAGACCGAAGAGCTAACAGGTCCATAACCAAAGGGATTCTTTGCTTGGACTTTAAAATAATAACTGAAACAAAAAGAGAGGGAAAATAAGATTAAAACATCTATTCCACAGCAATGGCTAGATTACAAAATACAAACAAATTGCAATATAAAAATAGGGTGAGAATTAAACCAGTACAATTCACTGAGTTCAGGTGCCCGCTCCAATAAATGCAGTTAGATACTCTGCAAGAGAGAGCTCTCACAGAAAGACATCACTTTTTGTTTTTCTTTTTTTTTAGCCTCACTTCCAACAAACATGCACAATTATATCCACTTTCAGTTGAAACAACCAATAATAACAGAATAAAAGAAAAAGTTGCAAGGAAACAAATTAATCTTGGGCATGGCAGTTTAAAGCTAGACCAACTCCCATGAAATCAGTGGCGTAAGTTGCAATGTAAAGCTGGGTCAGATTTCTCTGAGATCAGAAAGAACCAAATCTTTTGACCTTACCTCATCAACTCTATAAACATTAAGATTGCCATCTTTGATGATATGAAAAAGCTTCATACACTGACTTATCATTTGGGTGATGAATCTCCACAGTATTTATTTACATCACATGCTTAACCCAAAGCCACTAGAGAACCATCCTTTGCTTGACAGAAGCAAGATTATTCTGACACTTAGTGTGCTCATTTCCACACGCTGTGGGTATTTTTAGTTGGTGCCTACCCTGACCTTTTTTTCCAGACTAATGTGTTCTTTGCTTACATTTTATTTTTCCTAGACCAACAGAAACCAACTGGAACTGAAGACCACTGTAAAAAAATTCAAGCATAGCATTTTTATAAGAGTCAGTATCAAAGCTTTCTTTTCCTGCATGCCTGCTCCAATTAACTCTCGTAAAGAAATCAAGAGAAAAATAAAATGACCATGCATCTCTAATACCCACGCAGCATTTGGAGCTCGACACAGGCTCTCACCCCAAAGCAGATGTCTCCTAAGGAGCGCTGCCCACGAAGGCCGTGCACGGCCCACGCGCTCAGGGAATGAGGCCCCTTCTTGCTCTGTCTCCCGGGGTAATTTCCCTTCTGAGCCACAGGCCTGACACTCCTCAGCTTGGGAAACCAGGGAAGGTTGCAGGTTGTGACTAAATCCAGGTGGAGAGGGGCTTGGCTTATGAGGAGCACAGATTGTAGCTTTCCAGGGAAGCCAAGGAAACCCTAGTGGGACCCCACGGCTCTCCGGCAGCCAGCTGTCCTTCCCGAGACCGACTGGTCCTTGCCCCCTGACATCCCTGCCCACGCCTCCTCTCAGGCTCCTGAAACTGGCTCCTGAGAAGAGCTGAACACTGATGAAACTAATCACACCGATAAACGGGAAGAGACCTGTGAGAGCGAGCCTGCTTTTTCATTAAAAAGATTGCCTTTTTTCATGCAAGGTCAACTGGTTTGTCACAAAATGAAACCAATTCCTATGGAAACGCTGAAAAGATGTTAAAATAACTTCTGCTTCTTCAGCAGGACAGCAGCCACGTAAACACAGCTTTGCTGGGAAGCAGGAGGGCAATGCCAAAGCTCCTCCTTGCTCACTGGCGCAGTCGGGGAGCTCAGCACAGAGGCTGCGGGGACCGGCATATCCCGAGCCGCCAGTGGCTGACGTGTCACCTCTCCCCAGTGCCAGGCCTGGAGCACTCACTCGGTCGGAGCCTCTGCAAGGACCCACCCCTGTCCCCACACAGTGACGAGGGTCCCCTGCATCCCTGCCGCATCCCACGGCTCACGCTGGTCTTGGGCACTTGGCTCTTCCGAAGAGCTCAGCTGCCAAGGGGCTGCTTTAGCTCCCTGGCTGCCCTTGCAACCGAAGGACACCGGAGCCAGCGGTGTGACAGGCTCCTCCAGGCCTCCCTCACCCGGTCGCACCTTTTCCACTTGGCTCCAGGCAGGGAGTTACACGAGGCCAAACCCAGGGACTACTACACGGCTGCTACTCCTCACACTGGCTCCTGAAAGGGCCACAGGGCAGCTTTATATCACACTGATGTAGCCCAGCACATGGTTTAAATAGAGCAAAAGTACAGGAGGAGAAAAAGTTTTCCAGCCTAGATCTTTGCTTTTTTTTTTTTTTTGTAATGATTCAAAGCATGATGATGACAACTGTATGAATTGCCGGCTTTTTGTTGCTTCCCAAGAGGTAGCACTGATAATTAGATAGCATCTCTGCAACACAGTAACACCTTGTGTGTGAAAATTCCAATGTCCTTCCCATGCTAGTGTTGATACTGGCTTCAAAACATTCCCAAGAGATACAGGAGGCACACGGTTCACATTTAATACAGGAGAAAGTAGCCCTAGATGGCCTGTCTCACGCTCAAAATTCATCTACTTAAGTGGGAAAAAGCTTGCAGTTGTGTATCTAATATGTAATGCCGTAACTGATGACCTGTGCAAAGAGGGCAACTGC
>VZSG01000052.1:1675101-1735642 GCA_013398315.1 Nothoprocta pentlandii
TATGTGCAAGAAAAGCTTTTCTTCCTAAAAATAAAGCTCCTTTGAGATGCTATATGCTACTTCTACTGAAGTGTTAAGAAAGGACAAAACAAACTGTAACATAAAAATGAGTAAGTACTATTTTTATTCATTTAGACTGTGACTAATGATATCACCATACCTGCCACTTAGAGCAAAACAGAGGATTTTATAACCTAATTCCAAGCATTGTCCTTCTGTTGGAAATAAATCGCTTGCACTCATAGCTACGAAGTGAGCTAATGGCTCAGCACACTAACTGCAGGAGCAGCTGTTTTCAGGCCGCCACAAATCATTGCCGCGGCTGCGGGAGATGCCTGCTTACACGAAGCCTTTCCCAGCCTTTCTCCGGCGCGGCGGGATGCCGGCGCGAGGGCCGCGCAGCTGCAGGAGGCAGCAGCCGCAGGCGCGAGCGCGGCTCCCCACCAGCCTGGGCAGAAACACACGGCGAGGGCTGCAACTAGCTACAAAGCTAAGCTGCAACTAGATGCATCACAATCTTTAAAAATGAATGTGATAGCAGGCCCCAGAGCTGTGCTGGGAGAGGAGATTCCTGCAGAGCTGTCGTGAGGCAGGTGTGGGCTACACAGCTCTGCTACCTGCACATGTGCAAGGCTCATTCCCAAGTCAGCACCTCTCCTGTTCTGTGCTGCTCCGGTGGCACAGAGCAACCAGTTGTGGATTTGGACGCTTGTTGGATATACTGCTGCTTTGCTTTAACGGGGATATAGAAAGGAAATAGGAATTCTCACTACATCTGGCCCCCAGAGGCAGGACATCAAGCCACTGTTTGTAATTGCGAGCCCTGAGTGATGTTTGAGAACCTCTGTGAAAGACCCCGAACAAGGCTGGAATTAGTAACAGGCAGTGCAGGATCAAAACAGCCCCAAAGGGAATGAAAATCCAGTGCAAAAGGAAGAAGGTTTGACGAGACATGGAGATATGGCAGTAAAGGGTAAGTGTTTTAAATCATGAGACTACCTAATCACTCCCAGGAGGCACTGCCACAGCTTTCTGCAGAAAAGGTGGAAAAAGCCTCACTGCTTTCAAGAGGGAGTTTGGAATGCCAAGGCTGCTGTTTTTAAGGTTTAACAAAGTGTTTGGAAATTTAGGGGTCATATTCGTTTTCCCAAGGAAGCAGCTCCTGTGCTACTAAAGCCAACCAGAGTTTAGCTAACGGAAAAGCCTCCACTAGGCAGATGGGGGCTAAACCAAGCCTGAAAAGAAATCTTATCTTATATGTAGATTTTTGTTTTATTCTGTAAAAGTTAAATACTAGGTAGAAAAAAAGCCCAGGATGTGCACAATTTGAACTGTAATTTTGTGTAATGCTCTCCTCAAAGTGTTTTCCAAGATATGGTGACAGCTTCAAGTCTCCTGGAGCTGATTTCTGCAGAGATACTAACCCTTTTCTGACAGGCCACAGACTGAACCACCAATAACCCCTCATATAGAACGGGCAGAATCAGTAGCATCTGTGTACAGTAAATCTGACTTAATCAGAGATTTCTCACAAAATGCATTCACGATGCAAACACATAATTTTTAGACTAACATTAGACCCCAGGCCATGTTTTCCTAATTAGTCATGGGGCTCTTTACTAGTGGTTAGGGAGTTATTTTTAAGATGAAAAATATGCAATCAATTCTGTCTGTGGATTTGGAGAATGAAAATGAGATGGGCTGATAAACACAATTTTCCTGCTGAAAAGAGCCCTCCTATTCCACCACAGACCCCACATGAAGCTTTATTTCTCCTGCCAAGGGCATAATAGAGGCCAATGTATTACACTATTCTTCAGAAAGATGCTAGGGAAATAATACGCTTAAGCAGTGTTTGAACTTCCCTACTTTGAAACTCAAAATTTGGCAGGGGAGTCATAAAGTTCATGGATAAGCCTTTTGCTGCTCCTATAAAAAACCCTGTCAGAATCAGCCAGTCTGTGAACTTCTGCCACGCGGAGCTCTCACACCTCTCAGCAGATGTACGGCAGGTTGGCAGCTCCGCTCCCCGCTGCTTCCCCCACACCGAGCACAGCTCTGGGGCAGCAGCTGCAGGGCTCCTAGGGCACCTTCACTCCAGCTGCTCTTGCCAGTGACCTGCAGCCCTTGGGATGTGGGGCATATGGAAGCATGAGCTATGGTGGGCATTCCACACTGTCCATAGGGATCGCGGGAGAAGGATGTGTTGCTGAGAGGGGATGAGGGGCTGGGCTGGAGGGTGGAAACGGCAGAGAAGCAGGTGATGGAGAAGCCCAAGCAGGAGAACCTTAGGGGTACTGGTGATGCCTCCATGGCCTCATGAGCTGTGAGCAGTGGGGGAATGGAGGGGAAGATACAGAAAACTGATGAGGAGAAAAATGGCTAGAGATGTAAGGCAGACTGGGATGCAAAGGTAGGAGCAGAAACTGAGAGGAAAAAGGAGAGAGGCTGAGAGAATGGTTAGAGAAGGGAAACAGGAGAGCATTAGGTTACCCACCACATCACAGCAGCATTAGGTTACCCACCACATCACAGCAGCCAAGACGACTGCTTGGCTCTGGCTTTAGTACAGACTCATATCATTAAGGTGGAAGGGCCCTCGGAGCATCTGCAGTCCGATCTCCTCCTCAAAGCAGGGCTAGCTGAAATTCGGTTACTCAGGACATGGCCCAGTCAAGTGGGGAATATCCCTACGGTTGTAGAGTCCACAGCCTCTGTGGCAACCTGCTCTGTTCTGGTGCTGAACTGCCCTTTCTTGCCTCCAGCCTCAGGAGTGAACCGCCAAAAAACATGTGATGCGAATGCATCGCATTCACTTGTAGTTCAGACAGACTCTTATTTGAACTTAAGGATCTGTTTTCAGCATCTTCCTACAAGAGCCTAACAGGACATGACAAAATGCTTTTCAAAGCAGGACATGACAAAATGCATTTTGCAGCCCTTTCCTGGTCAGCAGCAGACTATCAGTGATGAGGAGTCAGACTATCAGTGATGAGGAGCCTTGCATCCTAGTGCTGTCTCTAGGAACAGTATGTCATCGACAGTTATTTCAAAACTGACAATAATTGAGTATAACCACTACAAAAAGCACTGTAATATGATGAGAAAAAAAATGCATCAGGTCCTATTTGAGAACTAAAAATTGCACTGCATTAACTCGCCATGAGCTTTGGTTAATTTATTATGATTTTAGTTTAAGAACATGCTGAAATACATCTGTTTTCCAGGTTGAAATTTTGATTTTAGCAATTAACCAGATTTTTTAATTATATGAGAATTTATGCAGCTGCTCAAACAAGTAAGACCTGCAGTCTTAAGGAACTGCATTAAATCCATAGTCTTCCCCTTTTCTATGAATCACTTTGAAAAGAAAAGATCATTTAACTGAGACCATTTCTCCCTCTTCTGCATAGCCCAGGACTTGTGTACCTGCTCTAGGAACAGATGCTAATTCCAGGGTACAATTCCAGGGTACAATTCCACAGTACTCCTACATTACTAAAAGCACCAGCAACACATGCTCTGAGTCTGTAACAGATGCTAGTCATCAACACAGGAAGGTCACCAGCATATGAAAATGACAAAGACAGAAGCACCAAGAGTGTTTTAGACTCGGAATTGAAGAGAAAAATATGAAGAGGCACCAAGTAGCTGTCAAAAGAAGTGGTTTTAAAGTATTCCATCTATGCCATCCAACACGACAAATTATTCCAATGTCACACAAGACATATATTCCTGATTTGCCCTTTCTGTGAGATTTTTGACAGCTAAAGATCTAAAGCTACTGCCAAGCTGAGTTCAGGTAACTGTCACTGCCTTATCATACACCTCCAAGCCTCCAGCAGAGCTAATGTCAGCTGATAGTGAAAACAAATCATAGAGTACAGCCCACAGGTGATTAAATCCTGGCTATGCAAGTATGCAGGAATTGTCACATTATGTCACACCAAAAGTCACCTGTTTCCATATCTTATGTCCAGCAGTGGCCACTGGCATGTGCTCAGGAAGAGAATAGGAACATGCAGACACAGCGTTGTATCCCCTCCTCACTTCCAGCAGACTTTCCTAGGTAATCTCTATCCTTTCAAGAAAGTATCTCTCAAAGTATTTTAATACTTTGAAATACTGGTATGATTTTTTTTTCAAAAAATCAAATTTATTTCAAAAAATCTTTTTTTCTATTACAGATATGTATTTTTATATACACAAATAAATATACGTCACAGAGTCATCTACTCTAGCAATAATGTGATAAACATATCATATAATTGACGTATCCATGTGGTTTATAAAACAATATTTACTGTCAAATAGAATTAGTAAAATCTAGATCAGATGGAGATATTTATATCAAGGCCAAGAAAAATAATCAGTAATCAGCAAGACTTGTTTTATTTTCCTAAAAGAGCTGAAAAATAAGGGATCACAAGCTTACCGTGTATTTGGCTTCAGATTCTCAATTGGCAGATGAGTAGTCCCTGCAGTCCTGGTTGACCATTTATTCTTCAAAAAGTCATCATAAGATGCACTGTAAACCAGATAGCCTATAAATGAGGAAGACAAATAGTTGTGGGGATTCTAAGTTGAAATTGGTGATAGCCTAGATCTTAGGTGATGAAGATTTTATTGCTTAAAAGGAATGAAAGCATCCTTGAATTTGGAAGTGAATGGGTACCTAACATTCTTGGAAGGAAAAAAAAAAAAAAAAAAGGACTAAGAGAATTAAGAGAATTAAGTGTCACTGGTCAACATGTAGATTTATCATATGTCAAAAGACTTCTCTCACTCTCACCCCTGGATAGTGCTTAGCACCTCTATACAAGTTAATAGAAGAGAAGTCAAAAATCTGCTTCTGCCTTTCATTTTAAAATTGCTGATGCCTTCTCGCCACCATCAGTAAAATTAAGCTACCTCAAACATTGTTTACATTGTGTTGCATCTGCAATATGGTATTTTCTCTCTGGATCCCAACCAGCACACAATATCTTTCTTTTAAAGTGTCCACTGAGAAGGGTTTCTTTGGGTTTGAGTTTATTTGTGGCTCTCAAAAGGCTTACAGACATTGAAGGAGATTGAATTTAATGTATTTGGTTAATGGCTCCAAATCTCATTCATCAGATGGATATCTGAAAAATAATTCAGTAAAACATTGTAAACACAGCTTGGGCCATGGATTCCATCGGAGGTGACAAACTCTGATGCATTTTGTCACATGATAAAAATGCTTAATCTTCCTTCCTCAAGCTCCACGCTATTCCTTTGCATCACTGACATCCTCCCTGATACCACTACTAGAGCATGCAGTTTGGCAAACCACAAGAGGCTGCAGCTGTTTTACCACACTGCCACACAGCCTTTTTCTTTCACTCCCACCCTTCCTGGTTAGCATTCTGGAGGAGCAAACATTGGCTTCAGGGATTCAGGGAAAAAAAGCAAAAAAAAAAAAATCCTAATCTGCAGGCATATTCGGCACCTTCAGCCACGTTGGCAGCTGTGAGGGCACTGATCAGCCCCCACCACATAATTATATTAGCTCATCAGTGCTTCGTCAAGTTTTATCACAGGTATCTGCAAGAGGGGGTGACTTCAGAATTGGTAGTCCTAAAGTCCTATGTTAGGAATCTGAATGTTAGGGATGCTAGGCATCCAGAGTTTTGAAACATCTAGATTAGCACGAGCTGATCTTACTGGTCCTGGTTTATTCCTCACAGATGACAGAGAGACCTTTCTTGCTCCTCAGATCTCCTTTACAACTTTTATGAGAGGTTGACAAAACTTCCTTCATTCCCCAAATCCACTCAGGAAAACAGCCCCACATTGCCACCAACTGCCATTCCTGCAATACCTGTCACCATGTCTCCTTGAACAGGTTTGGCCCAGTCCACAATGACAAAGGAATGGCAGCCTTCCACTGCCACAACAGTGATGTTGTGAGGGGCCTTCAGGGGACGCAGCTCCTTCTCTTTAAGGTCATTTGGAATGATTTCATCAAGGCTTTCCACTTGGAAGTGCTCTAGAGCCTCTGTCAAGGAGCAGGGAGCTGTTGGGTCCTTGTTTAGATAGGTCACATAAGGGGCTGAAAGAGATAAGAAAGGGTGATGTTTAGTTAGCAGTTTGCAGGTACCAGCTGAGAAGCACACGGACAGACTATTTCCTGAAGAGCATGAAGTTTCGTGATGCTTTTTAAAATTCCTCCTCCTGCAGCCTGTTGAAACTATTACATGAAGACCAAACATTTATTCTATTCTTAACAATAAAAATTAGACTTTCATTTCCCGAAATTCCAGTGTATACATTTACAGTTTCAATGAAGATTTTGTTTTTCATTTTCTGATGATGTTTAGACACTTAATGGAGTTTTCCTATAAGTCCACCTACTGATAGTACCAAGAAATCCATGAAATGACAGAGTCAATATGACTCCCTTTACTCTAAACAAGAGACAGGGATCACTGCAGCTTGGGGAGACACCGTTTAATGACTTGTGTACAGTTGCTCCATAGTGACTGTTTCCAGGTGAGATTTGGCAGGCAAAGACCAACATAAAGTGCTATGTGTGCTTTCTTTCCTTCTCTTGTGCCCCTCTAACCAGACCTTCATACTTTGTCAAAATAACTTAGAAATTTAAAAAAAAAAAAAAGGTAATAAGATTTGCAAGGAGTGTTCAAACCTCAGCAGCTGATTGTGGCAGAGCCATTGCTTGGAAAATGGGAGGCCTCGGAGGCATGCTCAAGAGAGCACGGAAACCATTTACTGCTCTCTGCAAGCAAAAACCACTGAAGCAGGGCTCACACTCAGCTTGGCTGACGGGCTGGGAGAAGTGGGATGCCAATCTACCCCACAGTCATGAGTGTCCCACAAAGTCACAACAATCAGCTTTATGAGAGGCAGAAGAGGGTAGTCTGACTGCAGACCTTCCACACACTGCTGCCCACTCTTTTGGGTGGCTGGCAGAACACATCACCTTTCTAAGCCTTTCACATGTGAAAACAGCTCTCTGCCAGGGCTTTAGATCAAGGTCTAAGACCTCAGCCAGGTCTTAGTGGACGGTCCTTAAATCAGACTAAAGCTTGGGTGAAACAGGAGGGAACAAGAGGAGTAATTCTAAGGTGAAACCTCACTAGTTAACAAACTGATGTGGTTCCCTGGATACTAAGGGATTGGGAATCATGAAGTGGGAAGTCCCTACTGCACAGGCCTTTTCTCCCAACATGTAACTTCTATTTCTAGAAGCTTTATCCTGACCAGAATTGCACTTCAGTTCACAAAAAGACTAAGCTTTTAATTGCCTTTAATGTCACTGTAGTGTTCAAAGGAAGGACTATAAAACTTGCCTTTGGAAATGTTTATTCAGAAACAATAATATAATTTGCTGAGATGATAATATTTTTTCCCTACTGCCTTGAAGTGTTCATAAGCCAACATTTCTTGGTTTATCGTATTGGATTTCATGCCTTAAAGGGAGCTTTTTTTGATTCGCCAGTAAAGTTAATTTTAGTCCTTCTGTCTAAATGAATCAAGGACTGTCACTGATAGAGTTGAAAAGCAATGTGATGAAACTGTCTGGACAAGGAGAATCTGAAGATGCACTGAAAAAAGAATAGGCATATATAAAACCAGATCTTTTACTTCATCAGCAGACCACCACTTTGAGCCACATGAAGCTTGTGGATTTTAGAAATGAAGGCAAGACATGAAGTTGTCAAGAGTCAAAGTTGACCTCAAGCCATTCTTCTGTAATTGAACTCATGCCCACAACTCTGGTTGGGCCAGCAGCTGACTTGACCCTTAGTTCAAGAGCCAGAGCTTTGAAACGGGCTCCCAGGAGGCTACCAATTCAGGGTGAAGACTGGATTCCACAATCCTACTACCTTGAATCCCTCCAGTCTGGCCATGAGTTGCTCCTCTGACGCAGAAGCACAGCAGCTCTGAAGTGAGGGAACCATGTCAACCCACACACTGGAATGGCTTCACATATATATGAGTCAGCCTTTAGGGTCTTGCTGATGCACTAGGGCTTCCTTCTAGAATTATGAAGCAATGCTCCAAATAGAAAAGTAAAGTCCATATCTATCAGTTTTACTTTTTGGAAAGTTCACATCTAAGATTTCATTAATTCTTTGACTTTCCCTAATGCCCTGCATGAGTACACCAAATTCTCCTTTGATCTACATGCTCATGCAGGGTGGGTGAAATCACTGCAGTTTCCTGAGGTGGTAGAAAGGAATTTGGTTCTTCAGAGGAAGACCTTCACCTGCATGAAGACTTGCACTGACTGAATTACTGGTGTGAATTTAAATTGATGCACCACAGGAGACACCTCTTACTGACTTAGCTAAACCAAACACAATGTTGCATTGCTTAAAAAAAAAGGTGTGATTCCACATATAGAGATGTAAATATCAAAGCTATGAACAAGGCCCTGCTATTTGGGTTTCCTAGGAGGCAGTCCTTATAAGGACTACAGGCTATTTTGTTGGACATATTTGTGCCGTGGCCTCAGTTTAAAGAATGACCCTGCTAGAACATAAATTATTTGCAGTACAAATAATAAGCTATATTAAAAAAAAAAAAGTATATCCTTACCAGTAAATCGTTTCTTTCCAGCAATATCATATTCTGACACAGGGCTGGTACCAACAACACTAGTCTCTGGGTAGACAATTTCTGATTCTGTTGTTGTAGAAGTAGTGGTGGTAGCTACAGTGGTGGTGGTTGGTGGCAAAGTGCTCTCAAAAAACTCATAATCTTCAGAGGAAACATAAAATGAAAATATTAGCTTGCTTCACATTATTTTGGCTTACCTCTGAGAATGGAAGTGTTTGTATCATGAGCCACAGTCCCACAGGAATGCCAAGCACTCTGTGACAGCTGGGGCAAATTTCTTATGGCCCTCTAGGTCAGGATCTACCACACTGCAGTCTTGCAAGCATTTCTAAGATATGATGGAAGTGTTTCTAAGATATGACTGTCTTTGTCTTGCAATACTAATGTCATTTCTGATTTAGACCTTGTTCACACAGGTAGAGAACCATGATAAACAAATGCACTTATATGGCAATATTCTGAATTAGTCCTACTACCAACTCCCGTTGCAACCCTCAAAGGGTGACAGTACAGTAACTGAATCCCTGGCCACACTCCTAAGATGATGAAAATTAAGGGAGTGAAAAAGATCACTTTTTAAAACAACCTTTGTGCTAGTCTTCTGTAATCCTACACCTGGTTCATACTGCTTTAGACTCCTCAAAATTCAGTCTTGTTCTTGCCATTAGCAGTCCCATTAGGTCCATTAGGGAAGGTAAATGGCACAACTGAACCTCTGGGAATCTCTGGGACATTTTCCCTCAGTTCATGCCAACTGAGAAGAAAGGAAGAAAAACCTCCTGCAGTGCTAAGCCATTTGCTCTACTGCTTGGAGATCTTCAGCTGTTGGTCTAGGAGCTCTAATACAGACCATGCAAGCAAACAGATAAAGATAAATGACAGTGAAAAACCTAGCTCCAAGGATCCAGTTTCTCATGGTAAGCAACCTGGTATGGGAACTGCTACTCTGTCCCATTATATCTAATGTTCTTTGAAAAGCCACAAGGGATAAACAAATGATGAACACAGAATCAAGGGCAAAAAAGCATGTAGCATTGCTGTCCTCTCCTCATATAGCTTCTAGGGCTCTAGTCATTGCCTAGAGTATTTCTGCTTAAACATCTGTTTTCTGTAAGTGACAACTACCACTGCAGGGAGATCTAGCAAAAGCCTTTTGCATTAAGGATATTTCACTTCCAAGAAGCACTTTTGGAAGACTGCTTTTGGAAGACTGCTTGCGAACTCCCATTATTCACGTAATACATGACTCTAGAAAGCTCACCATTGCTTCTTAAAGTTCTATTCATTAACTGGCCTTTTATAACCCAATTTCAAATTAAAAAAAAAATCCCACTTGCAATAGACTGTCATAAGAGCCAAACAGTACCATCATCGTATATCACATATGCCTCTGGAGTTGCTGTCACATCTGAATCCAGTCCTGAGAATGTATCTACTGAAGAAGAAAAAAATATATATGTAAGTATTCAGTTGCATTATCTCCATCTTCCTAACAAAAGGAAAAAAAATATATATATAAGCATTCAGTTGCATTATCTCCATTTTCCTAACAAATTAAATCTTGAATAAAGTTTAAAATAAAAATCTTTAGCCAACTAATTTGTAAAGAAATAAGACAACTGACAAGTTTCTAGATAACACTGTGACACTCCTCTGCATATTCACAACAGATGAGTAGCTTACTGCAACTAGTCAGGAGTTTTGTTGGAGGAAAACAGTTTCAGACCTGTAATTCACCTCTGGGAAATCTGCATTGGGTCATAGGATTCTTGGAGCAAAGGCAGTACTGTCAGCACCCCACGTAACACTCAAGTTGAGATTTTATAATGTTTTATAGTCTCAGGAGCAGTTTACATGAGGGATTTATATGTACAAAATAGATCAAGCAGTTCAAATAAACTGAAAATCTCTATTCCAGTATCTTCTCCAAGGGAATAAAACACAAACAACCCAGACAGCAATGTGAGTTACCCACTATGTTTATGCCTATAAGTAGTGCAGCCCAAAAGGAACAGATTTGTAAAATAAAGCAGAGGTTTTACTTTGTATCGACTCCCGTTTGATCCCACAGACTGGATGCCCATTGCAGGCTGGGGCACATACACATGATCCTGAAGCACATCTCTGGTTTAGTTTCAGCCAGAATGAATCCAGTTCATGGGAACTCAAAGCACTCCACAAGGCAAACGAATGCACGGCAAGCAGACAAGACCATGAGGGGCACACCAAAAGCACACTCCTGATCTACATCAAAAACTACTGCAAATGCACTCACAGACTTCCTAGCTGCCTATTTCTATGTGTCATCTCATTATCTATATCATCATTATATCATCATCATATGAATACCTTAAGAGAGGGAATGAGGAGGAAGGGTCTGGCATCTTTTCAGTGGTGGCTGCTTACAGGACTAGAGGAAATGGCCACAGATTGCAGCACCAAAAGTTCCACAGAAACTTAAGGAAAAAATTATAAACAGTGAGGGTGCCAGAGCCCTGGCACAGGCTGCCCATGGAGGCTGCCCATGGAGGCTGTGGAGTCTCCTTCTCTGGAGATCTTCCAAACCTGCCTGGATGCCCTGTGCCCTGCGCTCTGGGTGTCCCTGCACGTGCAGGGGGGTTGGACTAGATGACTTCTAGAGGCCCCTTCCAACCTTAAGGAGTCTATGATTCTGTGATCTCTGCAGGTCACGCATCCAGCACCTGATGCCAGTTGGTAAATTCTGGAAGCCTCCCTGCACACTCTGAGAACAGCTTTTCTCCTTACACTAGTCAGGGAGCCAGAGAGTACACAAAGCTCATGAGCAGCCTCAAAACGCAACGGAAAGAATATTAGAAGTGTTTTGTTAGAACATACTCTAGGTGAAATAAGAAGTTTTCACTTAAATGTCAGGGTTGGGGAAAGGCCAGTGCGCAAATAAAGGTAAGGGAAAGGTAAGATTGACCTTACGATCAATCTTAAAAAAATGACAATCTTCTTGTAGCTCTTTAGAGGAAAGAAAAAAAAAAGCAATATTCATATTAACGTTCTACTACAAATGTTAAAAAAATTCAATTGCCAATTTCAAATAAATCACAAACATAATCTGAACTATACCTTTGTGTTTTGTATTTTATATTTTTATTTAGAACTAACAATTAGTGTACAAAGATTGTTTTATTCTACTACAATAGTCTTTTACACAAACAAATTGAATAACACAGCAGTGATATAAACGCCAAAACAAGCTATGACAGCAGAGGAAATTAGTTCATTCAATTAGACTTTCATGTAGCAAAACTTTTTTTTTTTTCCTGACATCCTTCTGCAGAAAATCTTCAGATCATTTTAGGAAGGAAATCCACTTGACTTCTGTGAGGCTAGTGAGTGACCCAGTAGACCGTGTTTTGAATTCTCACCACAGCTGCTCAGCCTGAACCAACGTCTGCAACATATGCACTTTTGTTTCATTAGGTCCAAGTCCTTGGAGAGGCTCAGATGGGCAAGAAATCTGGAGGTCTTCATGGGCAGATTTCAACACGCTCACACCTATTTGCTTTTAAAGCTTTTGTCAACATACCAGCATAATTTCTCTTGTCTATTACTGTTTGGTCATGAACTTCTATTTCTTTTTCTCTGTTACTATATATTAATTGAGGCCTGAAGATAGGGTGCTTCCAAAAAAAAAAAAAAAAAAAAAACACCCAACTATCATTCTAATTTTCTCCCTTTATATCTGTTGTGGTTCTCCAGCTTGCTTCCAGTCTTCTTGCTGTAGTTGTTCAGCACTCAGCACTGCCTGTATTGAATGTAACTAGGTCTCAGCAGGATTGCTTGCCACGGTCTCTTGACATCTGAAAGAGCAGGAGGTTACCCACTCCACATGTGAGTAAAAAGTGTTTATGAATCCACCATTTTTCTTTGTGAATTCACTAAAAATTTCAGTTCATTTCACTGATAAACCACACTTGTGTGGCTAAACTCCTTCCTGAATGTTAAATACTGCTGAATCTAGTAAAATGCTGACAAAATTTCTGCTGAATGAGCAAGTATTCTGCCAGATAGTTAACAAGTATGCCAAAGCTTCATTAGAACATGTGGTGGTGTTTTTGGCACTTGCAGCATCCAGCTGTTTGGGAGTCAAGCACTTAGTGACAAAATATCAAGCTTTGGCAGAAGCAGTATTTCCCTAGATGAACTGGAGTATTTTCTAGATTCAGAGAGGAAAGACCTATAAAATACTTTTTTTGAAGAGTCAAGAAAGAACTGCATGAAATATTTTGGTAGATCAAGTAGCAGTTGTTTATCCTTCTTAAAATGGATACATTAACAATTGTTAAATAAATACCATAAATGTTCTTTCTTTCCAAGCATCTTCCTCTATGCAGGATATTTTACTGCATTTCTCAAATGTTGGGGCCAACAACCACAATGCAAGTAAGGAGAAGAGGCAGAAAAAAAGCAGTATTTACTCTTCAGTGAAATGTTAACAACTGCCAGGTAGGGATTAATATTGTTCAAACTATACAGCACCTAAGTAGTAGAGATGTCGAGATCTAACACCTGCTTGTCTTTTCAATCTTCTGCTTTGATGGATTTTCAGAGTGTTGTTGAAGTGCTGGACATTTTTAGAGGCAAAACTATTCTTATCGAATAAACAGTCTTTGTAAAATAATTTTCGCTTGTACCTCTTTTGGAGTTCAAAGTTTCAGTAAGACCAGCTGGCAAAAAGGAAAGAAAACAAGAAAAATGTTTCTGATTGTTCATTAAATCACAAGAAAAACCCCCAGCCCACTCCTCTGCGAAAAATGGTACTAGGCTAAGTAAAAGCTTTTCATTGCTCTGCTTCTGGAGCCTGCACTCAGATTCAGCCCAGACACATTTCATGTACTGCACCACAGAAGCAAACACCTATTCTTGTTGAAAATAGAGCTATACAACAGTCAAAGGGGAAATTCAGTCACCCCTTGTTAATATAGATAGGCCTTTCCTCAGTGGGGTAATAGCACAGGATTGCAAGGTTTTCTGATGCATTAGACTGAAGCAATGGGTAGAAGAGGAGCAGTGCTTACTAGCAACACAGACAAACAACCTGTCTGAGAAGTGCAGCTCATCTTTAAATGAGGAATTTGTGAGGAAAGGCAGTAAGGAGAACAGAAAGATAATAATAAGAAAAAAAGAAATGCTCACCGGATAGAAAGCCAGTTCCTTTAGAAGTAAGCCAAGCTAAACTAAGACCATGCTAAAAGACCATGCTCACAAAATGATCTGAAAGGAGTTACAAGTAGATACAACAGGAATTCCTAAGGCTGATCAGTGTCAAGATTGAGTTTGGCTGCACTAATTAAAAACAGTATGGTCACTGAAAAGTTATGCTTGCCATAGCCAAAGAAATATTGCATAAAGCATCTGTACTACATAACGTTACCAAAATACTGTATGTATGGCACATATATTTTAGGACCATTTAATAAAAGGGAAAACCAAAACCAAAAAAAACCCAACAAAACAAAACAACAAAAAAGAAATATTTAATTACTATGTCATTTATATGTAAACATATTGTGTACAGATACATATGCATACATACGTATGCATACATATATACTTGTGTATATAAACATACACAAATTTATGCAAAAGAACTGTCAATAATATGACATGAAACTAATTGTTAGATAAATATTCATACTATGAATCATTGTAATTCCATGAATGCTAGACACACTTCTTACCCAGTCTATGTGGTAAGGCCGTTTTCAGTCTTCTGCTTCTGAGATCCTTTCCAAAGGCGTCGTCCTTACTTAGGCTCCCCGTTACTGAAGCCATATATTTCCATGTCTTCTGCACTCCTTAAACTGATACTTCATCTTCCCAGGACAAGATTATATGACCTGCTTGTAAATCTACTTCAGCTTCAGAGGTACAGTGAGTATAGGAAAGGTTGGGGACTGAGGGGGGGCTAATTAACCAGGAGGCCTGACTGCACAACCTCCTGCTTAGGTTATACTTGCCACTATTTGTATTCCCCATTTTCAGACTCAGTTGGGGACTACCTGTGAATGAAAGGGATAGAAACTACAGTAGCACTCCCTGATGCAGCTTTGCAAAATAATCAGCCAGTTAGTTTGTAATGCAACATTCAGGCAATGAAAGGCTAAAACTTGGAAGAGACAGGCTCAGCGCCCACTCACTCCAGTGGATTTATACTTGTTTATTTTGGAACTCAGTCCAATATCATGTCCTAAGCTTGTGTAACTGCAACAGGGAAAAAAAATGACATTCACTGTCACAGTCTTATATTTTCAGATGAGAAAGGAATTAATGCACAACTCCTTGCCTTGTATGTGCAGTCCGGCTTATCTTTTCCCAGCTTCATCAGTGCTGTGCTACATTCCTGCTTGATAATCTCTAAGATCTGGCAAGAAAACAAGAACTTCGTTTTCAAAACCTTGTCCCATCATATGTGGGATATCAACGTATTTCCACGAAAAAAATGAGCTTGAAGGCAAGCTGATGTTTCCCAATGCAAAACCTTCTCTAATATCAGCTTCTAAGTTATCCCATGGACAAAAACCTCTTTTCAAAGGTAGATTCTCTCCTAACAAACATTTTTGAAACTGTACTGTTCAAACAGCACAAATAAAATACTCAAGCAGCACAAGAGGAAGTTACCTTCTGCATTGCACTCGGGCAGGCCATCGAACCCCAGCATCAAGCTGCCCTCCTCATCGTACTGTGCGAAGGTGCCTGGAGGGCAGGTAGGGGCTGGTTTCTCCGTGGGTGGTTCAGTTGTGGTTGGCTCAGGAGTGGTGGTAGTAGTTGTGGTCGTTGTCGTGGTCGTCGTTGTTGTGGTAGTTGTTGTGGGTGTTGTGGTAGTTGTCGTAGTTGAGGGAGTGGTTGTTTTCTTAATCATTTCAAGACCAATCAGAGGTTTCCCTCCAAGGCTTATTATTGGCTTATCTTGTGCACTTGCTACAGGTTTACTAAATCTGCCATGACCAAACAAAGGCAATCCATCAGGACTCACCATTGGGGCACCCTTCTCATCTAGGAGGGAAGAAAAAAGCCCAAATCAAACCTCATTATTAATCCACTGTAGGCTTACAGCCTGATATTTAACAACAGTACTGATATTTACAGCATGATATTTAACAACAGTAACATTCCACAAGAGCACTGAGAGGGTGGTCACAGTCTCTTGAAACTAGGCTGACAGAGGAGGAGGTTGTTAGCAGGAAAGACTAGGAAAGACCAGCTTCTAGGGAAGCTGGAAAAAGGTTCAGAAGAATCTCCAATAAACCACAAGGATGTTCACTTTTATCAACAGTGCAGAAAACATTTCTTAGGAAATCTATGGGGAGATTTTGCTTCAGAGTCACTATGTACAGCTTGCATTTAATCTAAATTAATCTCTTCATTGTTGATGAAAGGTATGATGAACCCATATTCTACTCTAAACTTAAACATTTGCAGATAAAAACTGGGAGAAGCTGGTAAGTTGTTGCCACTGCAAATGAAATATGAGCCAAGTTCTGGATGTTGCAAGTATTTATGGTAAGCAATTTAACTGTAGGCATTGAATTTGCATTCAAGAGATATCTTTAGACAGACTGATACGTAACCATCAGTGCCTTTACAGATCAGATGCAGGTTTTTTATCATTTGTGATCATTTTCAGAAATAAAAGAACATTTTCAGAAATAAAAAACAGCATACAATGCTGTTGATAACTAATAATTATCTCTACAGATAGAAAGACATACTCAAGTGTCAAGCCTTATTTTAGCTCCATTCTGCTGTCCATTCTCACACTGACACAACTGAAATGGACGTGGGTGATTCTCGCTCTGTGTGTGAGACTCGGGTCCCACAACATGTTCACTGCCCTCTGTGAAGCTGAGGTACAGCGACCCACACAGCCTGCATGGCACTCGAGTATGTCTGGAACATTCAACAGTTCTGAAAGACCTGTCCCCAAGCAAGAAGTATCCCTTTCATGAGCCTACGGCAAACATAAGACAAACACTGTAGGATGCCTCCTAGCTATACATCCTGATTGCACAGCCTACGATGGGAGGGGGAAAAATAAAAAAGAAATAAAAGAAAACAAAGAAAAAGTGAAAAGAAAGTGAAAGGAGATGCTAGTACAAAGATTTTGATGTAGCATTGCTATAATCCAAAAGCCAATCCATTGTCAATACATGCTCTTCAAGCTCAGGCCTTGAGCTTGTCACTTGCTTTTCTATAAACAAGCCCTCTGCTGAGCCTTATCCAGGAGTCCAAATGTGCAGTCCAAGCAAACTGAACAGCAGAGGAAGGCAAAGCCTACAGAACACAGGCGTCATGATTTCCAGTAGCTTGCTTTGTTTACATTTACTCACATTGTTGAGAACTGCTCAAAAGTGCAATCAAATTAAGTAGGAATTGTTTTCATCACCACTATTTGCTTTTATTAAAATGTCAGAAATGTTTTTTTTTTCTGCAGGAATGCAAAAGCAGCCAGCACACAGCCTTTGTCCCAGTTAAGAACTATGAATACCACCTGAGTAGTCCTATTCAGAAAAGGATATTCACAGTATCCTAAGAAACAGTAGCCTGGATTGTGCATCCCTCCCATGCAGGCTGAAAACAGCTACTGCCTCAAGGATAGTAGCACCTCTTGGCAATCATCAAAGAGCAAGACTAATGAAGTGCTAAAGATATAGCCAGAGCAATGCTCTGGGATAACATTTGTTTTGCCCATCCTGCAAAGATCAAATCTACTGTGGTACTGTACAAGTACAATAAAGACTATATTTACCAAGAACAAGTCCTTTTCTTCTATCAAAAAAAAAAAGTATCAAAATTGATCTCTGGAAGGGCAATGACATTTTTCAGGAATTCCTAGTTCTGAGCAAGAATGGACTGTTTTTTAAAAAGATGATGATCAAGGAATCATGAGCTGAAGTCACATCCCCCTGACAAAGTTTGTTTTCAAGGAATATCAGAGTCGAGAAAGGAATTAACTGTGGGACTGACTTGTGGAGGTCTTTGTCATCAGATGTTGAAGTTGAGAACAAGAACTTAACAAGAGGCACCACATTTTACATAGTTACTAAGAATATAAATTACTGTAATTTGGCAATAACTGATCACCACAGCACCACTGAAAGAGAGATTGGGCAGAAAAAAAATTCTAAACAATGGAGACTGATGAGATTTAAGGGAAAAAATGGTACCTACAGCTACGTTGCACAGCAATCTTAGATATTCCTAGTGTCTCATGCTAGGAGACAGCCCATCAGATAGCCGGGCTGTCAGGGCAGGCCTGGGGCTGCGCAAGCGCCTAGGCTCTACTTTTCTATTTGCTGTGAGGAGGAAGCATATTTATGAATTCACATAATTGCCACTTGCTGGGCTCAGTCTTCACCCAGAAAGCCTAAAGCTACAAAAGGTTCTTAGGAAATTGCCTTAGGAAACTGCCAGGCAAAGGGAGGTTGTAGCATGCAGAAGATCCCGCAAATGATCCTTGAAATGCTTCCACCTCCTGGAACAGGTCAATCTGAAGGCCCAGCTCCCAGCAATTATTTTCAGGCTGGACCTTTGCTTCTGCTGAGTCCAGCAGACTTGGGCTGGCTGGTTGCAGAGCAGCTCCTGCCATCACCTCCTGCCTGGAGAAACTTGGAGACTGGGTCAGCTGCCTCTAATGGACTGGGATCGTGTTCTCCCTCCCTGTTCTCATTGTTCATTAGAGTCTGTTACCCTGCACACACAAACTGCTGGGTTTTCTTCTTCTTTAGAAGGAAGTCTCTACTTACCAACAATTGTACGTCCATCCCCTCCTAATTTCACTCGCAGAGGGTTCCCTTGAGAATCTTGGAGGTATTTTCCTTCAACATTTAACACCAGCCCTCGGTCAAGATCTACAATCTAAAAGCAAGAGATGGATTTAAATTCAGTTAATCTGAGAGAATGTTAAATGAAATTTCACAGCAAAAGAAATCCTGGGGAAATATAGACTTTAAATGTGATGTTCAAGAATGGCTACAACCCTGACAGTGACTTTTAAAAGTGAGTCATTAATTGATTTAGGAAATTCTGAAAAATCACTGCTTAAGAAGGCAAATCTACAGAAACTCCAGAGACTCCAGAGCTGCACAACAACCACATTCACGTGCACCTGACTCATGAGCAAAGGGCAACTCTTATTTTCTTGGGCTATACAACTCCAAAATTGTATTCCTGTAATACCAATTTGAATATGAACCTGAGTCCTTTTGAAAATGGGATTTAAGAGTAAGTTTATCAACCAGAAAAAAATATATATATTAGCCCATTTAGATTAAAACAACAGTGAAAATAAATTATCCAAGATTTTAACTGGGGTGGAAGGCTGATGGAAAGCTTCTGTCTCATAAATCAAATCTGTCTGCTTGGATCGAATTCAAGGGGGTAACAGTAACTAAAATCCAGTACCCATTGCTACTTCAACCCAAAAGAGCTGAAGTGAACACTGTTTTAACCTCAGTTAATACACAGTATTCCACAGAATAGGAAAATACAAAATGTGTTAAGTATTGAGAGGATACTGGGGAAACAATACAGTAGCAGTTTCAAGTTGGCAAGAAAGACGTGTATTTGGCTTTCGGAAATTCTTTGTAGCATGAGGACAATAAATCATGCGAGCAGATTGCTTCTGGAGGTCTCTGAGCTGTAGCTGGTGACATGGATGAAGATATGGACTGTCTTGCCTTATAGAATGCTTGTCTTGCTGGGAGCAGTGTCCTCTTCTCCAGTCTCCATTACCTTGGGTAGGGAGAGAGGACAGACCTGCATTCCCTCAGAGAGCCTTTCAGTTCGCTTTCTGCAATCTATTTAAATGTCCCAGGACATGCCTTTCAAAATATCTCCCTTTATATGTTGTCCTTGATGCACCTTTTAATGTTTCTCTCCTGCAAACTTGTAAATTGTGCTACAAAATGTCTTTACACTCCTCCATTTATTTGTATCACCGACTGTTTTTCCATGTGAGTAGCTCCACAGGCTTCAGTGAGGCTGGTCACAATCTCATCCATTCAATGTTTGGACAAATATATATGAAATACCGATTTCTTCCCTACGCTGGTTGGTTACAAATTGCTTGAGAAGAATTTTGAAGGACAAGATCTGGGCATTTAGGCACCAAATGCGTTTTTTCCATTAATGATTCCTGAACTCATCTGAAAATGCCACTAGAAACATATTTGTATGAACTACAAAACATTTAAAGACATCAGTTTGAAGCCTGTGAACCCTGGGAAGCTATTCTGATGGGCGAGGTGGGCATTTAAAGCATCAAGACACTTGGTAAGTGACACTACATTTCTACACTCCTGTTCATGAGTGCCTCGTGTTCCCTGGAGTGTCAGTCTGCAGTAAGTGTTGCCAAATATGCACTCCACAATAACTATCCCAGCCAGCTTGCATTCATATTTCACAGCAGACAAGTCCTGAGCAAACTGGGAGCACAAATCCCATTGACTTTGAGGAAAAATGCTTCACTAATGCTTCTATGGCACTAATGTTGTAGAAGAAAATTCAAACTATTATGCTTTAAACCTGCCATTTATGAAGTTCAAAGAATGAAATGTTGTATTTATCACTAGATTTAAATGTAACAGTATGGGAAACTAAGTGTAACTTCATTTTACATCTTCCTTAACTGAGGGACACTGTTGGTTTTTTGTTTTTTTTTTCCATAAAGAAAAGTTCAGTAAAACAAAAGGCCAAAGAATCTTGAATTGCAGAGAAAGTCACCCTACCCACTTTGTTCCTTGAGGGCCATTGATTACTCTCTGTCCACTTGGTTTTCCATTATTACCAGGTAGTATTTTTCCATTTCCATTTTTTGTTGTAAGATTTGGTCTGCCATTATAACCTGAAATACAGAAGAAAGCACACTGTTCTGAAGAAAGCTACACATATTACACATCACAAAATAAAACACGAAGAAGTGCAATATCTCTTATGAATTGCACTATTAAATACAAGTCCCATGGAGGTATTTTACCTGTACAAGTTATAAAATGACAGTCATTAGTGATTCTTAACTTTGTGTAACACTTTCAGATATTCAGGGGTTTGTCATTATGAAGATTCTCACAATTTGTATTCAGCATTCAAATATTAAATACAATATATAATAGGTTTAATATGAATCTGACTACACATAAAGGCTGGATTCACCAGTCTGCTTGGCTTGCCATTTACTTCAGCAAAGATGGAAACATAGCCTCACTGGTTCTATTCAGATTGTCCATAAGACTGTTTTACGTCAATAATATGGTACAAAGCAGCCATGGTGAATTTTGTTTGGAAACTATTAGCATCAGGAAAATGACATTTAAAAATAAAATGAAAATTATTGATTTTCCAAACAAAATTTGGAAATATAAATGGCTCCCAACACCACAACATTATGATGCCTTTTTATGTAACATCCAATATAGATGGTCAGCTCCTATACTGGAAAGCCAATATGCAAAGATTTCTACCCAAGACAGCTCTTCTAAAGACACCAGCACAGGGATCACCAGCGAGATACAATGGTATTGCTGTTGCCTCATCTCGCCTCACATTAAAATAAAGATCAAGTTCAATGTTGGATGAACTTCTGGTGTTTCTGAAATTTTCATGTTTTCATGTTTCTGAAGTGTTCAAGCAGCAAAAGAAAAGGCTCCTTTTCTCTAGCTACAAAACAAGGCCCACCTCACACAACTACAAGAAACACATTCAGCTGAGCTGCAAACACAGTGGCCCTGAGCTGCAGGCCCTCAAACTCAGAAACACAGTGAGTCACATTCTAGTTCACAGATTTGTCACCAGCAATTATCTATGAAATTAATAAATATGAAATAAACACTCCTTGGCTATTAACTTTCCAATTCCATTGGTAATGGCACCATTTGCAAAAATGTAGGGCAAGATTTTTAGAGGGATGAAGGATCTCAGTCTTCATCAGATCCTCAGTCTAGGAACTACCTACATCTTTGGGATGCTGTAGGTCAATGCAGTTCTGGATACTTTGCCATGTCTGAAAATCAGACATGCACTGCACTTAAGATTTCTGCCAAACACTATTAAATAAGTCATTCTTATCCATATATAGCAGAGAATGCCCTTACTAAAACACTAAAGTAACCCAATACAACTCTTGAATGTCTATGCACTCAAAGGAGAAAAAATATATAACTATCTCTAGCCATGCCACTGAGACTGTCTGGGACCACCCTATGTCACACAGGAAATCAGTACAAGACAGAGTTTTACTGTTCCCTCACCCATAATCAGAAGACATTTTGACAGAAAGCAAGCCTCTGTTCTTGGGATAAATCTCAGTCACAAATGTATTAAAAGGCCTGATTGTCAAAAAGCCTGAGAAAGCCTCATCAGGACTATGTGATCCTGAGTGTCTAACCACTTTATCCCGCTACTCAGAAATATGAGCAAAATACTTTAAAAAACAGTTAAAGAAAATACTGCATGCCAGTACAGACTGAGGAAACATCCTATTGCCTGGAGGTGGGCATAGTAGGAGCACATAACCTGCCAAAGCTCTTTTAATAGTCCCTGTATGGAAGAACAATATACCTGAGAAGAAGCCATATTCAGAGTAAAAATGTTCTTTCAGTGCAAATTCAGTGAAGTCATTACTCAATGAGGAATCATTGCAGTCTCTAATTCTGTCATCTGATCTGCCCAAATAGATCACTCGAGATTTGGAGCTCTCTGTGGAATGTGGGATCCTGTGTGAATCAGGCTGCAGGATCCTGCACAGATTAGACTGCAAGACCAAGGCACCTCATCACACTTTGCTTAGCCCTTAAGAAGCAGGTTCCTTAAGACCACCAAAATTAAAACTAAAACCTTATAATAAATAAACAACAATCTGAGGGAGAACTTTTCAATTTATCTAATAGCTGATGTTAAGGAAAACTCAGTATAGTGAGATTATTAAAACCAAAACAACATACCTTGCCTATAAGAAGGTCTAACAAATTGCCGTTGGGAAGGGCTCCGTAATCTGGAGTTCAGTAGTCTCTGGCGAGGGGACAGAGTGGAAGAAGAAACTGTTGGAGAAACAGTGTGTGTGGTTGTAGACGCGGAGGAACGTGGCCAAACGAAGCTTGGTTTAGATGGAATATGTTTGTTAGGGGAGTGAGGAATCCGTGATGCTATAGCTGAGCTGCCTGGTGATTCAGGAGAAGACATTTTTAATGTTGGAGTTTCTTCCTTCTCTTCCTCTTCAGATCTTACTTTGTGAGGTAGAAGAGTGTCCATAGATTTCCTTCTGTTGCTAGTAGCGTCATCATATGTGTTTTTGTTACCTCTAGAAACAGAAGGTGACCATTTTGCTGCCAAAGGTGATGCGGATTTCTCCTCTGATTCTTTCTGATCATATTCACTATAATCATCCTCTTCATTAGAACCTGACTGACGAGATTTAGATGAAGAGAATGAAGGAACTTTTTGAGGAATTTCAAGTTTGGATAACCTTGATGGCAACGGGCCATAATTTTTCTCTGTTTGGGGCCCTGTTCTCATAG
The DNA here is from genome assembly GCA_013398315.1 of Nothoprocta pentlandii. Lineage (NCBI taxonomy): Eukaryota > Metazoa > Chordata > Aves > Tinamiformes > Tinamidae > Nothoprocta > Nothoprocta pentlandii. The sequence continues at coordinate 1,698,255 of VZSG01000052.1, forward strand.
GAAGCCTTGAACGAGTAGGTAATGAAGGGTGTGTTTGTCTCAAAGAAGGGGATGACAACCTTGGATTATAATAGTTTTCCTTTACTGTATCACTGGAAGAACTGGAGTCCGTCTGAGTAAGTTTTGATTTGTAGGATGGTGCTTGAGACCCTGACTGCTGTTGCTTTGGTAAACTTGAGCTTCCCTGAGAGAAAGAGGCAGGTAATCCTCTAGAAGGGGAGACCTCTTTAGGTGACACAGACCGGGCGCTTGCTCTGTCCCTACCTTCTTCCACATCCTCATCCTCATTTTCCTGCAATTCTTCATTACTCCGAGATGCGACGGGAGACGGAAGACGCCGGCCCCTAGAATGAAGTAAGGACGGGCTGGTTTGTGCCCTCTGAGGAGCCTCTGAACGTGAACTCTTCTGCGACGGAAGATGAGAGGGAAATGTCTTTTTAGGCAAAGAAAAACTTGGCTTTGATTGAACAAGAGTTTCTCTTACCTCTTGGCTGTCCTGCTCCTCAGGCTTATGTTTGGAAAGAGACGATGGCAAAGGAGAATGCTTTTCTGCAGCAGCTGCTCTGCTGTGATGTTCTTCTGAGTCAGAGTGCAGTGACTTTTCACCACGTGTGTCTCTGAGGTGAGAATTGGAATCTATCTGAGGATTTCGTTTCTTAGAATAGATTGCTGAAGAAGACTGCCTGGAAGTGGATAGAGAAGGATTGTGTGCAATGGCTGCAGAGAAGGACTTATCATCTTGTGAGCCCTCCCTATTCTTATCACCATCCTTTCCCTCAAATTTGGCACTGAAGGAGTGTGAGTGAGGTGAAGTGTGACCAGAAACAGCAGACCTTGATGAGACCGCCACAGCAGCTAATTTTGAATCCTTCCACATGTGTGAACTGGAGGTTGAGGGAAGCCTTGTGTGCTGTGATCTAGAACTGGACTGTTCTGCTCTGCCCTCTGCTTCTTCACTGTCATACTTGGCATAACTATCACGAGTAAGATCATTATTTTTGGCAGGGAGAACATGGGAAGAGGTTTTATGAGAAGGAATATTACTGTTGCTTTGCCTCAGTTGCTTTGTTTCATTATCTGTGTACTTCGGAACAGAAGAGGCAGAAGAGTGTTGTGTTGAGGCTGGCAGCAGCGCTGGTGGCTCCCGTTTACCCGTGCTTGTCTGTCGTGACCCCTCTGACACATGGGTTCGAACAGGGATCCGTCCTGAAGCAAGGACAGGATGGACCGGCCGACTCGGGGACAAAGGTCTAACAACATTTCTCTGAACCTGGGCTTTTGGTGATACTGTTGGAGCTTCATGTGAAGAATCGTGATCACCTGTCACTTCAGTGGATTGGAGATCAGGTTCCAACTCACTTGTCTTTCTGGAAGGTAACTGAGATTTACTCAGGACTCCTCCTCCAGCCAAGAGTTTATTCTTATATTCAGACGGTAGACTCTTTTTATCACTAACACTAGGTGAACCAGCATTTCCAGGTTTTTTAGCCTTTGAATTATCTTGAATACTTGCTTGTTGCTGAGCTATTGAATCCTCATGAGCAGCTGTGAAAAAAAAGACACTTTATTCATAACAAAAAAAGAAGCAAAACAATGAAAAAGAAGAGAAAACAGAGAGGTAGCAAGAAGCAGGTTACACAAAAGAATATGGGGTAATAATTTTTTCTGTATTTACAAACTTTTATGGAATTGTTAAAACTTGTGTAAAACAGGGTGAACAAAATAAAACATCGGAAATCAGGGGGAGCAGCTGCATATCAGTGGAATCAAATCCCTAGCAGAGCTTATTCATTTCCATGGCTTGATGATGCATTATCCCATTTGACTGTGCAGCCCACATTTTTCATCAACTCCATAGATTTTCTGTCCCTACAACAGTATCTTTTTGCAAGAAGCAAGAGCAAGGAGTCCTAATGAGGTCTAAGAAAAGTAAATGACTGACATTGAAAAGCAGAAGTGGCCAGAAATAGTGTAAGTAAAGAAACAAAATATGGTTTTCTTTGAACTTGGGATAACAAGAAGAGCACACAGCATATCCATGCCACACACCATGACATAGGGTATGATAACAAGTTACTCAGAATATTGAAATATCCATTAAACAATCTTCTAACTGATGCAGAGCAATGAATGCATATCTACAGGCACCTCTTTGAACAATATAGTCAGGAAAAGCTAACAGAGTTATAAGGAAGCAATATTGCACTGGTTAGATGGAGCATGGAGGAAGCTAAGAAAGGTAAGAACAAACATAACTAGGATCAAGACAAGAATACAAGCTAAGGCCATGACGCTTACCTGCAGGTATAGCAACACTGAAGGCCTTAGACTGAGGACCTTGTCCCCTCCTGTTTGCTGCACGAATTTTGAAAATATAGCGTTCCCCAGCCTGCAGACCATCTATTATGGCTGATGTTGTAGCTCCAGAGTAGGTGATGGACTTTGCTCCAAAAGGCTTGAGAGCCGGGGCGTATGAAAGAATGTATTCTGAAATGATTTGGCAGACGGTTGGAAGGAGGAAACTGAAAACAGTCCTGTTTCCAGCGGACAGACTGTATGGGTAGGATGAATTAGAACGTGCATTACTAAAATTAATACACTTTCAATGCACGTCGAGTCAACAGCTGGAGTATAAAGACATGAAATACATATTAATATGTTGAATAAACATTCTCTCCTTTTAATAGACAGAAGCATGCCATATCAATGTGCTAAAGACCAAGACTTTAGCTATACGTTTCCAATACTGCAAAGGCAACAGTCCCGACAGCGGGCAGAGCCATCACCAAGAGCCCCGACAATGACCATATGAAGGTAGAGTACCAACAGTGCCAGGCAGTCTGGCTTGCTACACTGGAAGACCAGTTTTTGTTATTATGACTGCTGGAGTGTGAATAGATTTTAGATTTTCCCAAGGAAAGAAAAGCTTAGAATCTACTGATTAGTAATGAAGATATTTAAAAATGACAACGCATGATCCGGAGACTGTTCTTCCAAAACATCACTTGCTCCAAAGATGGATAAAACACAATTCTGTTACTGGCGGCAACTATGTCCACAGCAAACAAGAATGTTAAAAATCCTCCTCTCCCACAGTAACTACTTGGAAGAAGATCAAAATGACATATTCACATAATTAACTTTCAAGACATCAGTATTAAAATCAGGTGACATTTTCAACAAAGCCTTGACACAGATTTAACTACACTACATTTTCAGACTCCAGTTGTGCAAAAGCAGCTCTGCCAATCCACTCCAGGAAGACTCCGCCAGCATTAAGGGTCCATATAATCACTCCTAAGCAGTGTGGGAGCATAAGGGGCGTCCCTATGAAAACACAAAGCATTTACTTTATGCACGTGAACAATACCACTGCAGTCAAAAATAAATGCTTTCAGCTTAGCCTTCAATTATGTGGACTTCTGGATGTTTTTTTTTAATTGTAAACTACAAGCCAGTAGGTAAAATTCATACTTTGATGAATTAAGGTTGTTCCCTAAGTGGTAGCAATCTGGACACATTCCAGAAAATGTGTTCCAGAAAATCAAAATGTGTTCCAGAAAATCAAAATCTTCACTGTCAAACTGTGCTTACTAACTACATCAGGGCATGTGCCACTGCACAGAGGGCCAGGCAAGGCCTTGCGGCTACATAAGATGCTCACCCTGCTCTCACATCTCATTTCAGGATGACAGTGGTGCCTACACATTATAATAGCTTTCCACACTGAGGAAAATTTCACCTTTTTAGCTTTCAAATGGCTACTACAGCACAATTTAAGGGCAGGTTTGAAAAACAAATGGACAAAACCACAGAAATTCCCTATTGCCATGTAATCAACAAGTATCAACTATCAACAGTGACTATGAAGTGTGAATTCATGCGTTTTGTTTAGCCATTATACATCCAATTCATGCCATATCTTCCTTCTAAAAATCTTTTCTGTTATACTTAAGTTTCAAAAAAAACCTCATAAAACTCATAACAATGTATGAGACATATATGTGCTTTCAAATCTCTTTAAAACGATTGTTCTGGAGAAATAATTTACAAGACAGCAGACAAATCTGGACAAAGGGAAAGGGATACAGAATGCTCAAAATTAGGAGCAGATTTTAAATTTCATATAATGTCCTTGAATGACCCTACTTTAAGAAATAATTCTTGGACCTGATTGCAGCTCCGTTGAAACAACTGGCAAAACTCCTACTTCAAAGTGGAAAAAATTCCACCACTGCCCCAACGAACACATAAAGCAGATCTTTTATGCTGACACAGCACACTTGCCTCTTCACAGCAGTGTCTTGTTAAATCCTGAGATCCTACAGCACCTAGGAGGCATCTCCAGAAACTTGTGTGACCCAAGAACACCATCCTATCAATCGCAGAAGAATGTGAGGAAACAATTAACCTGCCTCTCCATTTCTTGAGAGAAAAAGGAAAAAAAATGGAAGATTTCTAAATCCTATGCAAATAATCTGCCACTGACAATTAGCAATTTGGCAATATATGGCACAAAATGGCTGTAGCATATGGTTACAGTACACATGAAGTGTTGAAATCATTACTGGTATTTTTAGAGGCTTTCATTACATGATAAAACAGAAATACAACAAAGCATAAGCCATTCACCTTCTGGGCAGCTACCCAACTTTTCCTAACTTACTTCTTCACCTAAGTTTCATAAATCCTTCAGGAAACTTCCTTCTGGAGCTCCACTTCCACCTGCTTATAAGGAGAAGTAAAGTACACATCTCTGATAGCCCAGGAAGCATCCTGGGCACAAGGCAGCTGCTTCCAAACAGCACAGTGGAGAAATTGAAGCTGAGCTGGAAAAAACACATCTTGGTCTGGTGCAAGTCCTTAACATAGTCGTGGCACAGTCGGCAATGCCGCGTGGTCAAACCCGTGCTCCTTCCAGCTGCCTGCAAGGCGACAGTCTCCTTTCAAGAAGAACAGCTCCCCGCGGGGGTTAACAAATGATGGTGACAACCTACCTTTGACTTTTCCTTCGCTCTCTGGAAGAGCATCCCAGGAGGCGGCGACAGAGGTCGGTTTGCCTTTTAATGGCCAAACATCCAAATTTTCAGGTGCGCTGGCAGGAGCTGTGAAACAGCCACAGGCAAAAGAGGCAGCTAAGAAATGCTCACTCACATGGCATACACTTCTTGCTCCTCCTTCTCATTGCAAAACTTTCTATATGACCATTTCAAGGATGAAAACTGAAGCATACAAATGACTCAGGTTCATGTGTGCCTATATTATATCTCTATACAAGGTCCCCATTTTTACTGCACACTTCTGGGGAAAGGCTGTTAGCACAAGACTGCTACTATGGCTTAGCTGAGTGTAAAGCTCATGTAATTTGGTTGCTGTGGATCACTTCACTATACCAAAACTTGAGTCTTCTCAGTGGTACAGACAGAATTTAGAAACTACCAGAATTCATCCCAAGAAATACCCACACCAATCTCTCACCTGCTCTAATCCTGCCATAATAGCAGCCCTGGACATGCTCACTAGGGCCTACTCTAGGAAAACAGGCAGCAGCACCAAGGCTGTTTTTGCTTTTCTGCTTCTCCTGTCTAGGCGTCAAGCCAGCTGTATTTTGCAGCTTAAACCCTCAAAATTTGTATCACACCAAAGATCTCTTTAATACATACCTGCTTCTGGGGTCCGCTGGTAAACAGACACGCTCCACTTGCCCTCCTTTTCCCCCTCCAAGATTTGGACAGCAAATTCATACATGGTATCTGGCATCAGATTCTCCACCAGTGCCCGCCGGTGAGGTACCCGCTTGTAATCCCACCTTGCTGATTCCCCTTTTTCCCGATAACGAACATTGTACTGCCTGGGATTAGAAACACAGGAGGTAAAAAGTCACTCTGCAAAAATGACAGCATTAGCAGAATCAGACAGGTTGTGTTTGCCTTGGCTGCCTGCTGCTGAGGGAAGGTTGAACAGCGCCAAGTGAGGCCTATGGTACTTACTTTGCCATAACAACTGGTCTTTAAAAACAAAAACAGAAATACAAAAAAAAAATGCTGTGGCCCGACCTCTAAGTCGATTTACACAGACCTCTAAGTACCAGAGACCGGGTTCAGTGGGGTGAAGGGGTTAAGTGGTCCCATATTTACCCATATCAGTTTTCTAAATACCAGCCACTGGTATGCAAAAGGATATGTAAATTTCTACCTTCTACTATGTTCTCAGCTAAACTATTCCAATAATGAACTATTAATAAATAAATGCAAACCAATTAGCAGTCATTTTAAAGGAACTCGTCTTTAGTATGTAGAGCAACAGAATAGTTGAGACTGGAAGTGACCCCCAGAGATCTAGTCCAACCCCCCCTGCTCAAGCAGGGCAGCCTACAGCATGCTGCCTAGGATGGTATCCAGATGGCTTTTGAGCATCTCCAAGCATGAAGACTCCACAACCTCTCTGGGAAACATGTTGCAGTCCTAAGTCACTCTCCCAGTCAAGAAGTTTTTCCCTAATATTGAGATGGAGCTACTGTGGTTGAGTTTGTGCCCATTGCCTAGGACTTGCCCGATTGCTGGGCACCACTGAGGAGACTCTGGCCCTATCATCTTTGCACCCTCCCTTCAGATACTTATACACATTGATAAGATCTCCCCTCAGTCTTCCCCACTCTGAACAGCTCTTGCAGCCTTTGCTCATAGGAGAGATGCTCCAGGCCTTTCAGCATCCAAGCAGCCCTTTGCAAGACTCATTCCAGTAGCTCCATTACTCACTTCACTGCAAAGCCCAGCATGGGACCCAGCACTCCAGTTGTGGCCTCACCAGGATTGAGTAGCAAAGGAGGATCCCCTCCCTCGACCTGCTGGCAACACTCTTCCTAATGCACCCCAAGATAATACTGGCCTTCTCGCCCACAAAGGCAAGTACGGGGCTAATTACCTATTTGCTGCAAAGGGCTAATTACCTATTTGCAGCAAAGGGCTAATTACCTATTTGCCGCAACCCTCTGTTTTTCATACAACGGGTCTGTCCAAACCACGAGCACAGACTGAGAGGACATGACTCGAACACTTATGTCTTGTGCCACCTCCACCTCTTCCTCCTCTGAAATGGCAAAGTAAAACAGCAAGTCAATAACAAGGACACTAGATATCTCTGTAAAAAAGTAACTGTCTTCTCCTGATGTTTTAAAAGGCACCCAGCATAGATGTGTAATAAAGATAACGGTAATTCCTGTATAATGTACATTTCTGAGCATTTCAAATGTGATGTTTTAATTCAGTTTTTATGTTCTTTATGGTATACAGGACAAACAAAAAAAAGTTAAGAGTTCTAAAAAGTTCTAATAGTCATTAAAGGAAATCACAGAATCACTGAAAATGCAATCACTGAAGGAAAAGAATACAATCATTGAATCATTTTAAAGTTATCAGGATAGTTTTGGCAAACATTTTTACAAAACTTTAAACTGAAGTTAAACTAATCTGATTTTCTGAAGTATTTTGATTTTGGTGAAGCTTAATTTTCTATCTGTTCATTAAAGTTATTACAGTCTGCTCTAGGGACTTCTCTATGAAGGAGATTCATTACTCTTATTAATGTGACAATGACTATTCCCAAATATCCAAAGGCATACAAGAATACAAGGGTGCAACATTCCAGGCCCAGTCTTAAAGAACAGTATTATAAAAATGATGATACCTCAGGAAAGGGATCAGTCATCTCTGGAGTATGCAGCACTAGGACACCAACATTTTTATGTACTGGAGAAGGCCTATATAAGCTGCAGGGTTTAGCATTTATCACATAGCTACTCTACTGTTTTCTGTTGAGCTGGGGGGAAGGGAAAGCATTTCCTTGTGATTTAAAGCAGAGAACTCTATCACTTGGACTGGAGGAAGTACAAGGTACAATCTTTTCTCTGTTTTCAGGTCAAATAAAATTTCAAGATACAGAGCTTGTGCTTTCCCTTCCATAATCCAGTGTCCTTACACAGCACACTCACTGGTACCAAGATAACACTTGTTTGATTTTTCTATTTGTATATTTTCCATGATATTTCTAAGTTTGGTTATATCAAATTAATGTATGACTGACAGTTCCCAAATAGGCATTTTTCATCTGTGTCAAAACATCTGAAACTCTCTGTAATCCCTGTAATACTCTCATTGTAATGCAATGGGGTGAGATGGTGGCCCAGGCAGGGAGATGACTGAGTCTCATGGATCCTTTTTAATCTCCATTAATATGTGCAGTATTTTGTTTCCAAAGCAAGTGACAGTTTCTGCTGTCCAGACTCAACCACCTGCAGATCAGTTCCCCATGACATGGGGCAGAGACTTGGCAAAGATGTACATGGTCCTGAAAGCCTTGCTGCTGATCCTGACTGACTTCTCTACTGTGGTCACTGCAGTGCACTTGGTCTGCCAAGAGGAGGAGTTTTTTATATACATATATATATATATATATATATATATAGACACACACACATATACAACAACCAACCAAAAAAACATGTTGTACCCAATTTTATTAAGTCCTGCTTGAGTTAGAGCAGCAGAGACATCCAGCAGGTCCACAGAGAAATATCTAGCGGGTCTTGCCCCGGAAAACTTAGCCTAAAATCACAAAGCTAGTTCTTTTCATTGAAATCGTCCCATTGATGGCAGATGTGAAAGAAACGTACCTGTGACCTTCCTCTTAATTAAAGATGACCTATATACAGGTTGACTCCGTCCTTGGGAGTTTCTTGATGGCAATGAAACCACATGAACTGATTCAGAGGCTGTATATGTGAGAGAAAAAAAGTAGTCTTTTCTGTAACCTCTTTCATAGCAAAAAAAAAAAAAGGTAAAAAGTTTACTTTTTTTCATGCAAATGCCCGTTTTATTTTTTTCTGTGATAAAAAGGAGAAGCTTCTCAGGAAGGTAACTTATTTGGATTCATAGTATCTCTATCTCAGAGATTTGAATTTGCATGCAGCAAGAATAGACCTCATATTTTTGAAGTAGAAAAGCATATTATTAACAGGAAAAAAAATTACAGGAGTCCATCATTGTAGGTCTGAGTATCTCTCATGATCATTTCTTCATTATTTAAAAGTTCACTCGTTCTCCCTCTTGGAAAAGAAGTAGCATAAAAGCAATGAAAACAAGAAGTAGGTGCTTAAAACCACGTTACATAGTATTTCTCATCAAGATTAAGTACTTTACAGAACTCTCACTAAGTTGCAGACAAGATTTCCATTGCCTGCATTGATCCCTGGGCATCTCCAACTCTGCACAGCAGTGGCACGTGCAGAGCACAAAGGGTATGGGGGAGTTTCTTGCACATACTCATGAGGGGCCAGGCTTTGGGAGTCCCTTGGGAGTGGAAGAGGAGGCAGCAGGAGGCAGCAGCTAAGACAGCTCTTGGTCTGTCCTCCTGACAGGAACACAACAGCAGCATCTCTTGGCCTGTACCACATCAGGACCGTTTAGTTTCATGCCCACAGAATCCCTCTACAGCTACTATCCAGTAGTAGCTGGAAACTGCTGTCCAGCTACTGGACAGCAGAAACTGCTGAAGAAACTCAGAGCACAAGCAAGAGGAGAAGAAGCCGAAAATAGAAATAAGGCCCTCATGGAGAGCCTCAGACCACAGAGGGTACTGGATTTCCAGCACAAAATCTGCATGGATATGGAAGAACTGGCAGTTGGCAGTCGCCATATGCCTCTTTCCAGGGATGATCATTGCATAGAAAGATGAAAAAGTGAAAGAATACTAGAAAAGGAATAAAAAATGAGTAGGAGATTTGTGTTAGGAAAGATTCTGGAACTCTGGAATAACTGACAAAGATGACTAAGGACTTTTCTCTTTCTGGCCAAATCGAGATAAAAGATTTTATACAAAAAGCAGACGAGGAAATAGATACTCACATTTCAAGACCAGGAACTCTGGCAGCCACATGTAATTTTGGAATCACCATTCATTTTATAATCTAAAACCAGACCACCCGAGGGATAAGCTTGCAGCTTATATGGGATATTTTGGGGGAAACAGGTTTAACCTTAAGCAAACGCACCCAAACAGCAAAAAGAAGATGACGCTTCTAGGGAAAAGATCCAATTAATACTTAGGAGTGGAGACACCTATTGCTCAGAGTAGGCTAGAGAAATTCAGGCAGCCAGAAAGAAACAGGGGCATGTGGAGATGACACAAACAGCACAGGGGGAAATGCACAGCCTCTAAGGAAACAGAACTGTTACAGTTAGGTGGGAAATTCTTTAAACACATGATGACATCTAGGGCACAAGTGCAAATCACCACAGCATGGCAGAAAGAGGGAAAACACAGAAGAGGCCAACTTGAAAAACTCAGGAGCTCTTAATAACCTGAAACTCAGAAAAGAATTAGAGAGGACATGATCACAGGAATGCAATGATCAAGTACAGAGTCTACAAAACCCTAATGTAGGATCTATGACCACCATCAGCAACATGGGGTGAGAGATGTGCTTTTAGCCTGGAGAGCACCTTTGTGAGCTACTCTACACGAAACGATACAGAACCAGCTGAAGGGCTCCTGGGCAAGGGTAGCCTGGCATCAGCTGAACTACATGGCACGAGGGCATTAGGCTTACCCAGCTTTTTTGCTTCCTGGTTCTGTCGCTCTTGTGGCAGCGGAGCGTAGCTCATCCTTCGGCTGCTTTCTCCATACCCACGGAGGTAGCCTTGGGATCTGCTGCGTGGACCCCTGAGGCCTGCTCCATACAGCGGTTTCCACCGAAATGGGGACCTGCCGTCTGGGGACTGGGCACGTGCCCTCAGGGGTCTGCTTGGCACGTCCTTCCCTTCAAAAAACACAGCAAACACACAAAGCCCATCATGGTTACCTCACAGTATGTGGCATGTACAGCAGTCTACTTAAGTCTGTTGCAAGCTCATTTATAAAATAACACAAGAATAAAAAGCAGAATTTTATACCTCTTTAATTTTGCTATAAAGTCCAGCTCTAATAACAAGTTTTCCAAGTGGGATATACAATGCTCAGTAGCTTCTTTCCAAGGCACTTCAGACAGACTGGTGCAAGGCACCCGAAGTGAAAACATACCATAATACAAGGATGCCTGCCAGAAACTGTCCTCCAGCTTTTCTGTTTCATCTTTTCCCTTTTTCTTAATCCCCTTTCCATAGTACAGGCATACTAGTACATTGCTTTTTGGCAAGTGCTAAAGGTCACTGTAAAATGAAGCACAGAACCATACCTCTATTTTTAAACTTTCATTTAGAAAGTCATCTACATTAAAAGCAGGTTTGCTTCTCCTAATCCATCACTAATGGTTCTGCTTACTGACAGCCTCACGTTTAACATCTCTGTCTCCACATGCTTCAGCTCTAGACTTTCAAAGTTCAGAATCACAAGCTCCCATTATACAACCCCTTGAGCATAGAGCACTGCAGCAGGAAAAGCACTGCATCTGCTTTTCCATTTGCTGATAAATTAGAGTCTCTCTTTTACAAAGCAAGACTGATGCAAGGCTAATTCAGGTAACTCATCTGCTTGCTCTGAACAGCTTTTCCAGTTTCTGTGCTGTTCTCCATCGTGTATGAACTACACCACACTAATGCACAGGCTGCAAGCAGAGACAGGCAGCAGCAGGAGGAAGAAGGGCACTCACTGCATCAGCTCTGACAGATATCTTTATTACAAGTGATGAGATGAAAAGTGCCAATCAGCAAGCACTGATGAGCCACCAAGTCAGAAAAAGGGTCACGGTGAAGAAGCGATGTCTTTCACTTGGCGCTCAGGAGCAGGACTCCCTCATTCTCTCTGGGCACTGGCATCCCCAGGCTGCACGAGCTGCCAGCACGGAGCTCAGGCACTGTGGTGTAACCCCCTCGCTCACTGCCTAGGCTGCTTATTGCAACTGCAGCGGCGCTTGTGTTCAAAGGAGCAGTGAGAGACTCAGCAACAGCTGCCAGGTAGACAGTGCAAGAAACCCTGGCGGTGACCTAGCCATGGGAAACGTCTCTGCCAGGCCCTCTGTGCCAAACGAGGTGCCGCAGAGCAAGACCCCTCTTTCAGCACCAGGTCAGGAGCTCGTATCTATTCAGGGCAGTGCGTGAACAGGTATTTGACTTTAGGAATGCACGTATGTCTGCATGTCCTTATGCATGCTGAAAATGGGTCATCTTTAGTATTTCCACCTAGTGGTAGCTCCTTCTTGAATCAAGCTGTTCTTCACAGCCCTGGGGCTTCATCTGCTGACAGGGCTGTACAGGAAGAGTGGTGAAGCACTGGAACAGGCTGCCTCGGGCAGTGTTGGAGTCACCGTCCCTGTCAGTGTGCAAGAAACGTGCAGATGAGGCACTTACTTAGGGACATGGTTTAGTAGGCATGGTAGTGATGGGATTACGGTTGGGCTTGATGATCTTGAAGGTCTTTTCCAACCATAATGATGCTAGGATTCTTTCACCCTTCCAATATATCTTGTTGTATTAAATTTTCCTTTGGAAGGGACTATAGCAATTCCCGAAGATCCTCTTGAGAATATGATGGAAAACGTTGAGTTTCAGTACTGATAGGACATATAACATAGCCAGAGAAACACTATCCTCCCAAGGAGCTCCAATTTTCTACTGAAACACTAGGCAGAAGCTCAGGGAGGGACAAATCTTGTCTTTACATTTTGCCTGCTGAGAGACAGATCATTTTAAATGTGTGGACTTTAGCAGCTTCTCTCTTCTGGCTACTCCCTGTTACCCCGGGAAAACAAAGCATCTATAAACCCTGATCAATCAGCCAATGAAACCAGGCTTACAGATGCAAAAACACCTGGATGGATGTTTTATAAACAATAAAATATTTTTTGATATACAAGAAGTAGGGTTGCTTTTATGAGGCTCTCTACCTCCTTTCCAAGCAACATAAGCATGTACCCAACCTTTAGTAAAACACCTGCTTTCACAGAGCTTCTTTTTTTCTGCTCTGCTGAGCAGCTGCTTAATACAGGTTTTAAAAGCCTATCAGTTACTGTTGACACAGGTATCCAGCTTCCACTGAAAGTATCACCACGGGAACTAGGGAGCAGTCAGAATTCCAGCGGGAAGAGCTCCAGAGGTCTTGTCCAACCTGCTGCTCAGAGAGGGACTACCCACAACACACCACGAGGCCAGCTCTGACTTTGCCAAGTCGATGCTTCCGCAACTCCATGGATGGAGATTGCACAGCCTCTCTGCGGACCTGCTCCAGGACCTCCTCCCACCTCGCCAGCCTCTGAGGATGAAATTTTTCCTAGTGGCCGGCCCAAATCTCACCCATTTTGCACTACCTGCCACCACCAAGGGCAGCTGGCTCTGACATGACGCCTCTCCAAGGCGCTGTAGGCTGCAGTGGGACCTCCCCTTGCCTTCCTCCGCCACCAGTACCCCCAGCCCTGGGCAGCGAGGAGCAGGAAGCTCCCTCGACCTGCAGCCACGCTCTCGCTACGCACACAGCTGGTGACTCTGCAAGGAGCCCGGGGGCTCGGCGTGGTGGGAAGTGAAGCTGCAGTCCATCAGCTCTGCTTTACCAAAGTTGCAGCTTTCCAACTGGAATTACAATAAAGAGTTGTCAGGGACAAAGGATACAAAAGGAACCAACCCAGCCAGAAAGCCATATGGAAAGTATTCAGCTTAAAACAAATGTGGCTTTAGGCAAAAAAAAAAGGAGTTTATCGGCTCTAATGCTGAATGAAGAGGACTGGCAAGGCTAAGATTGTAAAAACAAGACTTGTGATTACTGTCCTTGTGGTAGCCCCATGCTGCTTTACTGCACATTGCTCCCGTCTCATTAGTTCACTTTCTGTTTGTGCTTACTGACTGCAGGCTGATCCCAGGTGTCTGGGGGCATCAAGGATCAGAGCACAGTTCAATTAAATAACCTTGCTGGTAGGTGCTGACTCACCAAGAACAATATTTGTTTCTGAGTAAAATGTGTGCCAGGCTTGACCAGAAAGGGGTTTTTGGCTAAAAACAGAGAGAAGCAGAGGGGAACTTGCCCCCGTAGCCCAAAGCCTGGGAGCAGCAAACTGCTCCGGTTCAGCTCAGGGCCCTGAGCGCAACCACACAGAGGCAGGAGCTGAGGTCGGGACGGTAAATAGCCCGGATCTTCACGGGAAGGATAACCCTGGGATTGCAGAGGTTGAGTGACAAGAATAGCTCATTGCAGCCTATCGCCTGATCCTGCAAGCCAAGCTCATTTGTCTTAAAAAAACAGTTGTCTGAAGCAAGCAATACTACTTGGGAGAGAAAGAATAAATCTGATCCATCATTCCAAGTTATTCAGTCCCCAAACTAGCTCTTTCTGTGAGGATCCTGAACTCTCTAGGAACAACGGTCTTGTTCAGCTCACAGTTAAACGAAGAATTAGATGACGCTGCCACAGCAGGCCAAGCACCAGGGGACACATCCCACGACCTCCCTGTGTCACTAGGATCTCATCGTTCATCGCACATGAGCATCTGGACATGGCAAGATCTGAACTTGCTCAGGAGCCTATGTGACAAGATTTTGTGCCATGCTGAGCTAATGCAAAACAAAACCAAACAAAAAGCCTCTTGAAAAATCAAGGCATCACTTCAACCTTAGCTTAAGGGAGATGAAGAAAAGTGCAAGAAAAGGAGAGGTTGAAGCAAGTGAAATAAAAGTTAGTGAAAGAACTACTGTAATAACATTAAAGGTGACACAGAAACAGGAACAGAAAGGGTAAGTTGATGTGGACTGGGAGGAAGTATAAAGCTGAAATTGAGAAAAAGGCAAGGGGTAAGTAGCATGAATGGAAATGAGAGACAGATAAGATTACGCAGAGCTGGAGCCATTGGGAGGAGGCTGAGCTTCATCCACTTCCAACAGGACAAATCCTCCAGCCTCTTCCAAACAGATGAATGTCATAAAAATTGCTTCATTTAAGCACACATACCCACCAGATACACAAATACCCCAACCTTTATCAATGGAAGGACTCAACATGTAAATCAAACTCCACAACTAGCCCACCTCTCACCTCGCAGCATGAGCAAGTTGCATTACCCCTCATTCTGACCTTCAATACCACACAACTCCCACCAGCCCTGGTGAGCCCAATCCAACCAGCTGGGCCTGGGACACTGTTTCCTTCTAGGGGCCCTCAGCATGGCGGGACATTTCTAATGCTTCCCTGAGCCGCAGCCTGATCCTGCCACTCACCTCTTCCTACCACAGATCCCTCACAATGCTCGCAACTTTGGCAGGCTGCTTGGAGCCTCAGAGAAAGATGGTCCCAACAGGTCCCAAGACGAGACAAGCATGAAAATCGCACAACCAACAATTATTACAGTGCCTGTGGCTTCAGCGTCACCGCCTTATGAAAGACATTTTGAAACCGTTCTGGATTCCAGCTGTCTGTTTCCCATGTAACACCTACTCTGGCACCTCAGGAAGTCAACTGGACTTCAGCAAATTCTGGGTGAGGTCCCAGAACAGTAGCAATGAAAAGGCTGGCTCTTGAAAACCAACCCTTTTTCTTTCCTAGAAAATACTAGGATCAACAACCAAGTGTTTAGCAGAACTGAAGATTGATTCTTCTTTGCCTCCTCACTATTTGCCCCTTTTGATATGGTCAGGTTTTTCACTATTGGTTCCAAAACTGGTTTAACAATTCTACGCACCTGCACTCTAGATTAAGTAAATCAACCTGGATACATCTTAAGACCCCATTTAAAGAACTACCTGCAATTGCAGCAAAACTAAATACTTTGCTACATTCAGGGTAGTGAGGGGGAGTTGGAGTTACTCCCTTCCAGTCTTCAGTGCTGAAATCCAACATTAGCTATAGCTGCAGGAATTTGTGTATAGTATCTTGGCCCCAAAAATGCAGTGCTGATTAAAGGCCTGGTATGGGATTTCATCGCTGAAATGTCCACTAATAATGCCAAAGTTTCTCTGTGTGTCAGGACTGTGGGAGAACGTTTTATAAATGATGCAAGTCCAGAGCCTGAGGTCTAAGCTTAGGATAAAAAATACTCTAAACAGCCACACAAGGAGGCAGTTTGCACTTGCCAAGTCACACAGACTCTTCAGAGGGCCTCATCAATTATCTAGCAAGGAAAAAACAAATTAGCTACCAAAGAAAAGGAAAGTAATGACCCCTTGTTATCAATCCATAATTATGGGGAATATTCCCCAGCCAATCCCAACCAATCAAAACCTTTTAAGATATAAATTTCACAAGTCACTGAAATCTGAGACCACATTATCAGGCGCTGTCAATTCACCACCACAATTCTAGGTTCTAAATGTTTGCTTTTTCCTTCTGTAGCCATCAAAAAACTTCTCTGCATTTTTCGCCCTATGTGTCACTACTTCAGGACTGGAAAATTGGATCTATAAAATGTGTTCTGCTGCAAAGGGAACACACATTTGGCAAACAACATCCATATAGTCTATAAACATCTACCCAAGCTCTCCTTCCACTTCAGACAGAAGCTCGGGAGGCTTAAACACAGCAACCCCATCATGGAAAAAGCAACGGCTTGGAGAGAGAAGCTGTACTTGCTTAGAGATAACAAGCACATCACAAACTGATCAAACACACTCACCAGAACATACCAAAAATGCCAAATGGCAAACGAAAACTGGGCAGGGTAACTGTACCAAAAATCAGCATAGCCCACAGTGCAACAGAAAAAGTTGAGGAGGATGATTTATAAGGAAGTTCTAGGCATCAAATGAGATTGACACTATACCCTGGATCCAAAAAACAGATGTGGCAAATGCAACCTAGGAACCACCTACACTTGCCCCTTTTGGGCAGCTTGGGAAACAAGAGACAACATCGTTGCCCAGAGGTACAGAAAAAGTCACAGATACCGATGCTGCAGAAGGCACCAGGCCTATTGCCTTTCAGTGGCATATCACTTTGTACACTCATTTTAAGGATCGGGACAATTCTGATGTGCCATTTTGTTTTTTCAATCCAGTTTGAAATACATTATGGGGGAAAAAAAAAAAGATATATCTTGACAAGGAAAAGGCTGAACTTTAGTCGAAGAGCCAGGCGTTTTAAGCTCTGTAATCATTTGTGCAGCTTCCAGGCAAGTTGTTATTCATCAGAAGCAAAAGCAAAGTTGCACTTTACCATCCCTGAGAGCCACACAGAAAGAGAACAGTCCACCTTTCCGGCCAAACAATCAGCTGATGATCAGAGATGGCAGTTTTGTCCCCTGCTTCCAAGAGCTCTCACCGTTAGCCACCTTCACACAGCTATCCCAAGGCCACATCGGCAGAAAGGAAAATAACAAGAGGACAGACAAAACACTGTAAGAAGATACTTGTTTTCCACCCCAAAATTAAATGCACCGTGTCACTTTGGCAAAATTTTCATGGATTTTCTTTTCAGCTGACGGTTTGATCCGAGCTCTGTTGAGAAAATGGGAGCAATTCCACCGACTTCAGCGAGGGCTGGATAAGGGCCATCCCCAGAAGAATTCATTCTGCAAAGATATTTCCTGTAACTGGTGTGCCAGCTCAAACAGTGCTGATGTGGCCCTCTAAATCAAGATGTGCTGATTACTCTAACTACACAAAACTCTCAATCTGATGATTTATTAAAGACCAGTTTTAGCACAAAGGATATCACTAATTCCAGTGGGACTCTCCATGGCATTAAGGCAGCGAACATGTGTATGAGGATGTATAGGATCAAATAAAGTAGGTTTGAAATGGCAAAAAAAAAATCCAGCCTTAGGCTTACTGGGTAGGTAGGTCCCTTACCATTAGAAAATCTGTGTCAACCTTGCCCCTGTAAGGACTGCTCAGCTCTTTTAATGCCACTAATTTGTACATTCAGCATCAGATCTCCTCCTTGGAAATAAGCCAATCAGTTTATGCAGTGGAGGCAAGCTCCAAATAAAGCCTTTGTTTCTCACCGAAAAAAAAAAGTTGTTCCACACATTTCCACTCACTGCTGCTTGGCCGCAGAAAGCTGGGACTGGAAGTCCTTAGCTCCTGCACTGCACAATGGAAAGTGTGCCATAACGCACCAGGCCCAGCCAGGAGTTTCGGGCAGAGCACCAGCATCCAACGGGAATGTCTGATTTATGTAGAGCTATTCATCATAAATCTGTAGAGGAGGCTACCTGGCATCCGAGGCACATTCCTGACACTGACAGTATTAACAGATGCTAACAGATTAACAGATACTTCCTTTGAAGAGGCCTCTGAATGCTAAGTACAGGAGGATTAGGGCATTTATCAACCTCAGCAATGCATCTCTATATGCTTAGTGCCTATCTGATGATTTACAAACAACTGGCAGTGATTTACTGATGGTTTACTAGGGCTCGACACGTTCCCAAGGGCTTGATGAAGTCAATGCAGAAGTTCCCTTCTATGCCAGCTCAAGGCTTCTCAGCAGCAAGGCTGAAGGCTGAAGGCTGTGACAGCCATAGAGCAAAAGCAACCCCTTGGCCCATCAGTGCTCTAGGGGGAGAGGACAGGCACATGAAGCTGCTCTGGGGGCAGGAAGGCAAAGAAGCTGAAACAAGCTTATTCAAAATACTTTCCAGCTAGGATCCTCCTCGCATGCCCACCCATGTCATTAGCTTCATGTACCCCCTCACAGTGCACAGAATCACAGCATCACAGCATCACAGAATGGTTGAGGTTGGAAGGGACCTCTAGAGACCATCTAGTCCAATCTCCCTGCTCCAACAGGGACACCCAGAGCACGGGGCACAGGAGGCATCCAGGTGGGTTTGGAAGATCTTCAGAGGAGACTCCACAGCCTCCCTGGGCAGCCTGTGCCAGGGCTCTGTCACCCTCACAGTGAAGTTCTTCCTCACATGCAGATGGAACTTCTGATGAGCAACCAAGTTCAAAAAAGTCATATTAATAAACTAACATTTACTCTCAAATGAATATTTGCTTAACAAATTGATCATATGAACAGTCTTCCACGAGCTCTACTGTACAAACAACATTTAGGCTGCTCTGTTTGTTATGGGCTTTAATGCAAGATTCAACACTCCCAGCACTTCTGGGGCAGCCCTCAGCACTGTTGTGATGACAAGACTGCAACTTTAACTGGGAGTTTTCTGTATTTCTATTGTTTAAGGATTTTAACACTTAAACTCTTGAAAAATAATATATGCATACACTAATAAACACGTACTAGTAGTGCATATGTGCCTGCAAGCTTAACATTTCCCTAAGGTTATACAGAAATTGATATAAAAATTATAGAAATAAATATATATATAGATAAATAAATATATAGATAAATAAATATATAGATAAATAAATATATATTTCTATATATTTCTATATAGAAAATATAGAAATTGATATAAAACACTTTTATGTATATAAATCAAAGATGAATATTGGGAAAGGCAGCGTACTTAGGGTACTTAGGGCTTTTTTAAGGCACAAGTAACCACTGACAGAAGACTACTACATAAGGCAGTAGTAGGTAAGATATGGATCTGGTGGTTGTAGATGCTTTGAAACTAAATAGAAGTAACAGGGCAATGTCATTCAAAATAACTGAATAATAAAAATCAATATAATTCTGGATGTATCAGTTGGGAGTGATAGATGTGGTCCATTACTCTGCTCAGTTGCACGGGGAAAACTCATGTGCTTGAAGAACTGTGGCCAGTATTCAGCCTGGGGAACTCTGCTGTCTCTGTAAATGAAATGCCAAGTGGCTGCTTTTGTAAGTGCTTCCCTTACAAAAGGAGCACTTACAAAATCTCTGCGGAGGAGACTTCCTGTAGAATCTAGGTATTTGCTGAGGAGTTTTCAGCCGTCTTCTATGCTATCCAACACTTTCATATTCCTTAGATTTCCCTGTGCCTTGAAGGACCTGGAACATGAAGGAACCTGTGTACCTGAGCACACAGAAGTCGTTCCTTCCATTGACTTACTGGATGTCATTGCCTCTCCCTGTGGACTTTCCTCTGCTATCCTGCTGCTCACCCATTTCTGCCAGAGTATTTGTACAGAAATGACAGGTATCCGGTCTGCACATTACTCATTGGGGTTTTCTCTTCTTTCTAGTTGTCATTAAGACAGAGCTGCCTTGTAAACCTGCTGCCTTGTAGAGCAGATTGGTTGGCTTGATGTGTTATTACAGGCGATGGAAAAGCTTCGTCTGTATCATGGTGGTCACCTGGGACATACCCCTCGGGCAGGGTTCATTAGCAAAGACCATGAGACAAAACAGCTCTGTCAAGCACAGAAACACCGCTGTAGTGCACGCTCCACCCTACACGCAGAGTGACAGCTGCAGAAACCACCGATCCCAGGTGACACGCGTGGGCAGTGCGGCAGCAGGGTGCAAACAAGGCAGGCGGCAGGGACCAGACACGCGAGGGACTGAGGCTCTGCCAGCTGTGCTTTGCTGTGTGCAAAAACCAAGCAATGGGAAACACAGCGCCACGGTTTCTCTAGCAGGGCCAAGAGCAGTCAAAGAAAAAGCCATCGCTTACGAGCCACTCAGCTCCCAGATTTACTACTGTTATCATTTAAATAATAAAAAAAAAAAAAGGATTTTTCCATTTTTCCCTTCCTACACTTATCTCAAAAAGTACTGTAGAGATGTATCTGTCTCAGAAGCACTTTAAAATATCCCTCACAAGCATGTATTGGCTGAAGACTTCAAAGTTCTCTGGTGCACCATGAACTGAATCTTTGGTAGCACTCTGTGTACCCAACATTTTTTAAATGGTGGAGGACAGGGGAAGGAGCAAATCACTGCAGTTTCAAGTCCCCTGAGAAGAAAGGGGGAAAAGAAAGCTACCATGACAGTCTAGTAAAATTTATCAGGAGGGTCCTGAGCTCTCCTGGCTGCATGACTCGTTCCTCTAGGACACACACAATGTGCACTACTCCACACTCCGAAACATACGGTCTTTCAGTGCTTGGGGAACTATAGTCAGCAGTTCCACTCAGCAGCCATCTCTGTGAGGATGATACATGAACCGCATCCCAGTACCAAGGCTACTGAAAATTTCCAAGGAAAAAACAGCAAGAATGAATGGAAGGCAGATACATACAGCACAGACCATAGCAGGAGGTAAGGCATTTAGAACTGTAGCTGTCCTACATTAAAGTCTTGAATTGCTTAGAGAAAATACAGCAACAGTTACTAAAGAATGTACTTCTTATGTCATAAACATTTTAATTATTCTTTTTTTCCTAATACAGAAAAAAACAGAAAATGCCAAATATTTTACAGACATATTTTAGAAATCACAGAATCACAGAATCACAGAATGGTTGAGGTTGGAAGGGACCTCTAGAGATCACCTAGTCACCTCTAGAGTCACCTCTAGAGTCACCTCACCTAGGGGTTGCCCCCTGCTCCAGCAGGGACACCGAGAGCACGGGGCACGGGGCGGCATCCAGGCAGGTTTGGAAGATCTCCAGAGAAGGAGACTCCAGAGTAGCTTTCAGATCTGCCACTTGACTATGCCTTTGTCTAGATACCTCTCCTCCAACCATTCACCTGGCACTCTAATTCGTGTTATTATTAGTCTATGCTTTTTCATGCTAGAACTGGTCTTTCTAATCTCCCTTCTGGAGTCTTTCCAAGACATCTGTCAAGGTCTTGACATCATTTGCTTGCTTACATTTGAATTTCTTCTTTTGGCAGAAATAATCTTATATCTGTTGTTTTTCTGGAGAAAGATTGTTCTCTTTGACGTGGCTTAACCATATCAGCAGAGAGTGCTAACAGCAGAACAACTGACAGCACAGGGATTCCTCTTCTCCTGCAGGACAAAGAGCGACAAATTCTGACTTTTGAGGCTATTCCTGTCCTGCTCCTTTCTGCATCTATTCTGAGGCTATTACTCAGCAAAAAAATCCTAGGCAAAATCTAAACAGCAATAAATGGTACCAAAAGCAGAACTAGACTGAAAGCCCTTAAAATTTGATTCTAGTAACAAAAATTGCCTATAAATGTCTATAAAATGTCTGTATCATTCTAGTGAGTTTAAGCTGCACACATGTTTGGTAACTTGGTACCAAAACTTGGTAACTGATTTTATGCCTAACCTTTCTCCAGTCTTAAAATGGCAGGGCTCATTCAAAGCCTGCTGATCTCAGTGAAAGTGTTTCCTTATCATGCCCATCACTGGAAATAAGGCCTGTAGAAAGGTGAACTCATAAATTATCAGAAAAAAAATGTTGAAAGCAAGACAATAGTAGTGCAAATATATATATTATTCTTTTAAAAACATGGTCTGAGCTGCCAATGTGCCAGTGGAGCTGACAAAGCTACCGATTCCAGCTGATTCCATGCACATAATTTCAGTCCCCACATCCTCAGTAATAAGAGTATTTTTGCTCTTTCTCCGAGAAGCAGCTGAGGTTTCCCAGTGCTGACACGGCACCACTCGGCAGGGCTTGTGGCTGTTTCAGTTGGCAGGTTCCCCGTGACTTTCAGGTCCTGGTTAGCAGGCAAGAAATTCACATTCCTTGGCTTCAGTTGATACTTAGCTACAGAAATAGCACAAATATCGACTTATAATATCTTAAGCCCTGTTTCTAAGATAAATCAAAGCCTAAGGCTGCTTTAAGTATGAGGTCTGAACTTAATTTGACTGCAATCACAAACGTGACAGAGGCCTGGCATAATGGCCATAGAGCTTGTTTTCCTCTAGCTAATCTTTGCATGGGACGTTCTCTAGTCCTAGTCAGAAACTCAGTGAAGGCTACGAAGTCTCCCAAGGAATATGGAATATTAATCCACACTGAGCTTCTCTTCCATGTCAAGATGTTGTCTGGAGCAAAACTAACCCCTTCAAAGCTTGTGTCTTTCTACACTACATACAAGACTTTCATCTCTAGTCCATTCCTGTTTTCCTATTCACATTCTGTATTTACTCAGAAGTTTCTATGATTCTGACAGCTTAAAATTAAACATAGCATCCCAAAAATCTGCCAGGAAAGTACAGAGAAAACATAACAAGGCTATCAGAGCTGCAGCCTGTCACTCTTACAACTACAGTCTTACCTTTAAAATCATGGCCACCTGACTCAAACTGTTTTTCATGACTCTTCCGCTGGTTTTGACCAGGTCTTGAACATACACTGCTGATGGACGAGAAGATCAGCACAGAAGAGAAAGCTACTGAGCATCACGGAACCACTTGGATGCCGCCTCCATCCCAGGACACTCCTGAGTCTCAGACAGTTGGAGGCCAGGGAAGTTGTACCTACTTGTGTTCACTCTCCTTGTATACTTCTCACAGCCATCCCTATGGAGTCTGGGGGATTTTATTGCACTGGCTTGGATGCACACTTTGCTCAGCACTAAAGAAGCCCATTCCTACTAAAAAGAGGAACTTTTCTCCAAGTGAAGAGGAAGTGGCTTTAAAGCCCCATTTCACATTTCTTTCCCCAGCGCATTTGAGCCAGTCCAGGGGTAGAAGAAGAGTCCCATAGATATAAGGGCACACAGCAAAATCCACCACAGCAGTAGGAGGAAACGGCACGTTTTGCTAGCACTGCTGCTTTTATACCATGTTTCTCATGGTTTCATCCTCATCACATGGAAGAGGAGAAAGCATTTGCTCGGATGGCCTTGATCTAAATGGCTGTTTCATTGTCTGCAAACCTGCCAGCATGGGAGAGATGTTTCTAGATGCGTTCGCACACAGGGACAGACACAGAGCTTTCTTCAAGGTGAGAACGAGGATGACATCCCTCCTCCTCCTCCAGGCAGGGCAGCAAAGGGAGGCCCGAGGCGCACCAGGTCACAGGCTGGAGATGTCCTTCTCTCCCACACGGGCACCGTGGGACGCCTCTTTGCCCAGTCTGGAAGTGAGGAGGTCTGCGGTGACGACAGTGCAGTCTACCCATACCTACCCTCACCCACGGCTTGTGGGTGAGCTGGCCTGCCCGCCCCTAGGCGGGCCCCAAAGGTGTCCACAGGCGGGGCGGGAGAACAGCACGGCCGTTGTTTCTGGGCTGTCGCGCGTCCCCTCCGCCACCGCTCCCGCCCCGCTGGGCCTGAGCTTGCTTTGAAGTGGCTTGGCAGGGGACACCAGCCAGGTGGGGAGCATATGGCCTATGGCCCAAGCCTGGGTCCTGCTTCCTGCAGGAACGGCCATAAATCTGCCGGGAGGCAGGTTTTCCGTGCGTGAAGGCACCCCTCCTGAAACTGCAGTGCTCATTAAGGGGCTCACCAAACCGTGGCAGCACCTTGTGCTCCGCACCTGGATCGCTCCGCACGAACCGCAGACCTCCCTCCTTTGCGCTGCTTTCAAATCACTGGCGTGTTACAGACGCAGACAAGTGAAGGGGCTCTGCTCATCCAAAGGCTGAAGAAAATGCTGCACGTAATCATCCTGGTGGGATATATGGATCACACTCTGGAAACTCGGAGCAGGCAGCTCAGCTGTACCAGCTGTGCCAGCTTTTCTCTTGGCCCATCACAGTGGTTACCTACACCTCCAAGCCACCAAGCTTTATATGCTTAGTTCATCTCATTTAGTGCGATATTTCTACTGAAAAACACCTAGGCCTCTTCCGAACCCTGAGCAGCAGTTGGCCATAGGGCCACTTCTGTGGCACCAGAGCAGGAGACAGGAGCTGCCCTTCTCCATCCTAGCGTGGTTCGCTAGGTCAGAGGGAAGTGACAGCCCTCTGCCCCTTCACCATCACATTCCCACTCTCCAGAGCCTCTGAAGAAACAGTTAATCCTGGACCCTTTAACACCCTCCAAATGGCTGCATTGGGTCTTTGTGGAAATGCTAACAAGACTTAACAAGGCAGTAGTAGCAACTGGCAAAAAACGCACGACTTAAACTGTTCTTCAGGTACCCCACACTGTGGGGTATGACTTAAACTGTTCTTCAGGTACCCGCACCCCACATTAGCCCCCAAAACAGGCCAGGGGAGACACTTAAGAAGCAAAGATCAGCTTAGCATAGAAAGTCTTGACAATTCATACGGTCTGGCTCTGCTTTTATCTCCTTCCTTCACGTATACTGCAGATGATAAGGCCACCCTCGTTGGGGAGGCTGGTGTACACCTC
The DNA here is from genome assembly GCA_013398315.1 of Nothoprocta pentlandii. NCBI lineage: Eukaryota > Metazoa > Chordata > Aves > Tinamiformes > Tinamidae > Nothoprocta > Nothoprocta pentlandii. The sequence goes on from VZSG01000052.1 coordinate 1,723,287, forward strand.
TCTCTGAAGAGTTAAATAAAGGCTAGCCCTGCGCCCTTGCCTTGTATAGTGGCAAAGATTTCTTAATCTACCAGAAACTCACATGTTTATGTGAAGTCTTTCCACTTCATTGCTAGCTGAAGCGCACGTTTAACTTTCCACTGGAAACTGCCAAAAATTCCTCACTCACAAACTCAGAAAACAGGAATTCAAGCTTCATCATGTGTTCAAGGGAGAAAGTTAAAATTCTCCACTTTTATTCCATATTTTAAACCGTACATAAATCAGAAAATATTGAGAGTTTCTCAAAGTGCAGGTTTGCTAAAAATAAAATACTGGCTCTGTCAGTGCAACTTCGGATACTCCATATTCTTTCATAGCATCTCTCAGAGATGAAATTTATCACTGGAGATTTCAGAAAGCACATTTCAAAAGAATGCAGTAAAATCTGTTTATTTCTCTCCACAAAAATGCAAATTAAAATCAGTAAGATGCTATTTATCTACCAACCATACAATACTATTTACAGTTCATATATTGAACCAGCCCTGATTCTTCTAAATGACATTATACTTCTTTATTTATTTCAAAAGATCTTTCAAAAATATACAAATAGCTTTGTACCCTGAAAAGGGAAGCTGGCTACACACGTTCCAAGTCTCTCAAAGTCTCCCAAAACTCGTAATACTACATAAAATGCATGTCGAGGAAATGGCAAGGATAATATCACCACTATTTTCAGCAACTTTGCTCTGGGCTGGGCTCAGTTCAGAAACACATAGACCCAGTTCCTGGTGACTGATAAACAACCTTCTTGTTTTATATCATTTGCAGAAAGAAAATCTCTGCAGACAGATTCAGAGCGGTATCTCCATGCACAGCCCAGGGCTGTATTCTACTCTACACCTCATCCTACCAGACCTCAGAGGCATCGCCAAGGAAAGGGCAGCAGCCACTTGCCTTAAGTTCAGGTAAGTAACCAAGAAAGTAACCAGCACTTCTCTTTAGACACTGTGCTCTGTCAACTATCAGCTGGGACAGTCAGCAAAGATTTTAAACAATTTATAGCCTTGAGAAATGGCTGAACATACTCATGGCTTTGTAGGCTTGTAGAAGTGAAAACATTGGTATCTTCCTTGGTTTGGCTTCAGGATATGCAGAACGGAAAATACAACTACCTACAAGACAACTGATATTTCAGCCTCTCAAGCTGAGGTGCAGAACTGGCCCCCTCCACACATGCATCACAGGCTCCCCCAGCCAGTGGGACATGCAGCAAATGGGACATCTGGGGGGAAAAACCAACCCTTCACGTGACCAAGGCTTCTGTAAACACCAGGAGAGAAGTGTCAGGAAGGAGCAAGGTCTACACCAACGTCTACCAGTAGTAGACAGTAGACACCAACCAGTAGACACCAACATCTACCAGTAGTCCTCACCACACTGTACTTGGCAGGCAGCCTGAGCTGTGCACAACCCGCTGTCTGCCTTTACTAACATCCATGTTTTAACACTGACAGTGGGAGTTTTGGAAGAAGGGGTGGAAAGAGTGGCACAGTGAAATGGTCTCTTTGGAAAGAGCATCACAGTGAAAGGGGCATTGCTACTACAGGAGGTCGGAGACTTACCAAAGGGGATTTAAAGCATCTCCAATGAGAATGAACCACAGCTCTGCACCATGTTTGTTTGTTGGTTTCTTTTTTTAAGAGCATGTATGAGGGGCCAGAATTTACCATCTCTGCTCAGACGTACTGTGTTGCCTGTTACATATATTAGCTTTACCTTCAGGAGATATATTAATAGAGTAAGCATCTTTATACATGCATAGAAGTGGGGGGATCTGCTCTTTGCTCTCAGTCCTAGTTTGTGAATGTTGACTGCTGTCTTGAACAAGCACCACTGACATTGCTTCTTAAGTAAAAGCAGGATAACCTAACCCATGACACTGGGAAATTAAAACAGAACAAAAGCAGTACGGAAAACAAAAGAGAATAACTGGCCAGCAAGATTTCAGAAAAAAAAATCTCAATTTGTAGTTGTTATTACCCTACCATCAAACTAGAAAGAAAAGTTCTGCCCATCATGCAGCTGATGCCCCAGAGTTGACTTGAGTCTGGAAAAGAAAATGCATTCCACTTTAATCTGCTCCAAAATGGAGCAGTGGAACTGCTGAGCAAGCACTGTCACCAGGCACAGTGAGAACACAGCTCTGCATGGCGCAAGCTGCAAAAATAGAAAAGCCAGTTCAGTAACAGCAACATTTTTTTTTTCTTACAGGGGTATTAACATATTACGGATCAATAATGAGCAACATGATTTTACTAATACTAGCTCTTTTATTGTCTTCGTTATGCATGCCAACAAATTTGGTGACAGTAGAATTTAAACCCAACCCAATGATCATGGTTTGTTTCTTTTTGTTGTCGTCATCGTTGTTTTCAAGACAATCTGAAGAGCAGAACTCTGAAGGTACCTCCCAGAACTCTGACAATTTTTACCTTTCTTAGGGCAAATTGGTGCAAGATGTCACTGAAGCACCGTAAGGGAAAAGAGCAGGTCGAGAGATGTCCCTGAAAGCCGGCTTGGTTGAGCACAGCCTGACAGCTGCTATCTGACTGCTGCGAGGTGACCCTTGGACACTGAGCTGGCACCCACACAGGTCAGGGGCAAGCAAGTCTTTAAATGCCAGAACAAGTCAAAGCAACACCCTTCTGGCACTGCCTGCCTTGCTTGTTGGCTTGTGAGCTGTGAACATCTCTGCATCAACCCTGGCCAGGTCCTATAATGAGTTCCTGTTGAAAATCAACTCCTAATACTGGCATCTTCTACTATCACAGGGCTTCTGCTAGACTGGCAGGGCATGAAAGGAGATGCATGGGCACGTCCTGCATGGCCAGTGCTGGAGAAGTAGCCCTGCAACAACAGCAAAAACAGCGTCCCAGCCCTTTGCCCAAGCCTGGCTGATGGTGGCAAGGCTGAGAAGCTTGTGCTGCTCGGCGAGTAGCTAAGCAGCCTGTTGCTGTCTTCTGGGCTGGCCATCTGCTACCATTCAGCAACACATTCTGTGAAAGCAGCAAAACTTCCTGAAACACAGTGATTTCCTCCTATACAAATGAGCTCCAAATAACTGAAAAACTCCTACAAACATTTCGAAATTTCACTGTTTGCTCTGTCATTTCTCACAGGGGCTGCTAGTAACAATAATAATAATTTTAAAATAATAATATTTATACAACAAGTGTAAGCAACCAAAAACTATATATTTGTTGGAAGCCCCTCTTGCTCTGTTTGAGAACCGAATGGATCGCTTCTCACTGCCAACAGTCTGGCAAATGCTATGGCTAATTTCAAGCAGACAAGTCTGTTCGGATTCATAGACTCTGCTTCTGCCATCCTTACACACCACAATTAGCAGCTTGTTTAGAAAGGCCCTGGTGTCAACAAAACAACATCCTTCTCTCCAAAGAAAGCACCATGTGGAATGGTGGCAACATATTAAAAAGAATACCCCTCTCTTAAAGTATGCTTTCTTTATTCAGGAACATTTACATTAGCAAAGTGGCTGTTCTGAGGCTGCCCTCATCAGCCTCCAAGGCCCATCCATAATTTGAGCTTTTGCCTCAGTTGTCTCCATCCCAGCCAGCCTCTCTCATCCCATCTCCAGCCTTTGGGATGTCCGGAAACTAGGACAGTGCCTTGTGTGGAACTGCATATCAACATGTTTGTATGCAGAAAGTGTTGCCAAACTGGCTGCAGTTGACTGCAGCCAAAAGAAATAGCATTAATCCTTTTACTATGAACTCATGTTGCAAGCTCAGTCGGAGCCATCCTCACACCCACTGTAGTTTCTGCTCGGGAAGACAAGCAACCCCCAACCTGATTTGAACCCATCTGAGTGCAGAGCAACTCCAGCACTCACAGTTCAGATTCCTAAAAAAAAAAAAAAAAAGAAAAAAAGAAGAAGACATCCTACAAAAAGCTATCAGGATACAAACATTGGTGTCAATGTCAAATTTTTTCAAGGAAAGAAAAAAATCCTATTTTTTCTTGTTTATATCTTAAAAGGTTACCTAAAGTAAGCAAACTCCCCTCTCCTTTAGGCAGGCTGGCCCTGCTGAGAAGCTTCCCTCGCACACACAGGTGAACATGACCAGTTCCCTGGTGTCCTCCCGTGGAGCTGGTTTCTTCACCGGGCCAGCTCTCAAAACAAGTGCACTGTGAGATGCACACGTACTGACCTGGAGGTCCCCACAGATCTCACGCTGACCTGACTCGTTCACGTGCTCTGCCACCCACACACTCGGGCCCACTGCAGCTGCCAGCTAAAAACTGTTTTCTCTCTCATTTCTTCCTCCCATCCCTGACAGGTATATGGATGTTTGCCTCCATTCCCAGCAGGGAGTATGGAAACCACCCTCTCGCAGAAGCTCTTGTGGCACCTCTATGCACACCAGGCTCCTCACACTCCTATTGCCCCGCGCAGCAGGGTGGGCTTGTCACCCTCACAAAGGAATGACTGAAGTAAACACAAAGCCACTTCCCTTTAACTTTACTAATGTGACGGTGCGAAGGCTGTTTCCATCCCTCCAAGGTTTTACGCTGTCATTCCCATTCCTGCATCTCATCACCAGCTGCAGGTCTTCAGCCTGAACTGCAGAATATGGCCCCAGGCATGAGCGGGATCCTGCAATGTCTCATACTGTTCACCATCCCTCCCCTGGAGTATTTTCTCCTAGCTGTTCTTCTAGCTGTTTTGCTATGGAAAGTTACTAAGTTTGCAGACATATGTGGCACTGAAGAAATCAACACTTCTTAGGGCACAACAGGTTTCAGCTCCTGAGGAGCAGCTATTAGGCTGCAGACCAAGACCAGTGTGAGAACATACGGCGTGAGACATCTCATGGCAATAAACGGGTGCTTTGCAAACACAACACAGTCTGGGAAGACTTTCAGACAGACTCGCAACAAGCCTGGTTAAGCGTGTAGTTAAGTTCTTGGAGGGCTGACCAGTACAGTAGCCATAAAGAGATAAAAATGGGAAGTCACTGTTCTGTACACAATGATCATCTCATTACAAACACAAAAACAGAGTAATATACAAAGCTAACAATATGTTTTTTAAATATTATTACTGAAGGTTTCCACTTTCTAATATTTCAGAGCTACAGCTATGCAATCACACAAGTGCTTATTTTTCTGCTGTATTTTATTTTCTGTTCTGGTTTTTTTTTTTTTTTTTTTTTTTTTTTAGCTTTTTTTTTTTTTTTTTTTTTTTTTTTTTTGGTGGAGGAGCCACCCATGTACAGAGATGCTTTCCACATCCCCTCCATGTACATATACCTTGGGACATGAGACCTGAGAAACAGGGTTCCAGCATCACTGAAATGGCTATAAAATCACACAGTGTAATGAGTATACAGAATGATAATAAATAACTTCACTCTTAAAACAAAGAAGGAATAGAGAAGAAAAGCAAAAACAGCAGGAACCAAAAATCTCTTCTTAAAAAGTCCCAATTAGACTCTGAAATTTACTGACTGCAATAAGTGAAAACCATGAGGGCTAGGCTACTGTGTTTCCATACTCTCCATACTCTGTATGATTAGTCTTTATCAACAAAGAAACATGACCTGATCCCTAAGCTGAATTTATCTCCAAGCATCCTGCTGTGTGGGGCAGCTGAATTAACATCCCCAGATTTTAGAGAAGGAAATGAAGCCACCAGTTTGCAAGCTCGATCCAGCAAAATAATATTCACATGTTTCTTCAGCCACGCTCAGCAATTGCAGGGACTGCACGTGGGAGACAGGCAAGTGTGCTGGTGTTTGGCAAAGCCCTGCACAACATACAGAAGGGCCACAGCCAGAACTTGTCTCCAGAGTTACAGAGGGGACCCTGAGCATCGACGAATTTCTCCTCCTCAACTGGTGGTGAGCTCAGTGTGTTGCAGGGGGGACATGCAATTACACATAAAAATAACAGCCTTTTACTGAGGTTTGCAAAAAGCCTGCGGAGACACTTACAGAAGATTTCGGTAACATCATCTTGTTTTGGAAGTGACTTAGGTTGGACTGTGCGGAAAAAAAAAGCTCATACTCCATTTTTAAAATAGGGAAAGTGAAGTCTAGGCAAGGCAAGATGACCTTTGAAAGACTGTCTCAGACCTAGAAAGGAAACCAGGTTTTTATAATCCCTAGTCTACCTCCCCAGGAACAAGATCTCACATATTTATCAAACTTGAAACCAGATTAAAGTCTCAGTCCAGCCAAGCTAGATGGAGCCTTTCCATCACTGCCAATCACTTTTAAATTGTTTGTAATATGTTTACTTTGGGAGACCAGAAATGTCAAACTAATGACACTGCTGCTATGACAGAAGTTGATACAAAACTTAGCTGACACAGATCTTAACGCTGACAACCTGTGTTGATCCAGAGGACCTGCTCCTGCAAAGTGCTGCAAGGCTCCTGCCAAGTTCCGAGACCTCTGTCTGCTTCAGACGGCTACAGTCTCTCAGCATGGGACACGAGGGGCCATCTGCAAAGGATCCAACATAAAAAAAACCCCACACAATTATGTCACCAAATTTGGCATGGCCTCAAAATGTGATGAATGGGAAAGACATTTGGGTATGTGACAGTGCAGCTCAATTGTTCCTACATGCCCAGGTTCTGATGCCATTGCAGATTTGAGCAGGGCTGCTCCATGAAGCGAGGCACTACCCAGCAGGAAAAACAGCATCCAAACCCATCCCCGCATCTCTCTGGCCACAGAGTGCAGGCTTTCATGTGCCCAGAGCCAAGCCAGGGCTTCACAGCTGTTAGTTTCTCAAGGTGGAAAAACCGCAAGGCTGGCTGCTCCTGCCGAAGCAAAGCAAGATCCAGAGGGAAAGGGGGCAGCCGCTGGAGGGAACTGGGGCCGTTCCCAAGAAGGATCCTCCCAGTGCCGCGTGGAGGCCGAGCGGGAGCAGGCGGCAGGTCCATCCGTGCTGGGCCACGTGTGGCGCTGGGTGCTCCCGGTCACGGCCGCCGGCGCCAGGGATGGAGCTTCAGGGAAAGCAGTAGCTGCTGCAAGCTCCTAGCTGAGCTCCTCTTCCACATCCTGCCAAGGAGGCCGCTTCGTTGCCAAACACTGCAACAAATGATGCTGACTACTTGTTTTGTCTTACTTTTGCCTTCTTTTCGGAGAGGACCAGGGGAACCAATGTTCCAGTTCCAGCAATTCTGCACTTTTCCCTAAAAAGCATTTCAGCTAAAAGCTGTAGCCAACTATATAGTAAAAACATCATGACAAATAACCATTTGAAGATTAGCTCTTATTTTACAGCAGGCATACGTAGTAGGAAGGACCAACTTCTCCACTGGAAAAAACAATCAGTTCAACACCAGAACACAGGAGTCAGACTGGCTGGAACAGGGACTGCTGTTAGAGCTCCAAAGGACGAGGTGACTGAGCAACACTGAAATAGCTGTGCTGGAACAGTGAAATATGGACACATGCCACAGTCCTCAAAGGACAATTTACTCTGTTTAATGAAGAGCTGACTTGATGATCAAGTTACTCATTGAAGAGGGCTTATTTAAAATGCAGACCACATTCTGATATGTCCATAGTTAAATCTGGCTGTACCTTTTAGGTCCTCTTTCAATGCAAGGATGGTTGGCTTGACTCCCCTATAATATGATTTACATACTTCATTTGATGTAACTGGTCACATTCTTTCTCCTTAGAAAAAAGACCCTTGATATAAGATACAATTTCTACACGAGGAGGGTCTTCCCTTCCTTTCGTTAACACTCAGGGCTGCTTGCCTTACAGGCCAGCAATGTGAAATGTAGGAACATCCACCGAAGCGGAGCCAGGGAGCAGGGCAGCTGTGGGAGGTGCTGAAGCTCATGGCGGCTCCTTCGCCATCCACTCCGGATGGCGGGGCGACCCCGCAGGCCTCCCCAGGCCCTGCGCCCCAGAGAGCTCCCCCTTCCCTCACCGCGGCTGTTTCTCTTCCACCATTGCTCCACACGCTCTGGAGATCTCCCACCAATGCTCCTGACCCTACCACGAGCCCCACACGGCTGAAGCCTCCTCACGCTCCGAGCCCAGCCTAGAGCTGTAGCACAGCCAGGCACAGGCCAGAGCTGAGGAGTACCGTGAGCAGGGTGTGTGGTGAGCACCGTTCAGAAAGTGTAGCACGTGTCCTCCGAAGGTTTTGATCAGCATGAAAACATTGTGAGGATGGTGAGGAGGAACTGGAGCCCACAGAGCTGTGTTTGTCAGCAGCCCCAACAAGGGACGATGAAAGGGCCAGCAGGTGAACGCTGCTGGATGTCGCCCCTGCTAATGTGGCTTGCAGTTAGCTGCTCAGCTGTGTGGCCCACTAGCAGAAAAGCTCCTTTTCATCATAAGCTTGCCTAAAGTTTAAGAGGAACCAGATAAATCTGATAATTTCCAGGTGTTTCAGGTGTTCGTATGTTCCCAAAGGAAATGAAGCCAACAAAGGAGGTACCATGGATAGGCCCTGCAGGTGCCTGCAGCTAAGAACAAGGGTGACAGCTAAGAGCAGAGCTTCGGGAGTCAAACTAGCCAGATGCGGATGCAGCACAAAAAAAAAAAAAAAAAAAAAAAAAAAAAANAAAAAAAAAAAAAAAAAAAAAAAAAAAAAAAAAAAAAAAAAAAAAAAAAAAAAAAAAAAAAAAAAAAAAAAAAAAAAAAAAAAAAAAAAACCTCCCTACTGATTTAAATGTCCCTTTGAAAAGAGACTGGCAGGGAAACTGCAGTCAAACCTATGTTTTTCCTCTAAATCCCTCGATATCTAGGGTGTGAAGAAAAGCTTAGACGTGTGTGTCCCAAAGGCTTGAAAAACAGAGAGCAAAGCAAAAGATCTCAGCAGTTCTTATTCTCTAAGTCTTGTGCTTTTTAAGCCACTGTCTTGATTTTGGCAATACTTATTTTGGCACCGCAGTTTGTGAACATTCAACACAGACTGTAGGCTTTTGGAGCCAGCAGCACAGCAGAGCAAGCTACGGCATAGCAAATACATATAAATAATTGCAAACCTGACTGAAAGACTTTATGATGGGTCACAAATGGAGAGGGACCTTTGGGGCTACCTCCCATTTCCTTATGAAACCCATCACTCCTCAAACTGCCCCTCAGAGCCTGCACCATCTGCTCAAACAGCCAAAATACAGATCTTGAGCCCACATGGACACAAACCACTTGTGTTCCTAATAAGGCAGAGCAAAAGGAACATCCCAACTTCAAAAAATGTTTCTTTACTCAGATTTCAGTGACTCACACCTGGTCACACAAGGTTAATCTCGGTCTCCTCAGCCGAGAGGGGAACAGACAGCACAGGCTGCAGCGGCTAAGTGATCTATGCATGCTCTTGGGGAATAAAGAAAACACTCACAGTTCTAAGTAAATAAAATGCCAACTGCACTGGAAAGAATAAAAACACTTTCATAGCACGACTTTTGCTGCTCTGCTGTTGTGAGAAAGAGCATACGAGTGGTGTTTTGGGGGAGAGAAAAGCGCAGCCACGAGTGCTGGCACCTGCCCCACGGGCCCGAGCAGTCCGCAGGGCCGCGAGTGCCCTCTCAAGGCTGCACAGAAGAAAGAGTGAAGGATGCCTGCAGCTGCCGGGAGCACACGCCGGCACGGAGCTTTCTGAGAGCAAGAGGAACCACAAATCTAACCATTAATGTGTTACTGATCTATGCTAAGCATAACTCACCCTGTGGACCGGGTAGGAGAAATCACACACAAACAAGCGGTACATGTTACCACGAGACAGGCACACACCTTGCTAGAAACAGCTCACTGGTGCAGGCAATTACTGATATACACTGAAATACTGACTAATAAAGACGGATTACTCAGGATACAAGGTAAGTGGATCCTAAGATTACAATATTAGTAAAAGGTGCAGGTTTGACAGCAACCTCTAGAGTATTTGGCATCACAGTGCCGTCTGGAGAAAAAGTTAGTCCTTAAAGACCACCAGAAATCTGAAAGTGGTGCAAACACAGATTTGCTTCATTGATCTCAAGAAAACAGGGCCACCCACACATTACAGATACACAGCTTGGAGCCGACACAAAGTCCACCCAGTTATCCTGAGAGCTTGAAGCCACATTTACCATTAGAGTGTCTTGCATGAGAAATGTCAGTGTCACTCGAGCACTGTGTGTGTCCAAGAAGGCAGCTAGACTTTTTCAACATATGAATGTTCATTCAATTCACTGGCTCCTGTGGACCAGATACTAATCCCTGTGCAGGGAGACAAAATCTGCCGTGTCCTGTTAACCTCTCCTCCTGCAGCAGAAGCCAACTGTTCCCTTGGCCTTCATCTTTTGTCCCTTATTCCTACTGAGTCTTCACTTGCCTCCAGTCCACCCTAAGACACTTGCTGACTTGGAAATACCTGGCCAGTTACTGCTTTGCTCCATGCTCTACTCAACTCCCCGTTCTCTGTAATGTGCAGCTTCTGAAAGCATCTTCTTAACAGCACCAGCCACCCTCAGCCCATGCGCTGCCTCTGCTACTCAAAAGCTGCAATGACAGACTTGGCCAGCACAGGGATTTCATGTCTCTGACATGCCCAGAGGCTGGTTCAGGGCCATACAGTTAAGACCATTACAGCACTGTCCTAAATAACCAACAGGATACATTCCTCGGAGCTAACTGAAATGGAAGATTCCCCTGGGGACCCTACTGCTTTCTCTGTTTATGTCACACAGTCTAGACAGGGACGAAAAATGGGAGTCAGTTCTGCTGTCCTAAGGCTCCCTGCCTGAGCTCAGCCTCATCTTAACCTTCCTCCCAAACCTCTCCCATTTGCCACAGATGGTACTTGCATGTACTCGGTACAAGAGCAGTGCATGAGGCTCTCAACAGGACGGCATCTCTCCACCAGGCACCCATCAGGACATGCTGTACATGCTTCCACGGAAAGGACCTTGCAGCAGCCACCAAAGCTCTCTTGGCAATACCCAGGTGACATCTCCCCCCAAACTGGCTCCAGCAGAGCACCCATCTCTAACGCTGCCATGGTCTGAGATGCTGCGCACTGCCACAAGCCCCACGCACGTGGGCAAGTCCAGGTGCACTCCTGCGGTTGGTAGCTGGGGAGCCTGAAGAGCCTCATGCACACAGCATCACGCCAAGGCATTTGTGTTTGCTCAGAAGCTCCCTTGCTTTTACAGCACGTTGGTGTGTGACTGCAAAGGAAGAGAGACTGCACGGATGTTACATCCAGCATTTTCAGCAAAGTTTTGAGCTCCCCTAGGATCTCGCTAGAGGCTGCACAGTCAGACCAGCAAATGCCTGCCTGTACTCAACAAAAGTTCAATGGTCTTCCCTGGAAGCCACCATGTTTCTCAAGGAGGTTGCCCATGCTTTCAGCACCCAGATCTCCCTCCCTTCCCTCCCTTTCCTCTGGTTTGCCCCAGGGACAGCAGACCCACATCCCAGTCCAAGTCCCCTACCACAAAGTGGTGCTACTGCAAGCTCACTTCCAGGAAAAACAGAGGGCCAGTGTTGGCTGGACGGGTACGGCACATCACCGAGAGCTCACTGGGCACACCGGTGCTAGGCTCGAGGTGCTCCTCGTCCAAGCGGAGATCTCTCCCGCTTGTCAGCCGCCCTCTGCAAAGCACTCGGAGCCGCGGGTGGTGTTAGGGGCAGGGCTGCGGAGCCCAGCCTGGGGCTGCCCGGCAGCAGGACTCTGCCGTCCTCGGATCTCTCCCGCAGCTCCTGCAGGAGGCTGGACATCGGCAGCCACCACGTGCAGAGCCAGGGAGCGGGTCCCCGTCCTGCCCTGGCCACACGACACACCAAGACCCAGCCTCAGGAGCAGCTTAAATCAGGGAGACGCTCAGAGGCTGGGAAATGCCGAGGCAGTTCCAGCCTTCCTCCAGCCGGCCAAGCACCCGATTCACGGGGCCCAAGTGTATTTTCCCTTCCTCATGCGGGAATAAATGAGAGGAATCTTGCCTCGGTTTCCAAAGGGATGCCGGGCACCAGAGCGGTGTCAAACCTCTCAAACTATCCGGCGAGGCTCGCCAGCCGGCCCCGGACATCGCTCGGGGGCAGCGGGCACCGAGGGAGCTGAGCGGAGAGCGGAGCGAGGAGCGCTCAGCTCCGGCTTGTTTGGAGCGACCTCGCGGGCCTGAACCCCCGTCCCGGGGCCATCGCACAGCCAGCAGAGCCGCGGAAAGCCGCAGGGCTCCTCAGCGCACGGACCTGCCCCCAGAGCTGTGGAGACAGAGCTGGGGGTTCCCGCCCCGCCGCTCCGGGAGCCCGGCAGCCGCGCTCGCCTGGACGAGCCCGCGCTCGGCGCCCCGCGCATCCCGCGCACCCGCGCGGCGCCCGGGCAGC
>VZSG01000052.1:1736092-1749128 GCA_013398315.1 Nothoprocta pentlandii
CTGCGGGCTCTCGGCTCGGTCGCCCCCGTGCTCGGTCGCGGGGCGCTCGCAGCAGCGCCGCTGCCGCCGCCCCTGCGGGCTCTGCAGGGACTCTGCACAGACCGGCCCCAAAAACAACCCGTGGGGCCCCCGGCTGCCCCCCTGCCACAGAGGGTCCCACTCCAGGTCCCCTTGCCCCGCTCGCTGCTCCTGTCCTCGCCGTGAGGCAGCCCCACAAGAGCTTGTGAGCTGCACCTCCTAGTGCAGACTTAGCACTAGGTCTGCCTTAGGCCACAGGTGTCTGTTTGTGTTTTCCATTTGCGTGAGGCAAAGGCAGCTCAGGGGCTGCTCCCGAGGGGTTCCTGTCACAAGGTGCTGCCCTGCATCGTGTGGGCACGGCCTGGTGGCAGCCAGCAACCTCCGGGGAGCCACGGGCTGCTGGAGGGCTCTGCGGGGCATAGGAACCACCCTTGGGGCCCTCCTACCCATGCTGGGTTGGAAGCGGGAGCTGAAAAGCCACCCGTGGGTTTTGTTTCAGCGCAAAGCAGCAATTTGGTAAAAACATGGGGCCTGAGAAAGGCTGAGGTTTATACAGCATGGTCAGGCTGGGCACTGTAGCTCAGGAGTGGTCTGGGGAAACCAAATTGTTCGTTAGTGACTTGTGCCTCTTCTCACTCTTATTTCTCTACTTCATCACTCTGAATTCTGCCTCTTGCTATTGAATTATGGCTTCTTTATTCCCTGAGTTCTCCTAGGTTTGGTGCTGGCATTTGTGGGAGGCGTTCTTGAGGAAGGGGCCCACAGTGCGACGGTAGCATTTGCACCAAGGGCAGTGGGTGCTTAGGTTCACCTAAGTGCCACCAGGCCACCACTGGCACCACCAGGCACCTAAGTGCCACCAGTGCCACCACTGAAGAAATTGCTCTTCCAAACTTCACCAACCCCTACTATTCCTGAAGGAATTCTACTGGCAAGACCTAAAAGCTAAGGAAAAAAAAATAGACCAAACTAACTGAACAGTTGTGTCCAAAGCAAATACGTCTGAGTAAAGATCATTTAGGCTTTGGGATCTCAGTGTCCCAGAAACCCAAATCCCACTGGCCATTTGTAGCACATGCATTCTCGCGTGAGGAGGGTCTTTGGGCCAGGGTGCATATTTGGGAACTGCAGTGGGTGTAGATGCTGGACAGAACGGCTGTGCCAGTAGAGTCTGAAAGGCACCTGAAGGGACCTTGCTCTGAAGAACCGCAGGATTTGCTTGGTACATGGCAAGCCAGAGCGTGTAGACAGGCTTGGCTGCTGTGTGCACCTCCAGCACCCCTCGTGCTGCTCTGAGTGCCCAGGGACAGGGCAGGGGCTCTCCCCAGCCTGTGGCCCATCCATCACTTGCAGACATGGAAGGCGGCCGAGCAAATGCAGGGACAGGACTCGAGCAGTCAGCTTCCCAACAGCCACGCGTGCAGGGAATGGGAGCTGACAGCGCTCAGTAAATGCCTTTAAAGTGATGGCTCTGAAAGGGACAAACTTCTAGCTGGACAGAAATTGGTATTTAGATATTTTGGAACCTTGTAGAGGAACCATTTTGTTCCTCCTTGTAGAGGAACAAAATAGAGGTTCTTCCTTGTAGAGGAACCATGTAGAGGAACCATTTTGTAACCTTGTAGAGTTCACAAAACTGACAGGATCGATTCCCCCCTCAGTTCTTTCTTCACTGTTCACTCAGTACCAGTGTGTCCCATGGAGAGGGAGGACTGAGGTATGTGGGAGAGCATCCATCCGTCTGGATGAATCTGCCCACCCTGCTCACCTGTGCGCACTGGGCAGCATTAGCCGTTTTTCATTGAAAAGACATACGGAATTCCACTGCAAACGTGAATAGCTCATGAATCAACCGAGATGCCACGTTTCAATGAGTACGGACTTGTTCCTATGGCAATGTGGAATTTGTTTTCCTTTTCTGCCTTCTTCTTGCCAGTGGGAAGAAAAAATGGAGCACTAAAGATATTTGCTGTAATTATCCAGTAGCACAACTGTCAGTAGTGTAACATCTAGGATTAAGCTGTAGCCCAAACCGAGACAAGCGATGTTTGGGATTACTAAAACTTTCTCTCTTGCTTATGCAAATGATTCTCTTTCAAGCTACATAGGACTAGACAAAAAAATCACCAGGCAATCCCAGATCTGAGAAAATGCATCACACTGTAAGGTTAAATTTTTGATTTCTAACAGCTCCTTGGGACAGATCTGGTGCATTTTCTCTTTTCACAGAATCACAGATTCACAGAACAGTTGAGGTTGGAAGGGACCTCTAGAGATCACCTAGTCCAACCCCCTGCTCCAGCAGGGACACCGAGAGCACGGAGCACAGGGCGGCATCCAGGCGGGTTTGGAAGATCTCCAGAGAAGGAGACTCCACAACCTCCCTGGGCAGCCTGTGCCAGGGCTCTGTCACCCTCACAGGAAAGAAGTTCCTCCTCACATGGAGATGGAGCTGCCTGTGTTTCAACTTACAACCATTATCCCTTGTCCTGTCACTGGCCACCACTGAGAAGAATTTGGCCCCTTCCTCCCTACATTCACCCCTCAGGTATTTATACATACTGATCAGTCTTTTCCAAGCTAAACAAACTCAGCTCACTCAGTCTTTCCTCATATGAAAGATGCTCCAGTCCCTTAATCATCTTTGTCGCTCTCCTCTGGACCCTCTCTAGAAGCTCCACATCCCTCTTGTACTGGGTAGCCCAGAACTGCCTCCAGTACTCCAGATGGGGCCTCACCAGAGCTGAGGAGAGGGGCAGGATCCCCTCCCTCCACCTGCTGGCAACATCCTCCTGATGCAGCCAGGATCCCCTTGGCCTTCTTGGCCACAAGGGCACACTGCTGCCTCATGGATAACCTCTTGTCAACCCGGACTGCCAGGTCCCTCTCTGCAAAGAGTGTGTCCAACTCTCTTTCCTCTCCCTTCATCCTCTTTAGAGTTCTGCTAATTATACTGGATAGTGAAATGGCTTTCTGGGTTTAGCAAACCAGTTTCTTTACTCTTGATTTCCAGAGTATTTGTCGTTAATGCCAAGGAAGGGTAGCAGCAGCCTCTGGGGTATAAATGGTAATCCCACCAGTTTGTAGAGGCAGGTTTATAAATAGAAGAAGCAGGCAGACAGAAGCATGTGAAAGGAACAGTTTGGCATGCCAAATTGTCCAGATATTTAGCAACCACAATACTCACAATACAGCATTTGTCTCCTCTGCAGTTCAGAGCTGAGGCTGCAGCTCATAGGGACTTACCAAGCACCATAGGGACATGCCTTCAGCACCAGCTCTGGATGCCCACGGGAAGGGCAACGTTGGCTGGAGCACAGGCCTGGGTCAGCACACAGCGGCTAAGGCTGTACCTGCTCTAGCCAAGTTGCAAAGAGCGTCTTAGAGCACCAGTTTCCACACAAACAGTAATCACAGCTTTGAGTTCCCATGAAGACATAGCCCTAAGCAGGCTTTCAATAAATTACAGTGACATTTGGGGTTTTTTTATGAACAAGAAGTTAGGAATGCTGCATTAAATACTGCTAAAGGAGTTTCTGAACATTTATTTTAATGCAGATCATTGTCATCACAACTCTGTTGAAATGATATTGAAAACCCTTATCCTATAAACATGTTGTACCTGTTTAGCATTAAACCTGTAAGAATTGCCAGGGATTATTTATATGTATAAGTTCAAGCACCTATTTTACATCCAAGATGAACAGAAACATTTTAAGCATGTTAATGATGTTATACTTTTGAGCTGAAGCATAAAACAACTGTGTTGGAGGGCAGCACATAGAAAAAGAGGCTGAAAGCGAGCCAGGAAATGCCTTCCAGTCACGTAAAACTCCTAAGAACACCTGGAAACCATCCTTCTTCCTTGGAGGTTGCTCCCTTTCAGCGTAAGCATATGCACAGGTGACAGGAGTACAGATAGCTGCCTCATTCCAAAGAAATGCTCATTTTTATTACGACAGCAATGGAGAAGAAGATAACATAGGATGTATATTTGTAGCAAATTACTGGCAGTTCATCATTTACTTGTTGACTATCAAATCTTCTCCTGGTGGCTATTTGTCTGCAAACACTTTCTGAAATGTATTTGTCAATTATCTCTATTTATATGCTTTGCTAGCCTTCTCCCTGAAATCAAAAGACAAACTTCTATTGTTTCAATAATGAAATGATTTAAGCCCATATTCATGATGCTATTTGGGGTATTTACCCAATTCTATTTCTAGGTACGGGCTAAAAAAAATACTGTCGGAAAATTGAAAAGCTAAGCGTTGCTAAGTTAGAAATTACCAGATGACTGTCGGTGCAATCTGAATTCCTGTGTGCCCATCTGGTAGACTCATTTGAACAAAAATGAGAGAGGTGATTATGTCCTTGAGGAATGTATCAAAGTGCCCGCAAAGAAAGAGCAGCTGAGGTTGATCAGGCAGCTGTAGGCCTGCTTCTTCCTTTGGAAGAGTTGGTGTCTCTCGAGCATCGCGCTCCGCTCAGAAATGCCGCTGCTCTGACTTGGCCCTGACATGGCCAGCATTCCTCCTGATGTGCTCCTCTCCAGCAGCTCCGTGCTGGAGTGGCCACGTGGCTAGGAGCCTTCTTGTGAGTGCCATGGCCACCAGGCAGAGCAGGGCGGCTCCATGGCTCCATCCAGCCGTGGCTGCATGGTTGGGGTGCGCTGGGAGATGCCTCCGACTCATCTTGGATCTAACCTCTTGCTCTCTTCACGTTTCCCAACACGTATCAGGACCAAATCGAAAAATCTCATTTGAATCAAAAACAGTCTAGGGATCTTTTGCTTCAAAGTCAGAGATCAAAAAGCATGTCTCTGTAGCTGATCTGGACAAATTCCAATTTTTCATTTTGACAGAGAAACTGAAAAATAAATTATTTCCACAGGCCTAATCCAAACTGCCATCTTGTGTCTGAAATAACAACTCTGCCTTCAGAATATTTCCAGAAGATCATTGCATTAGTCTACTTATTCTGTAATTCTTTCATTTAGTCATTTTTTTTTCTATTTTTTATCAGCCTGTCTAGGGAGGAATGCCTCATTTATTACTACAATGGTATCATCCTCCTCCAAATCCTGATTTTCCTTCTTCTCCTTCCAGTACTCTGTCTACATAAGACTAATTACCTGACATGATGGGAGTGGGTGGTGGTAAGGAATCTCTGCTCCTCTGGATTAAACAACTTCAGCTTTTAGAATGAATTAATGCTCCCTTTTGTATGTTTATGGAAAAGGATGTAGTGCTGTACTACACCAAATTGTGATTTAGACAGAACAGTGAGCATAAGAAAATGATGGCATGATTCCCTGTTCTTAATGTCTTGGTGATCTTCTTTATGAGATTGAGTTGATGTAATTCAACCATTTAATGTCATAACCTTTGCTACCCACACCTTTAGCACAGCAACTAATGAGTGGTAAAACAGCAG
Organism: Nothoprocta pentlandii; assembly: GCA_013398315.1. Classification (NCBI taxonomy): domain Eukaryota; kingdom Metazoa; phylum Chordata; class Aves; order Tinamiformes; family Tinamidae; genus Nothoprocta; species Nothoprocta pentlandii. Next base: position 1,741,547 of record VZSG01000052.1, read on the forward strand.
AACACAAGTTCTGCTTATATAAGTCTTGGCAAAGTTTGCATTTAAAACCTCAACAGAAAAACACCTGTGCTCTGCTTTTGGTATCATGAAACCTGAGCTCAGCTCCGAGGCTGACAAATCAATCAAGAGCAAGGTAGATAAATGCGTTGAGCCCTGAAGCTTGTCAAGCTTGGGTGCTTTTGAAGGCAGTCCTCAGAGGTGTGGGGCCTCTGCCAACATAACATTTGGACATGGTCATTCAAGCTATGGGGACTACATGAGAAAGACTGACCCACAATTCAAGGATGGGGCACTATGCGAAAAACAATTGTGGCTAACCAGATCCAGGACTATTTCAGCTGTTGAGGTTCACAGTCAACTGAAGGAGATATTGAGTCCTTAATGCTTCATCTTGGCAAGCAGCTCTCTAGCAAAAGATGTGTCAGCTTGGCCTTTCTTACCAAGGATTCTTCCAAATTAAACGAGGCCATGGCTGTTGTTAAAACAGGGGAGAAAGTTGCTCTTTGCAAGGAGCCCTGTGCAACACAAGATCACTTAACCACAAAGATAGGTGGAGTTTCAGATCTGCAGCTCCTGCATGGCTCTAGTATCTCCCCACAGCAGCTGGTAGAAATGCTGCCCTCGAGGAAAGGCTCAAGAGGAGGCTGAGGCTGAGGCTCTGCACTAAACCCTGCCTTGTGCCCATCTGACAGAATGAACTGATTTCCATCACAGCGCCGATGAAAAGGTCTGGGTTGCCTGGATGAGACCTTGCAATGCAGACAGGCACGGGTCTGCTAGACCCCCTCCCTCTCCTCCTCCTCGCCATAACTCCTGCCTGTGGGAGTACATTCTGCCAGAGACGGGGAGCACTGAATGCACTGGTGGTGCTGCCCTTGCTCTCTGCTTTTCTGCTCTTGGAGACACCAACTTTATTCTTTTATAGTGACATTCCTTCTCTGAGGTTCCTCTGTTAAAAAAAAAAAAAAAAAAAACAGCCTATTGTTGCTTTTCGTCATTTGGCAAGAAAAAAAAAATGATTGATGCCTTCAGGTTACTTTTTTCCTTGATGACTGGACTTGGTCTAAAAGTGTTTTTTCAGGGATGTTCTTTGCTCAAATTCAGTCCTATTAAGAACCTTTGGAGTTCAAATGAACTGCATTGCAGTGCATATCCTGGCAGGCACCCAGTGCAATGAAGTTCAAACTTGTGTTTCATTTAGTCAGTTACAAGCCAGAAGGACATCTCAGTAGTCAAGAATAATTCTCTTTTGCTACATAGCAAGGCCCTAGAAGTTTCCTGCCTGTCACATTACTGGAATCACATTAATAGTCTTTAATGGAGCCCAGAAAACATGGTAAAATGCACATGTTGATTTTCAGAGTTTAGAACCTTTGAACCTGTGATATTTAATACTTGGAATTGTCAGTGTATCTACTACACATCTGGAAGAAAGATAAAAGTTTTTCTACCTTTAGGGTGATTTAAAATGAATTAAAATATTTGCAGTGTTTCGCAGTTGCAGATCTTAAAGACATAATTGCAAAAAAAGTGTTGACCAGACGTGACTATTCATTAAGTAGATATACACTAAGATCAAATATGCTCTTCCCCAAAGTTGACTTTATATATTTTTCAATTCAGAGGTTCTTAAAGAGCTGTATGACATGTGACATGATGAATATGAATCAAAATTACCAGTCACATCTATTAAAGCCATTGCAAACCCAGGACATTCAACGCTAGCTTTAAAGGGGGTTCCTGACCAGGGATACCTTCCATTCAGTTTACCTGCGAGACTTCGCTGCAGTCCCTCTAGCTCTTCACACACTTAATTCTCCTCCAGTCCCTAATACTTCAGTGTTTGCATTTTCCCTTCCTCTTCAAACAGAGCCCTCCCAGGCAAATATCAAGGAGCCGGAGTGCCTAAATCTTCATGTCAGCCTTAAGACTGGAGACAATACTGGCCTTGCGCAAGCTGGCTCCCAAAACATTGAGGGGTTGTGTCGGATTTCCTCATGAATGGCATTCCTGTCACCAGGGCTGTGAGGAAGGCCAGGCTTTCTGCCTCGAGCCCTGGCTGCTACCCGGTAAGAGCTGGGTGTTTCTGTTGAAGTGCTCCATAGCAGACGCTGTTGACGTTCAACTCTTACGACTTGTCGCCCGGTGAAGGCTTCCCCAAACATGAAGTAACCAGCTCTCCTGGATCCTTGGATCCAGATAGCCTTGGACAGCATGGAAGCAGCACAAAGGGGCAGGGCTGATACCACAGTTATCAAGGAGACCTCACCACAGGGAACGGGGAGCTCTGCAGGCACAGGGGGCTACCAGGAGGAAACCAGCACCGCGCTCAGACCTGCCAGGTGAGGCAGGAGAAGGAGGGGATGCTTCCCTGGAGCCTGGGACTGCCGGGGCCAAGAAGCTCTGCTGCTGCTGCCCTAGAAGAAGGATTTTTCCAATAAATGTTTGCTCTGCGCACTTGGAACAGTAGTTTGGAAACAGCACAGTGCCAGCCTGGCAAAGCTCTTCTTGTGTTTTTATTTCATTCAGGGAGTTACCCTTCGGCTTTGCATTAATGAAATCCTTTCTCTTCTTCAGTAGCAGCTTTTTGAGACATCTGAACTGGGAGTGTGAATTATGGACTGCCAGGGTCCTTGTACCGTAAAGGGAATTTGGGGCTTAGCCTGGCAGGATGGACAACTAGTGATGGTTTGAGCATGGTGCTGCTGCAGGAGTCGCCTCTTGTTTCTCATCCTGCTAGAAACTGCAAGCAGGCTAGATTTCAAGTTGCATTTGCAAAAGGTCTTCTCCAGCTCTTCTGTACACATTTTTCTCCAGCTTCTCCATTCCCCCTGTCTACCTACCCTCTCCAGCACCTCTGTTTTGTCCTGCTGGTTTTCCTCCCCCCTACCCACATTTCCTTCATTTTCAGCTTTCCTCCTGGCTCCTCAGGTGATATCATCTCACCATTTCCCCATCCTTGTTGTCTTTTTTTGCCTCCCATTTCTCTTTCACACCTTTCAATCAGGTGGCACCTGGTCTCTGCTTAAGCCGCATCTCTTTCACAAAGCCCTCAAACCTCAAGTTTCTGACTGTTATTGAACAGAATGATTCCTTTTCCTTCCATCCTCCCTTCTTCTATTCCGAGCCAGCAAAATGAAATGTACTATGGCCTGTACACATCAGGACACTCAAAGAAATGTATTAGAATTCATGAAAAGTGAAGTGAAACCGGCTCAATAACATCAACTAGACCGAGGTCACTTTCACTTTAGCTGAGAACCTTCACATAGAGTCATAAAAGGGTTCAACTAATCCCCTTCACGTCTGTCCTTCTAGGTAATGCAGACATATCCCCAAGCACACACCTTTAGAAAAGCCCTCGCAGTTTCGTTCTCATCTCTTTTCTCCTGCTGTACAACAGAAGAACAACCCATCAGTCGCCGTGGCACTCTGGTGGCACCAGAATTAATAAGGTGCAGCTGCCAGGCACCCACCTCAGAGCCAGGGCTGCCCTGGGTGGCAGGGCCCCTCCGAGCACAACTGCTCAGAGAACTGGCACCAGTTGTGCCGGCGGCAGGAGAGGAGACAGCCTGAAGGGAAATGCTGCTGCAGGGAAGATGCTGAACTCAGTATTTCCTCATACTTGGCATACTTGGCACACAGGTCATGAAAATAAAGGATAATCAACTCTTTTCTGGGGAAGTGGGTACAGAGGTAGTTTTGATGAGAGTTCAGAACCCAAATTTGCCCATGAGAATCTTAGCATTTAAATGCATTTTAAGAACTAAGAATAACACTTTTTTTCACTGCATTTCAGATGTGTTTCAAAAGCTTCCCGAGCAAATGGGTTTGTGGTATTGACCTCATACTAATTTGTGGTTAACTTCTGATAAATGTCAATATTGCCATGAGGCTACTGGCTACTTTTAAGGCTGCAAAAGACTCAACAGGCTGAATTTTTGGCCACCTCATTTGCAGTTTGAATGAGTGATGATTGATGAGTAATGGTGTAAAACTGTAAGAACTGCATCTTCCTAACAATTTTGCCCGCACACATGGTTAACTGAAGAAACATGTTTCATTCAACCACTCAGGTGATGTCTAAGGGGTCCATGAGAGCCAGGCATCTTTCATAGTATCTTTAAATTACAGAGGAGGGTATTTAGACATAGGGCAAACAGGAACTAGAAGAACTCTGACCACTAGACTCGTAGAATCATTATGGTTGGAAAAGACCTTTGAGATCATCGAATTCAAGTGTAAGCCCCTCAACTCCATACTTGCTATAGCATGTCCCTAAGTGCCTCATCTACACACTTCTCGAATAATGCCAGGGACGATGACTCCACCACTTCCCTGGGCAGCCTGTTTCAGTGTTTCACCACTCTTTCCATGTAGAATTTTTCCTGGTATCTAACCTGAACCTCCTCTGGTGCAACTCAAGTAGTTTGAGAACTACTCAAACTCTCTAAGGGGGCAATTGAATATGAAGGTATCACCTCTAGTTCAATAAATCCTTCAGCCAGGAATCACTGGCAGACAGATGACTACTCAGACTTCATGAGCACTCACTATGCATTTGTTCTATTCTTGCACTCTTTCCTTTGGCCATTGTGGAAGACAGGACCTAGGCAAAAGTGTGGTGTAACCAAGGACAGACGTTTGTGTGGCTGTGATATGGGCTGTCACTGTAGAGCAGCTCCTCCGGTCACACAGTTTCAGTAGGGATGTCACTAACGGAGGAGGCATCAACACCTCATCGTGCCCATGTCCTCGAGTCATTTGCTTTGCTCAGAACCATTCTAGACCAAAGATGTCTGAATCCCAACTGCATGCCTCTGGGCTGGAGAAGAAACACCACAAACAGGGGCTGTTATGCCTGAACATCCCTGCATCATTCAGAGAAGGCCCTTTCCCTTCCTCACTGTCTTGACCAACACTGAGAAAAGCTTAAGCAGATTCTTCAGCTTCGAACAAGTACCACTCAGTATGAAATCTTAGTCCTGAGTAGGTCCCTAGAGCAGGTAGCCAGAGCTAGTTGACTTCCAGTTAATTACCTAAACTCAAGCCGGCAACTGAGATCTGAGTGGACTAAAGCAACATTTTGTATCGAAGCAGAAAGCACTTAGAAAACTCTTTTTTTGTTGTAGAAACCATTGCTATTGTATCATGCAAGTGACATAGGTCACCCCAGGCACCTCAGTCCTCTCCTCGTTCCTCTGTGGTGGCCTCACAGTGTTGTTGAAGTTCAGTGTTTGCGACGTTTATCGCCTCATGGCCATGGTGGTGGTGCAGGCCGAGCCTGCTCAGGAGCGCGTGCGGGACCTGGCAGCACCCACAGGCACAGCAACCATCACCACCACCCACCCGGCACCACTAGCCACCACGCAGGAGCCAAACCAAGCCGCTTCCGACCCACAGTCGAGCAGGACAGGAACAGAGGCAGAAACATGAGGCAAAGCCTCCTCCTGTCACACTCAGTAGTGCCCCAAGTTGTCTGGAAGCCAGTAGCATCTCCCAGCGCAAAGATTCTGGACTTTGACATGTCTTAGTGATGATACTTTAGATTTTAGGCTTAATTAGATTGTGCTGGGACCATGTAAGACTCCTGTGTCTGAGGTTTAGGCCTGGAGTGGTGTCGTGCACATCCAAAAGGGTGTCCTCTGCAAAACAGGGAGGAGAGAGGAGAGACTGCAAACCCTTGAATCCTAGCAACTGGGTAAAAAATAGTTGCCTGTTTTAGTTTGGTTATGGGGCATAAGCCCCACCTTCTGGTGAATGGGTAGGTTGCAGGAAAAGACCTAAGTTAAATGATGTTAAGTAATAATGGTGAAATTTTGAGAACGCAGTAGTATTAAGGCAGAAAAATACCTTTATTATGCTTGAAATATTTTAAGAGAATTCACTGCTCTCCATCAAATCGTCAACAAAAGGGTTTCAGGTGGCTTCGCAGTGTTCCATTTCAAGTAGTTTTATTATCACAGAATCACAGAATCACAGAATATTCAAGGTTGGAAGGGACCTCTAGAGATCATCTAGTCCAACCTTCCTGCTCAAGCAGGCACACCTACAGCATGTGGCACAGGGCGGCATCCAGGTGGGTTTTGAAGACATCCAGAGAAGGAGACTCCACAACCCCCCTGGGCAGCCTGTTCCACTGATCTGTCACCCTCACAGGAAAGAAGTTCCTCCTCACCTGCAGATGAAACTTCCTGTGCTCCAGCTTATGGCCATTACCCCTCGTCCTATCGCTGGCCACCAGTGAAAACAGCCTGTCCCCTTCCTCCCTGCATTCTCCCTTCCTGAACTTATACACATTAATCATATCCCCTTTGAGCCTTCTCTTCTCCAGAGAAAACAGGCCCAGCTCACTCAGTATCTCCTCATACGAGAGATGTTCCATTCCCTTAATCATCCTGGTTGCTCTTCTCTGGACCCTCTCGAGAAGCTCCACATATATTCCGTCATCGTCATGCAGTATAAACAGTCATACCATAAAATAAACTTTATATTTCAACTATTCTTAAGCAAAACAGTTTGGAATACCTTGTTGCATGAAAGCTTTCAGCATTATGGTTTTTAATTTTGTGGAAGTGAATAAAAGTACAATTTGAAATGTTAAAGTTTCTCTGAGGACAGCAGATGTTTCTCAGGTGACAGTGCAGAGGTTTGTGTTGAGCACAACGGGGCTGCTCATCACTAACTTCATCTTTTCTTTCCCCCACACTGGAAGAGGTGCAGATATTCCTGGTATGGTGACAGCAACATCTGCACCACTGACTTCCTTGGGTGTTGCTCAGCTATGATGAAGAGAATCAAAGCTGAGAGGCACGTGTGGTTGGCAGAGATAACGGGCAGCAGGTTGAAGACCTCAAATAAGCACCTGAACTTCTCCTCCTGGACCATCATCTGGGGTCCTCCTCTCCCCAGGTGTGATGGAGGGACCCGCACTCTGCTGACAGCTTCTCCCTGTGCCTCCCAGCACAGTCTGGTGCTGCTACAGACACCTGCATCCCTTATTACACCTCTCAGTTAGACAGTCCTGGCCACCTCTGCCTCTTGCCACAGCTTCCCCTTCCCAGCATGTGCTGGCACTCGGGGTGTGCACAGAGAAAGTGCAGGGCCCTCCACTGGTGCCCTCCAGGAGGGATGGAGCACCACAGGGTCTTGGACAGCGCTGCTGCTGGGGAGGGCCAGCTGTGGAGAGGGCAAAAGGAAGGTTCCTGTCCATGAAGATTTCCAAATTGCATTTGTTTGTTGAAGAAAATGAACAAGCAGGAGGAGGAGCAGGAGAAGAAGGGGGAAAAGATGGAAGAAGAGAAGAAAGAGAAGAAGCACAAAGCAAAGGATAAGATGGAGGAAGAAGATGAATAGAATAGAAGAAAGAGAAGAAGTCTCCTTTATTGTGATCAAACCCCAGGTGGGAGAATTCAAGATCAATAGCAAACTGGTTTCCACAAGAGTGGAAGGTGTCCCAGGCGTGCCCAAGCTTCCAGCCCTGAACACCACAGTGAGCCCGAGCTTCCAGCCCTGAACGCCGCGGCGTGCCCGAGCTTCCAGCCCTGAACGCCGCGGTGTGCCCGAGCTTCCAGCCCTGAAC
>VZSG01000052.1:1750186-1783231 GCA_013398315.1 Nothoprocta pentlandii
GCCCGAGCTTCCAGCCCTGAACACCGCGGCGTGCCCGAGCTTCCAGCCCTGAACGCCGCGGCAAGCCCGAGCTTCCAGCCCTGAACGCCGCAGTGTGCCCGAGCTTCCAGCCCTGAACGCCACGGTGTGCCCGAGGTTCCAGCCCTGAACGGCACAGTGTGCCCGAGGTTCCAGCCCTGAACGCCACGGCGAGCTCAAGCTTCTGCTGTGTGAAGGAGCAGCCAGGAACGGCGGCGCTCACAGAATCCCCAACAGCTGGGCTGGAATGGAGCACTAGGGATGAGCCAGTCCAACCAGGGCCCGTCCATCCCAAGCAGGGGCAGCTCCAGCAGGCTGCCCAGCACAACATCCAGACAACTATGGAGTATTCCAAGCACGGAGAGTCCACAGCCTCTCTGGGCAGCAAAGAAGTGATTCCGAGATGCAGGTGGGGTTGACTGCACTTCAGTTGGGGCCCCTCGCATCTCGTCCTCTCAGAGGGCACCTCTGAAGAGCCTGGCTCCATCTTCTTTACGCTCTCTTCACATACCGGGATGCATCCATTCGCTCCAGGTCCCTCTTGTCCCATGGAGGCCAGCACGGGACCCAGCACTCCCGCGGCGGCCTCTGCAGTGCCGAGCAGAGGGGCAGCGTCACCCCCTGGACCTGCCGGCAACGCTGCCCGTGACGCTGCCCAGGGCGCTGCGGGCTTCGCCACGCGGGCCGCTCGGGGACAAGCTGTGTCCGCCAGAAAGGATGCAAGGAAAGCAAAAGCAGAAAAATGCCAAAAGGAAAGAAAGGTAAAGGCAAAAGGAGAGACAATAAGAGAAACGCAAAAAGAGAAGGAAAAAATGAGAAGCAATAAACAAGAAAGAAGAAAGATGACATGAAAGAAGAGAGTGAAACAGGAAAGACAGGGAAGTTTTAAAAGGATTTTTTCAAAAAAAAAAAGTTTTTTTTTTAATAAAAGTATTAAAAACCAAGACATTCGGGAGTTTTAGGGCACTGGACAGTTGATTTACACTGTGCCAAAAAGTCATTCTACACAATAAACGCTCATTACCAGACACACCTTATAAGCACCAACAAGCTTCCCCCAAGCTTTCCCCAAGCAAAGCTTCGGCAAGCATCAGCCAGGTAGCCTTAAGAAAATGCCGTCTTTCACATATATGACACTTCGAAAAGGCACATGGAAACATGTATGCATAACCACTCCTTTTCAAAGAGATCCTATTCTGATCAGCCAGTTACCAGATGAAGCATTAGAAATGCCCAGTAACATTTATTTTCCGTGTTTTTTTAAAAAACTTAACAGTTGTGGAACGAAGAGAAACGAGCAGTCCCGAAGCAGTCATGTTCACAGCGCGTTCCCGAGAGCTGCCCGCGTCCTCGAGTTCCTTGCTGCGGCCCAAGGAGAAGGCGACGGGGGCAGGGGCGGGAGGGCGCTCCACGCTCCCGGCTGCCGCTCGCGCCGCTCGCCCGGGCCGGGGCCGGGGCTCGGCAGGGCCGCGCTCAGCAGGGCCAGGGCTCAGCAGGGCCAGGGCTCAGCAGGGCCAGGGCTCAGCAGGGCCGCGCTCAGCAGGGCCGCGCTCAGCAGGGCCGCGCTCAGCAAGGCCGCGCTCAGCAGGGCCGCGCTCGGCGGCCCCCGGCGGCCGCTTCCCTCGCGCCGGCCGGGGCTACGACTCGTCGGGCTTGTCGGCGGGCGGCCCGCAGGGCTGCAGCATCTTCTCCATGAGGTTGAAGCGCACGCGCGCCTTGCTCTCGTTCTCGGCGATGGCGAAGTAGTTGAGCAGGTCGAAGTGGCCCATGTAGGAGCAGTAGGAGTCGCGGTGCTGGTTCACCAGCCACTCCCACTTGGTGGTGTCGGCGTGGCCCGTGCCGATGTACTTGGACTGCAGGTGCTCCAGCTGGCTGTGGATCGTGTAACGGTCCGTCATGATGGCGGCGGCGGCGGCAACGACGCTCCGCGCCCGCGGCCGCCCCGCCGCGCGAAATGGCCACCGGAAGTGACGCGCCCCACGCGACTACCCTTTCCGCCCGCCGTGAGCGCGGGAGAAAGCTACTTTTTAGCCAACCCTCTGGGTCTGGACCGCCTATTTCTCCCGCTTGTGATTGCTTTGAACAGATATATATTTAAAATAAATTCCTCCAGATACTTGTTTCATTCCTGCTGGGCGGCATGGTGGGGTGGTGCCTGCCGGCGGAGCGCAGTGCGCCTGCGCGCAAGGGCATGCTGGGAGTTGTAGTCCTTCCGCGAGGGCGGCGGCGCGGGCAGCGCTGCGCGCATGCGCGGTGCCCCACGGGGCGGGCCGCCATAGGGCCACACTGTGTAATGAAGGCGTTTGCTGCACGTTAATTAATTGAATAATCCAGCAACAAGCCGAGCACTGGAAGGCCAGGCCAAGACCTGTAGTGCCTCATTATTCGGAAGCTCGGCACTTGAGGATTAATGACTAATTCAGTCACTAAGTCACTGAGTGACCTTGATATTATACTAACAACTTAATTCAGCTGCCTGGGAACAGACCAGGAAACCACTGTAAAATCTGGCTATAAAAAATCTCGGTAGTGGGTCACCGGGGACAAAACCAGAAGGTCTTTATTTGCCAGGAGACTCCAGCAAATATGAAAGAAGTACCCGTGAAACAGCTCCATAGCATAAGCATGAGAGTAGAAACAATCCTACAGATTGCAGAGTTTAAAACAGAGATTGCGAGACTGACAGTGGATCAGACTAAATACTGGTTCAGATACCCAGAACTCTGGGAATAGGGAGGCAAGAACTAAATTATATATTGGCTTTGGTCAAAAGCACATTTGAAAACAAAGGAGAAGCTAAGAGCAAATTATAGATGATAATAATACCACCTAGCAGACAAGTTAATAATCTCTAAAAGCAATCATTAAATTCAAGTTTCATATGAGAAATAACCGAGTTTCCACTCCAGGTTTTTGAGGACCATGTTAAATTATACTCAGTGAATCTTAATTTCTTCTTCTACCAAGAAATAACATCTGTTGCCATAGATTCCTTCTTTGGTGGATCCTGTACAAGGCAGACTTCTGCATCGGGGCACTTACATTCTTAGAATTGGGAATTTTAGGATTTGAGAAAATTACAGGCTAGAAGGATATATGTATTTATGCATGCACATATGTAGGTAGTTATAGATAATTATCCCTGAGTTGTAACCAATGTATGTTTAAGCTTTCTGAATAATCTAACATTCTAGGACATTCCAAGGATTTTGTAATGAATATTATTAAACATCAAGATATTTTATATTTGTCTTGGTCTCTGGCATCACTACATGTTAATTAATAATTCGTTCCCGAATCAACCGCTATTTACTTGCAGAAATCACATAAATGTGTGTGCTTGCTTAAAATCCGAAGCAAACTTTCCCGAAATTGCAGCGATGTGGTTTGGAGCCACGATCCGTGTGCTCGGGCACTGGAGACGGGCGCGTGCGATGAGTCCCGGCCACCGCTGGATGTCAGAACGGGACCCCTGGCCCCGCTGCCTGCAAGCCCTGAGCATTTGGTGGCCTCTGCAAGGGGAGCAGCGCCGAGGTGGCAGGGAAGGCCACGGGGAGCGACCGCTGCAAGATGCACCTGAGTTTTTAAACCTTGCCCCGGGTCTCTGTAGCAGGCATGAATAACACCAGATAACACTCAACAGACCACATTACTCACGCTGCTTTCCTGAAAATTCCCATGAAACCCTTTCCATAAAAAAAAAAAAAAAATCCACTTCTTTTCTTAAGTAGGCTCAATTTCTTTGTCTGTCTTCAGAATTTTGATTCTGCACCAGTAATAGAATAAGCCTTAACATCCCAACCACTTGCAACCTTGAGGACTGATTCTGAGGCGGAGGAGATACAGTCAGTAGAAGCAGGTTAACTTATAAATATTGCTTTCTAGACTGCTTGCTATTATTGCTTTTACTGCAATTATTAAGCTAATTATTGCTTTGAAACTATGATTTTACAGTGTGTAAATATGCAACAGATTTTGAAAGGTTCTCAAAAGATCGTCCCATGTCCAAAGCTGTAAGATAGAAGAATAGAGAGCAAATACATAGGAAAATAAACAAATCTGTGTATCCTAACATTCAGAGCATGCACTTCAAGCTATTTTCTGTGCATTGAAAATCCTTTCTGGAGAAGACATCATATTATTTTAAATTGACCTGTCCTCGGATTTTTTATTTCCTTAAAAGTGAATTTCCCTGGTGAAAAGTTACTTTGGCCTGAGACTCAGGACAGGCGTCATTTAGTTTCGGGCAGTGACGTGCTTCAGGTTTGACATGTCACGGTGCATCAGGACTTGGGACAGGACACATTACAGAGCGGTTTGTAACTTGCTGGACACTAGCTTATCAGGAAATGTGAAAATCTTTCTGGCTTTCAGAAGTGAAAATCATGTTTTTTTTTTAAATTCAGTTTCAAAGTTTTAGGATTTTTTTGTTTTGTCTTTGTTGCATCATCAGCTGCCCAGACTTACAGGCCGAGCTGTATTAAAACTGTCTAAATTATTTCTGAAATGCTGTTTTCTAGAGCACGCTGTTGCTGTCTGCGGCAAAGCGCACACGTGTCAGACCCTTCAGCCCTGTGTCAGCGCCTTCCTCATGGCGCTCAGCACATCTGTGGGGCTCCCGCTTGCCGAGGAGCAGCTTGCAGGGCGCAAAGATCCCTTCCCGCAGCTCCACGCTCCGCTGTTCCCCAGGGATATCAGAGTGTCCCTTCTCCCACACACGGCGGAGGGACAGCTCGGTGCCCGCGGCGCGCACGCGGGTTTAACCGGCTTCCTTCAGAAGCTCGATAATTTCCCAGTGCAGTACAGACTCTGTGTTCCCAGACCATCCCTCTGGGAATGCAAGCCCCTCGGCTAGTACCACTAGCTGCTGCCTTGGGCTAAAAACGGAGCTCGTGCCTGTATACCCTTTTGTAAGGCAAAGGTTTCGGAATAAAATGACCCAGAGACAGTAAAGACAACAAAGCTAGGGAAGGCTACAACATTATCCAAGGCACAGATGTTCTGCCCACCTTTTTCTGGGTATTTTTGGGCTATTCATCCTAGATAAAGAGTTGCAACTAATACAGAGCTGAGGGCAAAAATAGATCTGTGTTCAATACGTAACAGAGAAGTAGGGATTATAACACATAGATCTTTAAATATCTCCTAGGGAAGATACAAGGGGTGTATATTAGCTTAAATTAGAAGAAATCGATTTGACCAATACATAGTGCGTGTGTCACGTTGCTGTCCTGCTGTGTACAGAGAAAGGTTAGGACACAGGAGGTGACTTTCACATTTTAAATCTGAGTTGGGAAGCTGCACTTGTTTCTTTTTCATCTTTTTTTTTTTTTTTTTTTTTTTTTTTTTTTTTTTTTTTTTTTTTTTAAGTATCACTTTTAAAATAGTGGAGGGTGTTTTGTTTCATTTTTGTTTTTATTTTCCAGAACAGTGATGAGTTTCTCTCCAGAGAAGCCTGTCTTAACCAGCCTTCTCCCCCAATGACTTCCATTCTGTACACGTGTATACGAGCATTTATCATTTCACCTCTCTATACTGAGCACAGTGGTGTCATAATCCTTATTTTGACAGAACTCTAATGTCTGTGTTTTGCACAGGGCAAGACTCATCCATAAACACACAGTGAGTCTGTAAGTAAGAGCTGAAAGAGCAGGAGAAACGTGAAGATACAGATAGGAAACGGTCACCAAGTGACCTACTTGATGCTTCGACGGCACTAATTCGTGTTACAGCTTTTCAGTCTGTGGACTGCTAGTGGGCAGCAAAGGAGAAGGGGAGCAGCAGAGGATATTTAAGAGCTTATCAGAATTACTGCAGAAAAAAATGTAACTGTTTGTTCCATTCATGTCTAGGAAAGGCACATCAGTAACTGTTGGTTAACCACTTATTTCTCAACTTGAGCTGGAACTTCCTTGCTTGAAATGGGAAATGCACATAACACCCTTGCATTTACTATAAAGTTAAAACTCAGGTTTTCAGTAATAAGGCTATATATTGTATCCCACCTTCAGCTTTATCACGTTAATCCTGTTTATTAAATTTAAGATATATCATGCTTTTTCACAATATCAAGCCCCATAAAGAAATACATGTGTTAAAAGTACAGTTCTCGATAACTCAAGAGCTTCCTGTTTACTGGCATCATGCTTGGGAATATCTTACTTGTCACAGGCTGAAAATTTTGGAATGCACCAGATCTTGTCAAGGAATAAGCCACCAAAAGCAAGGTATTTATAATGAGGATAGGGCAATATTAGTAATGGATGATGATATCTACCCCACCTATGCATTTTGTCATGTTAGTTGAGAGCCTGAAAGAAAATTGTTGATTTTGAAACACGAACATATGGCAGGAGTAAAAGATTTTATCTATTTTAAATTATTATAATTTTCCACACCTCCTCAGCACCATGCAGACTGAGAAACGTTTAACTGGACAAAATCCAAACAAATGCTATACAAAGTATTGTCAGATCAAGACGCTAACAAATCATCTAAGTCTGGAAAATCTTAATCAAGCCTCTATAATCATGTTTGTTATTTCATATTCTGTCCTTTTTTTTTTTCCTTTTTTTTTTGCATTTCAGTCTTCCAGATTTCACTTAGTTCACACATTTGCTTTTCCCTCTCAATATGATATTGGAAAGTATTTATCTTTAAAAAATAATGAATGAGATTTTCACATGCTCAAATAGTCACAGGGACAGAAGCTTTAAGAAAAGCACCAATAATTGTGACAACTATCAACATCGGGGTTGTAATCTAAAGACCAGCACTACATGCATCAATTGTATAAAGGCAGCTGGTACATCACTCAGAATAGTCTTTTTGAAGATCTGTAATTGTGTGTTCACAGACAACAGCCACTATATCCACCTGGGTACATAAACTTTTTTTCTTTTCTCCTGATATTTTGGAAAAGCTACTGGTACCAAATTGAAAAGTTTGCAACCCATAAATCTCTGTTTCCTTTTCCCTATCTTTATTTAGACTCTTGTACCAATGAATTCTCCTTGGCTGATACATTGTCTTATCATTTGTCTTACATTTTTTAGTACAGTAGTTCCCCCAGTGGGGCCTCATTCCTGGCCTCACTGTGGGATTATTATAATAAAAATTCATGTGGCTATTGGTGAAGTTCACCTCCTGGCAATAGACATAGAGATTCATTTTTTAAACCAAAGTAGGGGATATGAGTTCTCCAAAGTAGAGAGAGCGACGTAGTGGCCAGCCTGCCTAGTGCGCTCTTGGCTTTCTGCTCCAGCAAGTGGTCTAAAAATTCTGTCACTAGGTGTTACGAGTTAGATATTTCAAATGCTAAGACCACTGGTAACAGTAATTCATGCTTGGCACCTCAGAAACATCAAGGCTGCAGGGTAGGGAAAGATTAATGTTAGTTCCAGATGTGCCAGAAAACAGTCAGCTTTCCAAGAACAGAATAAGAGAGAAACACCTATGACAAGGTGTATATCAAAGCCCCTATGAGAAGGTGTGTATCAATTTATAATTGCCTTTAAATGGCATGCTAACATGATTGAGTATTTCTACTCAATCCATGTGGCACTATAAAATATTGGAAATTATTTTCAACCCTTGCAAGAAAAAAAATGAAAAAATAAAGACATTACATCTAGACTACAATTAGATTTGCTGATTTATATAAAAATGGGATGAGTGCACAGTGGTAGTAATAGAAAACGCTGTTGGAAAGAAAACTTAATCTGCTTTAGTTAAAGGACCAGAAGCCCAGGCTAATCACAAGAGCATTTTTTCCCCCTGTACTTGCTCTCGTGTGTGAAGATGAGTTAAGATCTTTCTCTTTCAAAAGGTATTTGCCCTAGCTCATATAAGTAGCTACATCGAGCATAAGGGATCCGCAATCTTTTCCATACCTGAGCACGTGGAAAGGGCAGATGTGACTCAGCGTGCTGCAGGGCTGATTTGTGTCCTGAGCAGAGAGCGGCCCTGAGCAGGTGCCGAGTCACAAACTTGCTACGCAGCGAGTGAGGCACTGAGAGGGCAGGAGGAGCTCGCCCGGTGACTCAGGCTGCAGGGTGACACTGCTCTCATTCCTCAGGGCACGTGCACCTGCATTTTGGAGCAGCAAGGACTGTGCATTGCATTTGGGATCAGCTCAATGGTACCCATGGAATGTATCCTTCAGAAATGCTCTTCTGCACAGTTTTCCATAATCCATGGTATCTTGTTAACTATGTTTTCCTTCATACAAGAAAACAAATGAACAAACAAGCAAACAAAATCTTTTCATTGAGTGTTGGAAGTTTGTCCAAATCTCTCTTAATCAAAGACTTAGTCACAGGTAACTCTGTTTTAAAAAAGCTAGCCATAGACAGATAAAAATATAGTTTTGAAGGCAGCCATCTACTGTGGGAGTGGCGTAGCTTCCTTTGTAAAACACATTTGGAACTGTAACAGTTTTTCAGCTGAGGACTTTATGGTATCCTTTGAGCACTAAATC
This sequence comes from Nothoprocta pentlandii, assembly GCA_013398315.1. Taxonomy (NCBI): domain Eukaryota; kingdom Metazoa; phylum Chordata; class Aves; order Tinamiformes; family Tinamidae; genus Nothoprocta; species Nothoprocta pentlandii. The sequence continues at coordinate 1,758,684 of VZSG01000052.1, forward strand.
CTCACAGCTTTACTCAGAACATAATATTAGCCTTACTGGAGATGAGGAGGTTGGCAGAAGTAGCAATGAAGCTACTCGTCCCAAGGGCCCTGCTGCCCTGGTGCCGGAGCAGGCTCCTCGGCTGTGCTAAGCATCCGGCTCTGCCTCCAACCTCTGGGAAGGCCTGTGAAGATCTCTGTGAAGATCTGAGTCAGTACAGCTAAATGTTCCAGCTCAGCACGTCATATCTTGATGAAACTTGCTTATGACTGGTTATAACGGTTTGCTTTGAGTAACTAGCCCTTCGGAAAGTTTCATTGTCGGTTACGTTTCTGTTTCCTCCTACGTTCTTGGGCAGACTCTGAGCTGAGGCCTCACCAGGATTCACACCTTCCTCACGCTTTTCACATGGTGAGCTGTAGAGCTTCACCGAAAGCTGCATTTTGATTTGTATGCAAAGACGGTTTAACTGCAACAAGTTCTAATGCTGCTACAGAAATCTGAAAATTGCCATGTTATTGCCCAAACAGAAATGTAACTTTGATTGCCCAGCACAGGCGCAAATGTTTAAAGTACTTTTCCAGCATGCTGCATGCAAACGACAACTTGTGTATGTTGGCACTGACATTTTCAGCAGCTTGAATGCAACTCTGTCTCAGAAATCCCACCACTACCAGCTATCAGGGGCTGTATCAAAAGACAGACCACATTGGTTCTTACACTTCTCTCCTGAATGTTGTTAAAGGCTTACGAAAAATATGCATCTTTTGGGCAGACCTTTGGTAGTATTTGGAAGGTACTCTAGTGCCAAACATCTATGATGGATGTGTGGTACTGATGGATTGATACACCTGCATTGAGATGTAGACACCTCTTGAGGACTTCTGAGCAACTAAGATGATTAAGGGAATGGAGCATCTCTCGTACGAGGAGAGGCTGAGTGAGCTGGGCCTGTTTTCTCTGGAGAAGAGAAGGCTCAGAGGGGATATGATTAATGTGTATAAGCTCAGGAAGGGAGAATGCAGGGAGGAAGGGGACAGGCTGTTTTCACTGGTGGCCAGCGATAGGACGAGGGGTAATGGCCACAAGCTGGAGCACAGGAAGTTCCGTCTCCAGGTGCGGAGGAACTTCTTTACTGTGAGGGTGACAGAGCAGTGGAACAGGCTGCCCAGGGAGGTTGTGGAGTCTCCTTCTCTGGAGGTCTTCCAAACCCGCCTGGATGCCACCCTGTGCCACATGCTGTAGGTGTGTCTGCTTGAGCAGGAAGGTTGGACTAGATGATCTCTAGAGGTCCCTTCCAACCTTGAATATTCTGTGATTCTGTGACTTCTTTAAGGTTAGGGGCATCAGAGTTGGGATTTTGGATGCACTGATTGGAAAGATGGGACAATCATAAAGCTCTGACTGCGATCTGCACGATTATGGTCCTTGGTGCTGGTTTTGACCTGTCTCTACTCTCTGAGAAGTATTTCCTCAAGAGCTGTTCTTCACGTAACTGCCAAAGGCTACAAATGCCTGAGCATTTGTGTAATGAATTTCATACTGCTTTCTGGTTCTTGTCTTAAGGACATTGGCTAGAGGGCATATATGGTCTATTCCTGCATCTAAATCACTTAGCTGGACACAACTGTTACGTGTTGATTCTCCTCTATATCAATATAAAAACGGCCCACTGCTTATCCTCCATCTTGCGCTTCCTGTGTTTTTTAATACTGAATGAGACCCTCTCTCACTTGAGGCAGTGATCTAACTTCTATAGATTTAACTGCAAGAAGAATATCTTCATTGATTTTTGCTAGCACAGACTTCCTAGCAAGTGGCACGCAGTATTTTCTATGTCAACTGTATAGTATTCTCATGCAGGAAATTCCATTGGGAGAGAGGTAAAAAGATATAATGTATAGAGGCATAAGCAGAAGCTTTATGAGAAACAAAACAGCTGTAGGAAAAGGCACAGAGGCATGAAAGACATTCACTTTTGATGAAAGGAGAGGACTGGCAATCACGGGATTTGGATGCAGCTCCTAGGTGGATCAGGACTTTCTATACACCTGTAGGCGTTTAAAAGTTGTCTGTGATTTCTTTCCTACTTATAAAATATGGAAGTATTTTTAGTGCAATTGCTTGTAAATTGCTTCAGAAAGACTGTGTGGAACATGTTTTTTTAAATGCAAGGTGCTATTATTGTTGTCACATTAATGAAAACCTGGCTTGGCCACTCAGCTTAATTTAACTGTCACCAAAGCCACGTGTATGGCAAGGCTTCTAATATTACCTGGAAGATCTGCTTCCAGCGAAAGCATTTTCCTTCACGAATTGGCATATCGATCTCCTTTCATCTGCGGGGAGCAAGAATTTGAAGTTTTCCACACAGTCCAAGTTTGAAGGCTGATGAGCATATTACTGCGTGCGTAAGATAATTTGCAGAATGTGTCTGTGCATCTGATCAGTCCGTTTTTATGGCTTGTAACATACCACAAATACTTGTTTAGGTTTAAAGCTGCCTGCTAGCATTCTCTGACCAAAAACAACAGCTTCAATACACCTCAGCACCTAATAAGCCACCATCAATTTAGCACTATACAAACTGGTGCCAGGTTAGCATTTCCGTGTGTGGAATACACTCCATATTTTCACCTACATCCATCTCTCATTTCCCCAAACTATTGACTGTTCCACACAAAGAAAGGAAAAAGAGCAAGAGCTTCCTATACCTGTAGCAAACTCTCTGAGTTGGGGAGCTCTGCAGCACAAGGGAAGGTTATTTATCTACTTGCTCTTTCCCAAGAGAAGACAAATCCCAACAGAACTACTAAGGTTGCGAAATGTCACTCCTAAACATTCTCCCTGATGGGAATAACCCTTCACTTGGGCTGGAATTTTGATCTGTGAAAGGCATTGCAAACTTCTCGGTGTCCACAAGAAGCTAAATCTTAGGCAAAGAATCCAGGCAGAGACACATGCAGGGGCAAAGCCATGTAGGGAAAAACATACCAACAAACAGAAGAAAGATAAGTGAATGTTGGCTGAGAGGAAGAGAAAATGCCGATGTAAAGAATTATCCTACATGTAATTAATTTAACTGTCAATAAGCTGTGGATGATTTCAAATCCACTTGGAAGAATTTCTTGCTATATCAAGTAAAACAAACATTTTTCTTTCATGAATTGATATGTTTGTCCCCTGTCATCTTCAGGATATGAAAGCTGATATGCAGTATTTGTATCACTTCAGATTTTGTATCATGCTTCAGGATGGACATGAAGTATGGATTTGCTTCTCTGGAGTACTTTGAGTACTCATTATGAGTGAACACTGCATGTCTTCTGGTGAAACTTTAAATTAATTTGCTGTTGGGTATTTCAGAAGATTAATTATATTTGTCTGAATTCTTTTATTGAAGAGTTATACTCTTGGTTTTATGCCCACATCAAATTAGTATTTATAGCAACAGCATATGCTGTGGAATTCATTTTATATGTGAACAATATATCAAATTATAATGTACAATCTTCTCTTGCATAATAGTATGCTAGTTGTTGTTTCTATATATTGTGTTATAAAAGTTTATTCTGTAAGATGGAAACTCTATTACAGTCCTTGCTGCTGACAGTCCTGTAACACTGCTGTTCTGTTAGCCACCACGTTGGCAGTAAAGCCAATGTGCCAAGGAATGGCAGTGTAGGAGCACTTCACACTGTCTCCTGTCCCTATTGACCTAATATTTCTATCAGTCTTAGTCCCTATCGATCTAATATTTCTATTACAAGAGTGTCTACTGCTCTTGACTGAGAAGCAATGCTTCTTTTAATAGGCACGGCACGGTGGCGGCATATGTACTGTCTGGTGTATCTCTCAAATGACATTTTTCTTTCAGTGAAAAGATGCCCAAGCATTTCAGCATTGAAAGTACAGCTGTCTGAACTGTACCATATTACTGTATTTTGTAATTGGATATTAATAGGGTTTTTTTCTGTAACATCTCATAACCAATGTCATCATAACTGTTTATTAGCTTGATAAGACGTACCTACTTTCAACCTCTCACTCGAAATCTTCAGACCTGACTTATCCATGTGACGATTCAGTCTTTTATTTTAATGAATCTTAATATTTTATATTCTTAATGTATTTTAGAATTATTTCAGTAAACATTAACATGCGATAATAAGACTTACAAAAGAAGGGTGGAATAAGGTTCAGGAAGTCATCTGAGCATTTCTGGGCCCAAGTTAAAATCACCTGTACCTGAATTCCTGGCACGTCCAGCTTGAAGAAGAGCCATATTCATTGTAAGTAGCACTGCTGAAGCTTAAAGTGCAAAGAGGGGAGTAAGCTCTGAACAGACATTCATAATGAAGTCTTCCTTGTTTGCTGTAGTGGCACACAACCAACAAATAAAATGCTATTTGTAAAGTACATATATAAATAAATATATCAACCATATAACCTATTTTTCAGACCAAATAATTCTGCATGTTCATAAATTGCCATGCACAGTAAGGCTTGCAGTGTGTGCTCAGCTTTCTGCTCATCTGTTGAGATTTCCCCATAGGTGGGCCCACCTAATGACAAATTGAGGAGATGAAAAGGCAGCAGCTTTTTGAGACCTTCTGAGGTCTAGAAGTGAAGGGATCTGTGTATCACTGCCAGTGACCAAATCAATCGTGAGGGTAATTTCCACCATCTATTAATTGGAAGTTTATGGACACCTCATATGGAAATATCACCATACACTTTGGAGCTCCAGAATCTCTCTTACCCGTAACTCCCACTGAACGGAGAGCTCATGTGGGAGGGCTGGTAGGAGCTGGGATTCTTCCAAGACTTCAGTAGATTTAGTCAGGTTTGATCATTGTATAACCTGCCACCAGCCACCATGCAGCTACATCCACCAAAAAGTTGGTAGTTTTAAAAGAATATCCTAATGCAGTTATTCATTTGTTCTTCTGCCTTTCATGTATCTATACATGCTGTATCAGTGACCAAGGTAGAAGAAAATAAATGCACTGTCTTCCATGCCATTAGAGTCTTTGCAACTATTAAATGCCTGCAGTGCAGCTAGGTTTGAAAGACAAAATACAAGCTTTTACTTTTCTCAGATGAAGTTTGCAAGTTGTTTGATAAATGCTCCTCTAACTTATTATGTACCATTAACTTTTGTTTTTCTTCTAGCTAAAACACTGCTCTTTAAGATGTAAACATAAACATGGCTGTTTCATTAAAAGTGATCCATGCAAATCCGTCACACAATTATTTTGCCGTCTGTAAATGACCCATATACCATCTGCTTGTCTAATCTGCGAGACTGAAATTGGTCATGGATGGGCTGTGAAATGTATTGCTCCCTGGTTGTGTATTCCCAGCTAAATGACACCAAATTCTTTCATCTTCAGCTGGCCAAAAAGCTGGGATTTTGAGGGGGGGGGTTGTTTGTTTGTTTTTGTTTGTTTGTTTTTTTCCTTCTGGATGCAGAACACACCACCACCATGTTCCTGTTAGAGGGGACCACTAAAGAGCATTTAGATGCAGCCCCAAAGGTACCTTGAAGGTGCCCATGGGTGCAGCTCGGCTCCTCGACTGCCTGCACGGAAGGGGATGTGCTGTGCAGTTTGGGCAGGTGTCCAGCTCCTCCTGGCTGAGCACCATGAAACTGCCTATGTGAATAAGGTGATCCGTTGACATGACACGGTCACCTACACAGCTCTATTAGGGAATGGTCTCCGGTGTGTGTCTTCATTTTGTATCACCTTGACGGCCATAAAGATTTCCCTGTCTCTGCTCTGCAAAGTCATAAAGTGATGCGTGCCCTGTGCTTTAGAAATGAGCTGCTGTTAATCGAAAGCCATGAAAATGTATGGAATAGATATCTCATTCTTGTTTGATAGGACATCAAATGTCTTTATTGTAGTGTAAAGATAGGATTTGGTAATACCTCACATTAGGCCAGCTGATGTCACTGGAAAAAAAAAACAAGCAGAAATAATCCAGGCAAAACCTCTGTCTTGTTGTATATATGGAGTGTAGTACCCTTGCATTTAAATGCTATGGCAACTGCATAGAAATCCAGTGGGTTGCTTCATAGTTCATGAGGCCTTCAGCTCCCAGAAATCAGGATTGCTTTATTGGCTTCAGCGGAACTAAACTCGCTCCGGTCTATCACACGAAAATATTTTGAATTTATTCATTCATTCATCAGCTACTAGGTTAATAAAACACGAAGGCACCTGCTGTCATCTCCAGCATCAACAGAAGACCCAGGGCTATTCCTTTCCATCCAGCCTGACATTTAATACAATCTTAAGGAGATTTGCAGCTTTTGAAGAACTCATGTTTGTGTAATGAACCTTCAAAGCTGTGCATGGGTGCCCAGTTGTGGTTCACAAGGAATTCAGGGTTGGCTTCACATGCCTTTCAGGCATAATTGGAAAAGAATTTAAATCCTCTCCTAAATAAGTGAGAGAGGTCCTAACACAGGTCCATTCTCCAGCATGGGAGCATCTATGTCTGTACAGCTTCTGGCAGTCCTTTTTTTTTTTTTTTTTTTTTTCTAGCAACTTTCTTCATTCCTAATGAAGGAGATAAAAGAGGCAAGTGAAAAGAAAAACATCTATGAGGGTAAATACTGCTCTCTGATATCCCTAATAACTTCATGGGCTTTACCAAAGAATTAAGCTGGACGTAGTGAGCTGTAGAAATGTTTAGCTTCTGAATTCTTTTCAGCAGTCCATTCCTCATACAAACAACAGGAATTCTTTACCTCATGAGGGTTTACTGAAGAGGTTGTTCTGTCATGTCTGTGGCTTTTGCCAGAGGGTAGAAGGAAATGTGAAAGACACATAACAAAACGTTTCTGCCGAAGCGGAGGCTGTTTGCAGCTCATTTGTTTGGTCTCCCGCATCCTCCTCTCCAAGTATACAGCAGACACAGATGTTTCCAGACCAGCCTCCTGTTCTGCAGCGGGTCACTGGGCACATCAGCCAACGTGCGGACAACGTGGCTCTTGCGAGAACAGCGGCAGGTACATTTGTAATTGTTGTTGCATGTTGTATAAAGCAGAATAGATCTTCAAATACCCAGGAAGTTATATGAATGTCCAGGTTTATTTTCAGTTCTGATCGCATTTGACAACACTCAAGTCCCATTTGTTTTCTGCAGATAATGGAAGGAGAAAAGGATCTGCCTGGAAAGCTGGGATGCCGCAGTCCAAGCAGCATCTTGGAAGAGAAAAAAGTGCTGATGCTTCGAGGCCTTCGGATGGCCCCAGAGGACCCGTGGAAGCTGCTAACCCAGTTCCCGAATGAGGTTGAGGAGAAGGCCCCAGTGCAGAGGGCACAGGTGCGGCCCCCGCCGTGCGCAAGGAGCACGTCTGCAGTCCCACGCGCTCAGCACAGCAGCAACTAGTCCCTGCCCTCGCCAGCACGGACGGGGCGCCCCGAGGGGCCGCGGCAGCAGCAGGACGAGGAGGAGGATGGCGGGAGGAAGGGACACGCCGCTCCTCGACGGCCGTGACGGGCAGCGCGAGGGGCGTGGCGCTGCTATGCAAATCACCGCGCCGCCGCAGCCAATGGGCGGGCGAGGCGCGCCGCGGGGGCGGGGCGTGGCGCGGGGACTAGCGCGCTCCGACGGCGCGGACGGCCGCGGCACCTCTGGGACGCAGCAGCGCGGGGCGACGCGGCCCGAAACGGCCCGAAACGCCCAGAAACGGCCCGTTCGGAGCCGCCCGGACGGTGAGTACGGGCCGAGCGGGCGCCTGCGCCGGGGTTGCGGCGGAGCGCCTGGCCCCGACGGCGCCTCTCGGTGCGAGATGCTGCCGCTCCGGCGCCGCAGGCTCAGCCCGGCGGGCAGGGCGACGTGCGGGCGCTGCCGGGCCGGCTGCGGCGGGAAACGCGGGCGGGAAACGCGGCGTTCGGGGCGCTGCGAAACGGAGCCTGGCACTGCGTGGAGCCCGCGCTGGGGCCCTCCCCGTGGACACGGTGGCGGGACGGATGAGCCCGTGCGCCGTGGGGCAGCAAATGGGAAATGCAGACAGCCGCTCGGCCGGCATGAAGAGCCCGGTGTGCAGGCTTCCCGTCGGGGATCCCCGTGAGCCCCCGTCCGCGCGCCAGCCGCTGGATTCACATGCGGCGTGCGGGAGCTGCGAGCCCAATGTGCCACCGACGGCACGGGCCGGCTCTGGAGTTGGCTCTTTGATTGCTTCCTCTAACTGGTACTCATTTCCTTTCCTGGAAGGAGGAATTAGCGCTCGTGTATGGCACAGATAACTGCGCCGTGCCCGTAAGGAAATGGCTGTGCCAACTGCGCTGGCCTAAAGTGGACATCCAGGCCGCCTTGCTCCTGCTCTTTCGGATGTAGATTTGGACCTTTAGCTTTTCTAATGAGTCAAAGTGGGAATATGTGTCTCACCTTAAAGATAAGGTGCGAGTACAACTTTAATGATACTCTTTTCCTCATAATAGCACTGTTTGCTTTTCAAATAGTTTTATATTGCAGTAGTAGCCTACAGGATGAGCATAGCTTCAGGATGAGCGTAGCTTTTCGTCACTCAGAAGAACAGACTGAAGTCAGACCCCCGGGAAGGACCGGCTCTGATGCCCCCACTGCCTCGTGCAAGCACCGTCTTCTCACCCTCACTCTTTGCACCACCGGCTGTGTGACCACTGCTCTGAAACTGAAAGTGCACAGCAATCCCATGGCAGGTGCTGCGCCGCCAAAAAGAGGAGCCTCTTTTTGGCAGTGTCCAAAATAGCAGGTTACCGTGTGTTGTCGCTGGAGATCCTCATCAGGAAGGCAGGCGCTTTCCGAGTATCTCTTGGCTTGCTAGAAGGGGGATGGATAGCGTGGTAACAGCTGCTTCTGGACGCTGCAAATAAACACACAGCAAGTTGCATATTAAATCACGTAGCCTTGGAGATTTCCGGACGGTGCTGTGAGGTTAGGTTCCCTATACAGCACTTTTTCTTTTGTTTTTGAAATAGATTTCTGTTTTGCCCTACAATGTTTTTGGAAAGTGTGAGGGGACCTTTGGTGAGATGAAACGATAATATACCAGTAACAACAATCTATTCTAGAAGGAGAAATACTGGTTATCACTGATACAAAAATAGTGGGGAGCAAAGAGAATCTCCTGGGTAAAATACATTACTGGAGTCCTCCCCTAGCATATGCAAGCGCTCACACTGTGCACAGCGCACGCCTTGAGACAGGGAGAGGGAGGGAGTTTACAAGCAGAAAATCATGCAGACATAGGCTTGCAAACAGGTTTTAGGACGTTATCTTATCCATTCTGGTGCATCATAGTGATACTTGTAAACCAGACCTGGAAAAGACTTTTTTAGCCTGTTCTTATTATCCAAAGAAGAGTGTTCCCCAACGTTCCCTCCCGCTAACAAAATGTCTCCTGCTAAGTCTCATGGGTGAAGCAAATGGATTGCTTTGTGGGTTTCTGATGGGAACAGGGAGATGGTAACATACTGATCACTTCTCAACAACTTGTCCGATGTGTTGGACTACAGTGTCCCCCTCCCTAGTTGTCTACATGAAATCCTTTGCAGATGCTCCCTGCAACCTTCTGCAGCCTTCCTGGTTGGGTAACTGGTGCTGGATGGAGTCTTCTCATTGAGGTCTTGCCTATCCAGCAGTGCAGAGTCAGACTTTCCTTGCTGTGCGCTATCTGAGGCACATCTGCTCAGTGCCTGGGGTTTTTTTCACAACAGCACAGTATCATGAACTTTTTTTTTCAGTTTGCAGTCTCATATAACCCCACTGATTCTTTCCTGCTACTCAACTAGGAAGTCCCCACAGTCTCTCTGTGCAAATAGTATCCTCTAAATATGTCATAGCAGGCTTGTATATTCACTTTTCTTACTTGCCAAGAACATCTAAATACTTCTCTGTCATCAAATGCTTGTTCGGGTCTGTATCCAGTTTAGCGCTATCTGCAGACTGTATTCACTCAGGCTTTTGGATCACTCCTGTAGTGCAGGGGTGGCAAAACATGCTGCAGAGCTGCCTCCCGGGGAAAGGCAGGTGAAGCTATTATCCTGGTTCATTGTTTATATTTATTTTGATGGCTTTTGCTGATTGTGTCAAGCATCATGGTATCTCCTCTGGTCTACCAAACAAAGTGCTGGCACTTCTGGTCTAGACCATAGTTGTGTAGTTTATCAGAGGAGTTTATAGAGGGAGTGATCTCCCATATTTTGAATTTAGCAAGGCTTATCATGTGTGCTGCCTCTGCCTTATCTACTCTGCCAGTCAACATGACGGAGAAAAAGCTTGAAATGGTTTGATGTGAGATTATTCATGACAAATGCATGTTGTCTAAAGCCAAGAAAGCACTGAAGGCTTCAGCTTTTTTCTGCTGTATTTCATTTGTGCCATATCCGTGCTAGTAACAAATCCCCTCCTTCCTGAAAATGGGAAGGAAGGCTGCTTGAGCCCTGTGTGTGCAGCAGCGCGCTGCAAAGAGGTGCAGAGCAGTTGTCTAAAACGTCTTGCAGTGGCTGCCTTGTCCCTGGGCTGAGGATGTGGGCAGGCACGTGTGGCTGTGCAGCTTATCTCCCCATTGAAACTGTTTCAGTCCTATTGCAGTGGTGCAGATTTTGGAGGAGAACCCAGAAGAGGTCCCGATTCACTTGATTAAATACCAATTAAAATAACCCTTTTTAATCTCTCTTTTTTTTTTTGAGTAGAGATGTCAGATTGCAACACTATATTATGAGCTGTAAATATGTGGATATTTACTGAAGTTAATATTGTTGTGCTGACTTAAAACGTCTGTAGAGCATGTTGCTTCTGACTGGTGCAACCTCATGCTTCTACTCAGATGCCTTAACGTCTGAATCACTTTTAAATGCCGTCAGATACCAGCAGCAGTGGTTACACAGGTGGGGCCAGTATGAGGCTCCTCGGTGGAGCCCGCGTGTCCCGGGGACGCCGAGGTGGTGACTAACTGGCTGGTGCCTGTGCTCAGAGCGGCCCGGTAGGAGCACACGCGTGTGCGTGCGCAGCCTGATGTCCTCGCGGAATGACTCATAGCACCCGGGGCTGCGGGAATTGCCCAGAAATGCACGGATGGCTGTCGCCTTGTCGTGCTGCTCGGTGGCTCTGCGTGACTGTGTGCACACCCTTTGGTGTGCCGAGTGAGGCCCAGCGCATGTGCCTCTCGTCTCTAGCCAGGCCAGGTTTACTTGAAGACTTCAATTTTGCCTATCACAGGAAGCAGGAAGGCGTCATGTACTGTTAGCTTACAGTACACTCATATACTGTTAGCCTACAATACAGAATCACAGAGTGGTTGAGGTTGGAAGGGACCTCTAGAGACCATCTAGTCCAAGCCCCCTGCTCCAGCGGGGACACCCAGAGCACGGGGCACAGGGCGGCATCCAGGCGGGTCTGGAAGATCTCCAGAGAAGAAGACTCCACAGCCTCCCTGAGCAGCCTGTGCCAGGGCTCTGCCACCCTCACAGCGAGGAAGTTCCTCCTCACATGGAGACAGTACTGCCTGTGTTTCAACTTGTACCCATTGCCCCTTGTCCTGTCACCACTGAGAAGAGCTTGGCCCCTTCCTTCCTACATTCTCCCCTCAGGTGCTTATACACGTTGCTCAGATCTCCACTCAACCGTCTCTTCTCCAGGCTAAACAGGCCCAGCTCACTTAGTCTTTCCATAAGATAGATGCCCCAGCCCCTTAATCATCTTTGTCACTATCTGCTGGACCCTCTCAAGAAGCTCCACATCCCTCTGTAAGATACCAGAGCACTGAAGGAAAACCATGGTGGGATTTTTTTCTTTCCGTCTGGTAAAATACAATCACAAACATGTTCATCTATTTTTTAAAATACCATTCTGTTTTCAAAAAGCCTCGACTACAAAATGAAGGGGGTAATGTCTATTCTTCAGATACATTTGTCTCTTTTTGCTAGATGCCCGTAGTTTTCTAACCGGTGCTTCACTGTTAACAGATAGCTTTTCGCTACTGAATGCATATTTTTAAACACTGATAAATACAGGAAGCTCTAGAGAAAATTATAGCTTCCTTTCTGTGAGGCTAGAAAAAGATCTTGATGATCTTGATCTCTGTCACCGTTGTTAATACTGGAGCAGAATATACACGTGATCTTAAAATAGCTTCAGAAAGCACAGAGTCCTAATCACTAGATTATGACTTCTGGTGTTGCCTAAAGATCTTGTAGATGAGAAGCAAGAAACAGAGAAGCAATTTCAGGGATTCAATCCTACAGTAACACCAGGAACGAAGGGGAAAAAGTTGTTTGGAAAGATGATGATCGTTCTGCTGGAAGAGTAGGTTAGACCCTTCTTTGTCAAGGGGAAAACCTACTGCAAACAACAGTCAGTTCTCCAACTTAATATCATCTGATCAATTATCGGAAAATAGATACCAGGCAAAATGATTCCATCTGCAAAAAAAAAAAAAAAGTTGTTTCCAAAACAGAAAGATGCTAGACAGTAGCAAGTAAATCTGAGACTCCATCTCTTCAATGAAAGGCCTCAGTTGTGTTTAACACTTATTTTTTCCCACTAATGAATGGAACTTTTGTTCAGCAGCAGCACATGATTTGCCTTGTAGCTGAGTGTGCTACGCTCAGTCAATCCACCTGAGTCAATGCCGGCCAGCCCTGGCGGTCCGTGCAGTATGGGAGGCTTCTGGAATGTGCTGATACAGCTGGCCGTGATGCAACCCTGCCCGTGAGCAGGTTGTTTCCTCATTGTTCAGTGTCACATCTGTCATGTGCTGTGCAACTCATAGCACCTGTCACCCAAAGACAGGATAGTAGCCCAGGGGAGCCAGGGGGTTCCCAGCGGAGCGAGTATCGCCTCGGCCCACTGCGGGACAGGGGAACTCCCTCCAGGGGAAAGAAGTGAGTTACTGACATCTGGTTGGTTGGGAAATAGCCCGTGTTCCCCAAACAGGCCATTTCAGCTCAAATGAGTTTCCTCTTCTGAGGTCTTACTCAAGGAGCGTGAAGCAATGAAGTTGGCTGCCTAGACTTCCTTGACAGGTTGGTAACAGAAGAACAACTGCCTTAGAGGAAGGCTCTAAGAAGAAACATATACGGGCTTCCTTCCCTGCTGCTGGGGATAGAAATGTGGATGCTGCCATGAAAACCCCGGCCTGTCCGGGGGCTTTTTGTCCCCCGACTCAGCGAAAGGGATATATACATGCCAATGCTGAAACAAATGTAGGCGGGCAACTAGATTGTTTTTGTAGAAATAAGGTAGTTCTACTCGGATAACAGGATGCAAAACATAGCATGTCCTTCTGCTAAATCCTATTACTGCAAAGGTCAGGCAGGTTAGACATATTACGGCAAAGGTTTGGTCAGGCATTTTATATTACAGGAGTTCTGGACTTCTCTTTGTGAGGCTCTTTGAATTTTGGGTTTTTTTTTACCTGTATTTTGAGATTTTTGACTTTCAAAATAAAGTTCATTTTTTTGTCTGAATTTAGGTATGTCATGGAAGTGTGTATGGCTGCAGTCTTACTGCAGCAGGATTTCTTCATCCATATCCAGCATCCTAGAAAAGTTATATTCATGGTGGTGATTAATGCCAAGAAGTGGCATGCCAACATGAAGCGAGGTGTGCTGAGCATGTCCTCAGCTGGCTGTGCTTGGTCGGTGTCTGGCTTCGAAGTTGTAATCCTTGTAGTCATGACCTAGCCTGTATTTTTGGCACATCGGTATGTGTACACAATGAGGAACTGCGTAAGAAACTTGATTTTAACAAAGATTTTATGTAGCTAAAAAACACAGACATGGTAGTACATGTTCCAGTTCGAATATCCAAAATATCCACAGTAGAAGAAGTCAAACTGACAGCTAGCCTATTAAAACACACACTCTCACAATTAAGAGATTTATGCTCTCCAGGCTGTTATTGCAGAATACAGAGTAACTGGTGCCCTGAAATTGTAATGTGAGAGACGCATCTTAAATAACCTTGTGCAAGCAGTTAAATGTGTATAGCTCTTATATTTCAGTCATCAGAATTTTACCCTAAGGCTGAATCATAGAATAACTTAAACTGGAAGGGATATGTGGAAATCATCTGGTCCAACAAACTCTTTAAAGCACATCCTGTTGGATCAAGTTGCTGAGGGCTATGTCCAGTTGAGTTCTGACTGTATCTGAAGATGCAGGTCCCGCTGCTTCTCTGTTCCAGTGTTTATAAAAGGTGCCTTTGTTTGTTTGCTTTCCCACCAGTTTCGTCTGATTTTTTCTTGTTCCCCGTGGGTCCATTGCCCCTCACGATGTCACTGAGAAGAGCCCAAGAAGAGCCTGTGCCCTCACATTCAGTAGCAGCAGGGAGCAACGAGGCCTCCCTTGAGCGTTGAGTTTCCAGCGTGGTGGCCTTGGCTGGACGCGATGGCCCGGTGTCCCTGGGCCAGCAGGAATCCCTGCTCTCCACCAGCCGGCTCCGCGCTCCCCACGGCGCCGCATGGAGCAGAGGGAATCCCTGCTCTCCGCCGGCCGGCCCCGCGCTCCCCACAGCAGCCCAGGCTGCCGTTGCCACGCAGGCCCCTTGCTGGTGACCTTGTGGCCACCAGCAGCCCCAGCTCCTTTTCTACTGGGTGGCTTCTCAGTGAGTGGGCCTGGGTTGTACCACGAGGTGCGGGCCCGCGTTAGCAAGGGCAGTGCCACGGGCTTTCAGGAATGAGCCTCTTCCTAGCAGGGCCATGTCTTATGCACTAATATACTGCTGCTTTAATCCCAGTGGCATTTTCAACATGTAAATAACTGTAATTAAACTTGCCTGACTGACAGCAGCATGTAATAAAGGAGATTGATTTTGGCAAATTCAGAGCAGTTAAGCTGATTTTTTTTTTCAGCTGCCTGGTCACACCTGCTTTGCCGTCGCTGTTTGTTTATTTCTTTTGGTGTGTATTTTGCAGACTCTGGGAATGCCCAGAAGTTTCTTATCCTTGGGTAAATATAGTTCCTTTTTTACTTGAAACAGGAATTTGAAATGCAGAAGACTGCTGTATTGATATTGTATTTGATTTCAGTTTCTTTTCTACATGAAAATTCAGCAAAGTTTTGCAAAAATTTAAGCTTTTGCCTATGCCCAATGTAAGTTTAACATGTTCCTTGAGCAAAACGTGTTGTCAGCAGGTTGAACGCTAAGCATGTTCTGTTCCCTCACAGGTCCCGTGCTTTGCCCAAGTACTGCAAATTCCAACCTACAGAGCAGCTGAACGTGCCCTAGCATGAAGCTGAATAAGTCTCCTCTGCAATTTGTGATCTGTGGCCTGATACAGTGCTGAAGTACATGTAGAAAGTCATTCTCTTCCTCCTGTTCTCCCTTCTGTCCAGGCACCGTCTGTACATAAGGAAGAGCATCTTACTTGAAAAGGTGAGGACAAGGATGGGGAGGAGGCTTGGGGACGCACTTCAGAAACAGAAGGGGACAGACTCAGTAAGAATGGAAGAGGTGGCTTATAAAAAGCTCCCTGAGCGAGTGCCCGAGCTCCTGGGCACAGCTGTGTGCATCATTAGAGCCGAACCTGTCACAGGTTTCCTGGGTTCGTGTGCTCATGTGTTGATGTCCAGCTCCTGCCTTTGGGATCTTGCCCAGCACCGCGCTGGTGGCCTGCAGCAGGGACGGAGCTGCTTCTGGACCTACACAACACAAAGGACTGGGATGCATGTGTCTGAAGTTGTCATCATAACTCATCAAGAGTAATAGTTTTATCCTCAGTCATTCTTTCCTGAAATACCTGTCTGTAAAGCGGGCTGTCAGCACTGCCTTGCTCCAAAAGATTTTTCAGAGTTTATGAAGCATTCCAAGAATATCACTGGAGAAAGCCCTGAAGAAACAAGCAGTAGTAACATGGGGAATGAGATGTCTGCCCATAAACTGAAAGACAAATGCTAAATTTTACGTGTGCAGCTTTTATTGAGCACATACAGAGCATAGGCAGAGACTTGGAGGCAGTGGCAGTACGTAGGCCAGGGTTCAACTGCATCATATTCCAGCGTGTAGTGTAGCCAGCAGCACAGTGCAATCTGAGACTACACTTGGCTGTTCCTTACGGTCCTTTTAGCACTTGACCTTTTAATCTTCATGCTACATTAAAAAATATTAGAGGGATATTACAGAATTAGTATACACATTAACTTTCTACAGAAATGGTCTTTTCATTCTGTGAATTACTGTGTTTGCTTCTCTATATCTGTTTATCTAGCAGCTTAGAATAGTTGTAGATGAGGAAGACAAATCACAAGGTTACTCTTCTGTGCATAGAGGAATGGAAATATAGATATTTTCCTACAAAACTAAGGTTACAGAATCACAGAATCACAGCATGGTTGAGGTTGGAAGGCCTCTAGAGATCATCTAGTCCAGCCCCCTGCTCCAGCAGGGACACCCAGAGCACGGGGCACAGGGCGGCATCCGGGCGGGTTTGGAGACCTCCAGAGAAGGAGACTCCACAGCCTCCCTGGGCAGCCTGTGCCAGGGCTCTGGCACCCTCACAGTGAAGAAGTTCCTCCTCCTTACTGTGCAGGAGTTTTCACTCAGCATGGTTTTCTGTTTAAATGTAAACTTTCCCCACTTTTGTCCAAGAGCTCTTGCTTAAATATTGAGCATGCAAAAATGATTTACTACATTTATACCAAATTCTCCGTATAAGTTTTATATATAAAACTTATATATATAAAAATATATATATATAACTTATTTATAAATTTTATACATACTTGAGAGCATCTCTGAATTAAAATTATAGGAAGTTTTAGATGGCTATATTCCCTGAAGCTTGGAGCAACAAGAAACAATGTCATACCTCTTAGATCAAAACGTTCTTCCTACATTTTTTCCAGAGAGGAAGGATAACACTTTTGTCAAGAACAAAAGTAAAATGGGATTACTGATGAGCCAGTTGTCAGACTGTTCTTCATGGAGATTTTTTTAGAGTGTCTGATGAAATGTGTTTTCCCTGAAGTCTGGGGACTTGGGAGAACTGAGGTTAACAGTCCTGCACACACACTGTTTTGAAATCATTTAGTGCTCCATGAATGGCACTGTGCTGCTCCGGATTGTCATCTTAAGGTTTGGTCATCATAAATACAGGTTGCTGTTTCCAAGTGTTGATGCAAAACATAAAAAGAATAAAGTGCTGAACACAACACTTGGCATTTCCAGGGGAAGAGCATAAGCTGTCAGGAAGCCAGTCAGGGTGAGGAATGCAGTCAGACTAGGAACGGGGCCAGGTTTTCAGAGCCACATCTACATTTCAGGTGAAAAGCACCAGAGAAGCAATTGGTGACCAGGAGAGACCTAAACAATCCTGAGATGGCTGGATGCTCTTTGCCTGTTCCATTCCTTCGAAGTCTTCTAGAACATGTCCCCCATGTTATTCCAGACACGAAGGGTAGACGCTCTTGCAGCAGTGCCTCTAGGTAGGCTGTGCTGTGCAGTTTTAAAGTCAGGCACACCTGTCCTTGGCGCTGCCCCTACATTTGTGTTTCCTTTATAGATCGGATGATACATTTTCATCTTGGTGCTCTTGTGGCCCAAAGCACAAGAATCTTGATTTTTATTAATGGAGGTGGAAAACTCTAAATTTTCTGATGCTTTCTCTGTATGACATCTGTGCTTATCTGTGTGGCTTACAGTTTAAAGTCAAACTGATCTATTTTACATGTATAGATTCCCACATAATTTTTCTTCTCTCAGGATATTAATGAACTTTCTTGGCTTGTATTACTTGGAAAGTTGCTGGATAAAGTTAAAATGCACTTTTTGCATAAGTATAAAGGTGATCGTTTAACTGTTTAACTGTGCAAGCCCAAGACACTCTGTCTGTGATGGAATTTTTTTTTTTCTCTCTCTTACACAACCTCTTTTAATACCTCCATCAGTCCCATGAAACAGATCATAAGTTTGCATTCGGCTTTCACACTGGATCTAGGTATCCTGGATGTGTTCATGTAGGATCTTCTTAACCTGGAATGGATGCATTCACAGTGGATAACATGTCTGTAAGGGCTTGTGAATTCCTTGAAAAACACAAATGAATCTTTTAGAGATTCAGGTGATGTCATGATTGATGCTGCTCCTTAATTTAGGTCTCTTAATAATTTAAATGGTGTCATGGGATATACAGGTTTTGCAATGGGAAATTTTCAGCTTCCTGCTTGCTGTAACACTTCATAAAAGATTCTTACTAGAGTTTTCAGATTCCACTTTCTATAGAGATTTTAAGTCTAGAGTTTCAAGAAAGCAGCATGCTTAAAGGAGATTTATGTTTCATTACCATGTAACTGCTCCGTGCAGGTGATTCAATTTGCTGCTGCTGTAGTGAAATCTGTAATGCAGTATGTGTGAGGCAAACGCAGAAAACACAGCTTATTCTGTAACAACTGTGGTTCTTTTTTCTTTCAGCAGGGTATTTCCGTGATACAAAAATGGTCACTTGACTTTACTTACAAAATGCTGCTGTTCGGGTGGTTTTTGGTTTGGGGTATTTTTTTTTTTCTTTGCTTCATGTCTAGTGCACTGTGATGAATGATAGTATCTGAGGACTTTAAACTTGTTTGTTTTTCAGAAAATACTATTTATTAGCAATACTTACTGCTTTCCACACACCACTCCTTGAAAGCTTTCTTTCCAGACTACATTGGCATTGCTTCTGAGAGTCTGAGAAACCTCTAACCCTTTTCTAGGAAAAGCAAGCTTACAATGAAAGGCCCTGTAGTTTGGAGTAGCTGATGTAATGAAGAGCTGGCTACATGGATAACTGAATGCTTCCCATCTTTTACTCTGTAGATTGTTTTTTTTACCCTCCAAGTGAAAGATTGGAGTTTTAGGGGTTGTACATTGCCTTACTATTTTGTTTTTTGTTTGTTTCCAGCATTGGTTCTCTTCTGTCTTGCACTTTTAAAGTTTTTTAAAAAGTTGCACTAAATTACAGTTTTGCACTGTCATTTCTAGAAGGGTTCTTTAGTGGCACAGTTTTGGATCTGAGATTCATCACTTAGTGAAATATTGTGAACAAATTTAAGACCTGTTTTTTTTTTTTTTTTTTTTTTTTTTTTTTTTTTTNGATGTGCTATCAACTTCTGGACTCCGTAAGCCAGTGTTTTATTTACCTTTTCCCTCCTTTTTATTTCCCCGTTTACAGGCAGGATGAAAGACCGGCTGAATGAGCTGCACGAGCTTGCCAGGCTGCATAATGAGCAGTTTGCTCCCGAGGAGGATGATGAGAATGCACCCCGTGACACGCTGCTCTATGAGACCGATTATGCCTTGGCAGCTCTTCATAAAGACATACAGAGCATCCGGACAGAAAACAGCCACCTGAAAGAGGATGTCAAGAGGCTCAGGAAACAGAACAGCCGCTTCCTTACTTCCATGCGCAGTCTCAGTAGCATCAAACGGGATACTAGTAGCATTGCCAGAGACATCAAGGCCCGTGGAGAAGGCATCCATAGGAAGCTGCAAATAATGAGAGATTTCAGCGACGACGCCGTGACAAAATATGGTGCCTCCTCCGTCATTGCCAGGGTAGCAAAGAGCCACTACGTGGACATCATGCACGCCTTCCAGGAGGCCATGTTCGAGTACAACGCCACGGAGATGAGGCAGCGGGAGAACTGCAAGATTCGCATTCAGCGGCAGCTCGAGATTATGGGCAAGGACGTTTCTGGCAACCAGATCGAGGAGATGATCGAGCAAGGCAAGTGGGATGTCTTCTCCGAGAACCTCCTGTCGGATGTTAAGGGGACTCGCTCAGCCCTGAACGAGATTGAGACGCGGCATAAAGAGCTGGTGAAGCTGGAAGGTCGCATCAAGGAAGTCCACGAGCTCTTCTTGCAGGTGGCCCTGCTAGTGGAGGAACAGTCAGACACCTTTGACGTCATCGAGCTCAATATGCAAAACGTTGAGGACTACGTAGGGGAAGCTAAAGACCAAGTGAAGAAAGCTCTAGAGTACCGAAGGAAACACCCTCTTAGAACCATCCTCTGCTGCTGCTTGTCGTGTTGCAGAAGGTGATGGTCCTGCTGAAGCTGCCGCACGCTCACCTGAATGTCCTCAAAACCTTCCCAGCAAGTCTTCTTTAATGACAGCCCCCAGAACTGTGAGGGCTCACCGTGTGCTGGGCGGTTTTTTCTTTTCTTGTGGCCTTTTTCTTGAATGTGCCGAAGGCACTTTTACTTATGGGCTACTCAAAATGTTGATAAAACTGTTCTTTTTTTATTTGAGATTTATTCTGTTGGCATAACTAGCAGTGCAAGTACTTAGAACACCCCTGTGCAATGATACTTGTTTCACATGGACAATAAAGAAGAATGAACGATGGGCTTGGCTCAGGGAAAATAAGAAAATCCGTAGAAATAACTTCATACTTATTTGTCACAGTGAGCCTGCAGGCAGAGCAGACCTACACGGTACCCCACAGAATCTGAAGTTTTGAATTTGAACCAGTTTGGAGCTTGTGTTACGCAAATACTGGAACAGATTTTGCACTGTTCATTTAACAAAATATTTAGCCTATTAGTTTAGCAGAAGACACAGGCTAGTTTCAATTTCACCTTGATTTTCACCTTGTACTGGCCTTAACAAGAGTAAACTGCAAGTTAAATCGTAAGTACCTTTTGTTCTGCTTGTGCGTGATTGATTTTCTCTATTTTGCATGGCCACAACCTTGCTGGAAGCACCGCAAAATTGTGGCATCTCACTGAAGCTTTCTTAAAATGAGCCACTGTCTGATAACCTTAACTTCAAAACTGCCAAGCCATTAAGCTCCTCATTTTTTTTCTGCCGAGTAGCACTGCAGGCAGGAGAGATGCAGGCAGTACCTTCTGCAGAAGCACGTGTAAACGTCCAACAGTTTGGAGTCTTTTCTGCTGGCACATTAATGCTTGCAGTTTGGTGGATTACCCCACCAGTATACTTTTGTTTTTATATGCATTGATTTAATATTTTTATATATTTAAAATAATGTGAAGGATTCTATGTGTTATCAATCAGTTTCACTGGTGTACAATAAAACAAGTTTTTTTGCCCATTGCTGGGAAGCCTCCATGTGTGAAAGAAAACAGGCATGTCTCTTCGGTATACCTGAAGAAGAAAGGCAACAACATTTAATGCTATTTCAGTCTTTTTTTGCAAGCTTAAATACTTCTTTTCCTCCCAGGGGAGCCTGGCCAGAGTATGTTTGGAATGTAAGGAGAAAAGAGAAAATATTTGCAGTCCTAGAAACCACCGAACTTTGTCAGTGAAACACGTATCTGTCAGCTCTTGGGAGTCATTTTAGCTCCTATTTCTGGAGTTTCTCCAACCGCAGTATTTCTAGGTGGCTTCCTGATACACTGTGATCTGTCACTATCCTTTGAATTAATGCAGGACATTTTTTCAAAAGTAGTGACATTTATTTGAACCCTGATCCTCTATGTATGTATTTTAATAAATATATTTAAACATTTCAAATATTTTGTATTTGGGAGTTTTCATTGGGAGGTGTGCATAGCCGTCTTCCTGCATCAATCACAATTAAATTTTGCCCTTTTGGTCTACTGCACACTAATTTTATAGGTTTTTTTTAAAAAAACACCATTTTTTATTATTTATATTAATGTGACAAAACAGTGAAATCATTTCAACTTCCAAGCTTTCATATCCTAGTGGGAAATGTTTCTTTGCCAGGCAGGCCTTTTCACACCAATAATAAGACCACTTTGCAGAAAGTGCAAGCCTCTTTAGTCGAGGCACCTGTCTGTAATAACATGGAAGAATGAGAAAAACAGCAATCTTCTAAACTAGAAGGTATTTTGATATTGAATGATGTCCTAATGACATCGGTATTACACTTGCTTGCGGACCTCTCAAACAGAATCCCTACTTGAAGCGGAATGAAGGAGAGTTCTCAGCTAAAACTATTACTACTCCTGCGGGGTTACTGAAGAAGTCAAGTCATTTTACTCCATGGGTACTGCCATTTGAAGAGAAATATCCTACACCTCCAAGGGTCAGAATATGGGCATAAATCGAAGAGAAATAAACTCTGTATTTTATTTGGTCTGTTTTTTCTTGGCACTCACCAATGCTTTTGATAAAGATTTGTATTTGTTGCTGTTGTTGTTTGTCTTTTTTATTAGACATATATATGTGCAAAAATATTTAATAATAAAAATCTAAAATGCAGTGTTGTACACTGTGAGTTTAATTTAAAAGCTACAGGACTAAATTGTTAAGTTGGTGAAAGGAGGTTAGACAGTGCCTGAAGAATATGTTTTCCTAGCATTTGCTGCCACAGTCAGTCAAGTGTACGGCACATTGAGACAAGCTTATTGTGTTTTTTTTTTTCCTGTAAAAAACATTTTCATATATCCTGATTCTCTACTACGAAAAAAAAAGCAAATTTACTCCTGAAGTTCTCCAAAATCGTAACTATTTTATTATTAGAAGTGTGATGCATATATTCAAATCATGGAGAGAGTCGAAGTATGTGGAAAAATATAATTAGAGGCCCTGTCTCTTTAGGCTGTGGCTGTGAGGACATAACTAGAGCTAAGAATCATTGAAATATTAGCTTTGAAAATAATTTTTCAGTCCCATTATAAAGTAGAGATATTTGGAAAATGACCTCAGTAACTAAAGCAACTACTCTCTTCATTGTAAGCATGTGTTCATTGCTTAATGTGGTGGGGTTTTTTTTCTTGAGTTGTGTAAGAACCCAAGTTTTACTAGTTCGTGAACTTGCCTAGTCACAGTTATACAGGCTTTTTTTTTAAAAAAAAAAAAAGATCACACTATTTTTGAAAAAAGAGCACACACAGGATGAGTGGAAAAAGATGATAAAAGCAGCTTGATAACACATTTACACACTAATAGAAGCAGCAGCAGAACGGCAGCTGCTAAGGAAGGCAGCCTTTTCATTCTTAAAGTCAACACTATTCCAAAGGAGAGGCAAGGAGCATATTGTATGGACTGTTTTCCAGGCCATGTTGTTACAAATCACTTAGCTGGATTTGAATAGGGGAGTCATTGAAACATGAGAGGGGCACCAGTAGCTTTTAGGGCTGCTGCTGTTTCCTACTTAAAGCAGGAGAAGCTTCATAAAAAAATCTTTTTGACAATAGGAAAGGAGAACTGACAACCAGACATAGGCTGCTCCCTGAAACGCAGGAGAGCATTGCTTAAATATGAAGAGCAAAAGTCCCTTATTACGAAGCATAATTGTTGGTACATAGTGCTGAACTGCCTGCATATGTGGCTATGCATATGGTTATTACTTTCCCTTTGAAACATTGGAATTATTTTACAGAAATGGAACTTCTGTTTAGGGAATTTAGGCTGCAGAGTTGGGGGGGGATTAGAATCTTAAGGATTTAGGCTGCAGACACATTGACTGGACATTTTGCTGGCTAGTGTCTTATGGAAAATTCTTGAAGTAAAGGTAAAGCACTTGCTTTCAGTCAGAGGTACTGCAGAATTTTAGAGCAGAAAATCTGGGGTTGGACTGAATTGAGAAGCCAAGTTGAGAAGCCAAGCTGTTAGTGATCAAATCTGAGGAGGACAGCCAACTTTATGGATATTGCCTTTTGAAAAGCACAACTGGAGCTGTATTTTACAGTTCATTGAAAGCAAAATAGATTCTCTTGATTTTTGAACCAGAGCAGACAGTGGTTTGACAGAGGAAAGAGCTACACATGGTTGTATTTATATCTATAGGAAAATCTCAAACGTATGATTAAGATAGGAAACAGTCATTTAATAGATGTATGTGGTGAGCACAGTTAATCTATCGCATATGTAACGTGATTTTCACATGGAGCCATGTCAAGTTATTCCTTTTGTTCCAACACGCGAAGAGGCAGTCACAGATCTACCTTCCGCTATTTTCCTATCACATTACATGGCAGTTTATGATAGCTGAGTTAAAGCCAGCAGAACTATGAGGGTTTTCTTGTTTTCTTCCTTTGGCCCTTGGTCAATTCTGTGGCAGGGCCCGCGTGCCAAGACCACCCCGTGGAGATGCACAACTTCAACAACTTGTTCTTAAAACCCCCATGCAGGCCAGATTCCACAGTCTCCTTGGATAATGCATTCCAGGCCTACACTCTTCCTGCTGTTGGGAAGTTTCCCTTAATTGAAGCATTACATTCTGCTCTGTTTTCCTCCTAGGAAAACGTTCCCTTCTCCAACAGAGCCCTCAACATCCTATGCAGTTGGTCCCGTGCCGCAACTGCCGTTGGGGGAACTTGGGAAGGACCACGGCCTGCTCCAGAAGGAAGCAGCCGCTTCCCGGGGAGCCCCTAAGGCGGCAGCAGGCGAATGCGAGGGGACGGACGCCTCAGAGCCTGGCCTAGCTCCACTAGTCCTCAAAGCAGAACTAGCAGCCTCGCACTTGGTGGTTTCATTTTCCTCCCGTTGGGAAGGGAACACATATCCTAGAGGAGCGGATAGGCAGGAGCGGCACGTCACGGCGTAGCGCCCATCTCCCGGCTCAGCGCGCTTCCCGCGCAGCAGCGCGGGGAAGAGGCAGGCGCGCAGTTTTAACGCGTTAAAACGCGCGCCCCGCGGCCGCGGCGCCCGGC
>VZSG01000052.1:1783961-1794904 GCA_013398315.1 Nothoprocta pentlandii
GGGCTGGCACATTTTAAAATACCAGTGTTTGCCAGAGCAGCCTCGCCAAATCCTCATGAAGGTAATTCTAGTTGTTCTTAAGCCACACTTTTCACCATAATTTGAGATTTTTAAAAATGATTCCAAGATTACAGTTCTGAAATATTTTGTGATACGGAGAGCTAAGAAATAAAGGAGAAACTCTCATGGGAAGCCAGTGACTGATGCATACCTTCAGTATGATATGAAATCCCAGCTGAAATATCCCAGAAAGGTTTTTTATTATATGCTGCATGAGAACATCTGGTATCCCAAGCATGGGCATATTAAAAGCAAAATAAATTTGATCACAAAGGGGGGTTAAGAAAAGTGGTAGCTGATGAATATCTGTATTGTCCTATATATCCCTGTATCATCATCTCTTGATGGTTCTTACAGTCAGCTTGCATCCCAGAGCTGTCCATTAGAACTGAACTGTGCTGACAGGTTCACATTTTATTATAGAAACTTTAGGTCCCATTATTCATTAGCGTACAAATATATGTAAAAAATGATGCTCATTTGAATGTGCATTTTTACCTGCAATGCTGTAATGGAAACCATCTGCCCTGGAAACCAGGGTTGGTCATGATGAAAAGCTGGTCCCTGTTACAAAACAAATTAGTGGCAGCTATTCAGTATCGTGAGAGCTACGGATGAAAAGCAAAAATAATCGCACTTTCTGAAAGAACACCGATTACCGACAAAACCCTTGCTTTGCCAAAGCAGTGTGAAAGAACTGGAGCTGCTGCTCAAAAGTGCTCCCGCTGCAGACTGAACCTCTCACTTAGCAGATTTCGTTTGTAGGAAACTTAACTCAGTCCCTTGGTGAAATTGTGTTCCACACCTTTTTACTGTAATGTGTTAGTTAGGGTGTGGGCAGATACAGATCCCTGCTTGGAACACAAGATTCTTGAAATCTACCGTTTTCCTGATCTCAAGAAATACCTGTAAAATCTAGTGGCAACAAGCATTTTGCAACCCCTCCGTAGAGATACCTGTAAAGGAAAGGATAACTTATTAATGGTCCTGGTTTCCATACGACGTGAAATGACTAGCAGTGTGATGTGAATATACCCTCCAGCTCTGGAGCTGACCTTGATTATGATTAAAGATTTCTATTTTATCAATCAGGTTGTTTCTTTCTTTGTTTCTAGTAATTTTCTTAGGAACCTCATAAATTGCCTTTGCAACTTGACATTCTTGTATACAGGCATTAGGCTCTCGCCGCTACTTCACACAATGTTGGTTTCCATTAGATTCCTTTCTAGAACCCAATGTTGTTTTCCTAAGGAGATCATTATCTCTAGAGTACTTGCCTCATTTGTTGAAGAAATTGGAAAATGCATAGCAAATAATGACAGAAACTTTGCAAAGAGAGAAGAACTTCATGGGAAGATGAGTGCTGCTCTAGAGAACCATAGGCTTTTGTTTTGCCAGTGACTGTCTTCCATCTGAGGAGGAGCAAGTAAGTTAAAATAGATTTTTTTTTTCCAAAAGCAATTATCAGTCATTTACATATTCCTCATTTTGTGATGTCCTTCTTGAGGAGCTCAGTCTGGCTTGGAGAAATGGAGAGCTTGCACAGGCACAGGTGAGATCAGTGGGCCTGCACCTTGAGCATGGAGCAGTCTCTGAAAAAGATGGTTTTATATGTCTCTGAATGAGCAGTCAAATTTACAGGAATTATTTAACGCTAATCTTTCTGTGCCTCAATTTCCCATTATGTAAAATGGGGATATGTAAGTACAGCATCTGCAAAATGCATTGCTGCAAAATAAGTTAGTTCTTGGGAAGCGATCAGATAGATACTGACATAATCTGGTCCTGTTAGAAGAGGCCCTGAGCAAAATATCAATGGATTCTGAAAACAATGTGAAATAAACCAGGTGTGGAGCCAAACTCTGAAGCTCTCACAAAACAGAGAGCTGCTGCTTAGGCAGCAAGTGTAGCTGTGTGTGTGTGTGTGTGTGTGTGTGTGTGTGTGTGTGTGTGTGTGTGTGTGTGAACAAGGCTGGAATTTGTTGGGAAAGAGCAACCCAAAATTGAACTCAGACATGCGCGTTATTCATAAACAGAAGGGGACTCAATCCATAAGAAGACAACTTGTTGGTGGAATAGTATCAAGGCAATAATACGGTATTTTTAATGCTTTCTAAAAACGTTAAGCAGCTTTTTTTTCTAAGTTACTTTGTGATGGAGACACATCATTTATTCACTGCAGGCTAGGGCATTTTTCTGTCATTTCCAGTGACCAGAACCTTGTGGTGAAGAAAATGGCATATTTAAAAAAAAACAAAAGACACTTAAGTTCCTGATGTTTTATATAATGCTGTATAGGAGATGAAAAGTAATTCCTCTGATTCTCATAGGAGGTTAAATTAAAGTCTGGAAAGTAAGATGTGCCTCTTACATAGCAGGCAGAACCCCATATAATGTTATTAGTTATAAAACACTCGCCTATTCTAAGTCCTAATGGAGATTTTTGGCTTTGTGATCTACAAGGAATATAACAGATGGACTATCAAATATATCAAGTAATTTCCTTCATTCTTGACTTGTTCTCATTTTGGCATCTACATGGAAGTAAAGAGGAGCTGATCCTCTATCCTTGGATGTTCAAAATGCTCTTGTACATAGCACATCCCATCCAGATTTCTTTGTTGCTTGTTTCAGCTCTAATCACTGTCATTACTCTTGTCTTGAAAATTTGCTGGCTAAAAAACGTCACCTGCTTTTAAAAGGGCTGCATGCTTTTGGCTAAATTTGTGCTATGATGTCATGCTAGTGCTGCCATTCCTGCCTTGTTTTATATCAGTTGTGAATTGAATTTTACTTTTTTACCTTGCTGCAGGAGCAGGGCTAACATCTTCAACAGACTATCAGTGTTTTGGTTTTTTTTTTTTTCCTCTGGATCCTCACCATTCTCTTGCACCATTCACTTATGCAAAGATCACCAGGAGTAATTACAAGAGATCAGGCAGTTTTGTTGAGCTGCATCCACGTGTCTTCATGCAAGCTTAGCTTCAGCAGTTGCCAAGCTGCTCCTGTGCTGACTGTGTCTGATGTAATCAGCTGTTTCTTGCAGTTGTTTCCAAAGGGCTTGGGAGCGACAGCAAGCAGGGCTCATTAGCAATGTTGGCCAATTCTTTTCTGCCTCCTTCTCCAAGGCGTTACAACACAAAATCCCCAACAGAGCCTTGCAACATCAATTGCTTAACTGTTTTTCTTGGTCTTGATGAGCAAAGAGGAGGTTTTTCAGTGAAGTTAGTTCAATCCACGCAGCAAACACTAGGGAGTCTTGCTCGGTAGCGCAGCTGCTCCAACTGAGAAGTTGGTTACACAGCGCAGGGCTCTGGGTACCGCTTAGTGCAGAGCAGATCTCGACACCTTGAACTGCCAGGGGACGGGGGGTTGCTCCAGTGACTCGGCGCCTCGCGCCTCTTTGCACTGGAGCAGCAAGATGTAGACACGCTTTCTCTTCTGCCAGTTCTTCTCAGGAGGTAGAACGTCTGTTTTGGGGATCACAGCGAGTCCTACAGAACCCAAGGATGGTTCTGATCATCTTGGGTTGTACTAGGTTGCCTTCCGCTTGGGAATATTTCCCCTCGTGCAGGTTGTACTGCAGTGTAAGTAGCTTCTCAGAGGCTAGAGCTAAAGTGATGATGTACATCACAGCAGCGAGATGCAGCACAGCCCCTCCGTTACTGCCCTGATGAGAAAGCTCCGAAATGAGGAACTTGTGTTGAATCCGTTATCATGTAGCCTAAAATACATGCCTGAAGCAGGTAAACAGGCATTTTTATTGGGATTTTTTTTTCTTTTAGTTGTATTAAAACTCATATTTTTTGTTTTGTTTTGTTTTTGTTTTTTTTCCCTTCCTATCAAGAGGGAGCTCTTGAAGACAGTAGAAAGTGTGCACAATATTCTGTAGATGATCCTGTTAAGTACCTTCTTAAATGTGCAATTACAAAAACATCTTTCTCTAATAATTTTAGGAGAGGCATTTTCTTTCAAGATTTCTTCATTTTCCTTGATTGCTGCTTCTCCTTCACCATCTGCTAGGCTGTGACCGTCTTTCTGAGATGGCTTTTTCCTGCAGATCTCATCTGCCTCATTTCAAAGTGTTGGCTAAAACAGTTCATGCAGTTCCTGGCAAGAGGTGACCCCCAAAGCATGTGACCTCAGTGGATTTCTAGCAGTTGTTTCTTGTTATCTTGTTCTTTGTATTAAACTTTTTCATGTGAGTGGAATGACTGGAGGAGATTGCATTAGAGAGGTCTGTTTTTCAGCTAACACTTGTTCAGTGGTTGACCTGCCCATGTATTTTAGCTCCATTTTCTGTCCCATTTTGTATCTTACTTGTTCTTTTCGCTTGTGCTCCAGCCTTTCGCGTTCCGTGTGCGTTCCCAGCAGCTGCTGGAGCTGGTGGAGCAGCTGGAGCTGCGGCCGGAGGCTGCACATGCGCTGTGGCTGCCAGCCCTGCCTCACACCGCGTCCCTCCCGCGTCCCCCCATCCTCACTAGTAAGGAACGTGTGACACGCAAGCCGAATAATTCCACATCAGTTGATCTCTGAGATTGCTTCCCTCAGAAGCAACCCCCCCAGCTCCAGCAGCATCACCTAGATCAGGTTGCTCAAGGCTGCATCTGCTTGGGAATGAACCATGTCCAAGGATGGACATACTACATCCTCTCTTGGCAACTGGTCCAGTTAGTCAGTCACCCTAAGAGAAAAAAGTAAAAAAGGGCACAATGAAAACATAACAAAAAGTTTTTTTCTGACTGTCTAAAAAATTTTTGCTTAATATTTTCCTTATGCTTAACCTTACCTCAAGCCTACATATCCTGGATATATCTGCTAATAGACATGTAATGATTACGTGTTTTCTCAGTGCTTTGTTTTTTGTTCCTAAGCACCCTGAGATGAAGAAACTAAACGTGCCACTGCGTGTTTGAAGCCACCCACTGAATACATGGATTTGCTGCCATGTACAGCTTACATGACAGCGATATTTAAAGAAAAACAAAACGTGTGCAAAGATCTGAGCAGGTGCTTAAACTTAGATTCTGAAAGCCGTTCTTTATAATTTTGTCCACATAAAAGCCAAGCAAATGCAATTTACATACATATATATATATAAATATTATTATATATATATAGTTATATATATATATATGCAATTCATTTCCTGTAAGAAATGGGCATCTGAGTCTAGCCTGAGCTTATTGGAAGCCAAGGTCCTGTTAGAACATTAGTTATTGGAAGTCTGTTCCTATATCATGATTAGAAGTTCATGCTCTACAAGGTTAGTCTTCGGTCCTTTGATAAGAGATTTCCTTTAGAGTGGTACCTGGGAGCTGTAACATGAACAAATGGTGTTTGTCCTTTGAGCCGATAGAAGGTGGCTGATTGCTCGGTCTTCGTGCAGTGCTATTTGCAAGTAACCCAATAGCTACAGGTAAAAATGTTTGCTTCCCTGTTTGCATAGACGATAATGGCCTCTCTTCTGCACAACCTTAGCTTTCTGGTAGTGGATGATTATTCCTTGCCCCAGATCTGTGGCTCCCTCTGAATGAGGATTCATGAAATTCCAGCTCAAAAATCCCATCTATCTAATGTTTTTCCAAATCCTTTTGTTACTCTCTTCAGCACACAAATAATTGTTTTGCTGGATTGCTGTGATTGCAATCCTGATCTTCTGGATTATTTTGCAGAATGCTTGACTTTGAAGAAAGCTGATTTCTCTGGAAATTTGGTTAAATGTAGTTTCATTTTTTTTTACTTAGCTAGCTTAGTAGCCAAGGTTTCCGTGATCTGTGTTTTGACAGAACTATAACAGTGCAGAACGCATCCGTGCCAGCCAACAAACCCTATCGTGCTCCGTAACTAAAACCAGAGACGTGCCCAACCTGTTATACTGCATTCGTTCAGCTGACCTGCCCCAAAAGGTACTTGACACATCGGTAAAGAAGAGATACTGGAAGTAACTGGATCCAGTTTCTGTGGTATTTGTGCCTGCCCAGCCCCCTTGAGCCAAACATTTTTTTCCTAAGAAAAAAAAAGGGTCCTTCCTGACCTCAACCACTCTGTGATTCTGTGATAGGAGAAGAATTTTACAAATTCTACAAAAATTTTACAAAAAAGAGTTGATGCCTTCCAAGATGCAGCCTAGAAGGACACTGTACATGATACAAAAGTGTCTGCGCTGTGTAACGTTATGGGGAGAGCTCAACCCTTGACACGTGAAGGAGGACTTGTATGACAGAGAAGTTTGGGTGACTCTATCCAGCTGGAGTATAAGTAAACCTTGAAGTGGTAGGAAATAAATAAGAGTGGGGTGGGATTGAGTATCTGGGAACTGCAGTTAAAATGCTCTGTAAGTAAATTTGGTGTCGTTAGAAATTCCTTTATACCTTTTTTTTCTGTTGCTTCCTTTGGTGTGTTGTCCCTAAGGAAGGGACTGAGTAGCATTTCGGAGTGCTCCTGTTTTACGCTGGGCTCTGCAGAGGTTTCAGGACACTTAAGGCACGGTGTGGCACATGTTTAGAGAGTTTATTTTTTACTTCCAAGACAAATGTTATTGTGCAAATTTGGAAGAGAACCATCGAGACTGAGGTGAAGTGCCAGGAACAGAAAGGCTCTCTGAAGGGTGACTTCTTAGCATGCATAATCAGCCTGCCTAAGCAGGTGCTATTTAGGAGATGTCTGAGCTTAAAGGTAGCAATAATAAATGTGTATTCCTCAATAATGCAGATGAAATGTAGGTTTGATTTGACTTCTCATTGTAATTATGGCAAACTCCTTTAGGAATGAAACAGCTCTGCACGTTGCTGCTGTCTCCTGTACTTGGTCAAGTGGCAGTGCCTGTTTCACAACCAGTGTCTGCTGCAGTTGGCTGCTGCAGATGGGAACGGGGCCGGATCCCTGCAGCACTGCTGGCTGCTGCAGTGCCCGAGGGCGGGACTCGTGGCCTTACGGAGTGGCACGTGGCGGCCGCGGGCCTGGCAAGGGCAGGATCCCGCGCTGCCCGCCCGGCGCCCCTGGCAGCAGGAGGGCTCCGGCTCTGAAGGTGCGGGTGAATCCCCGCACAACGCCCCTTCGGTGCGGCCTCGCCTCTGAGACAGCCTCCGCCTCCTCCCCGTTGCTTTCTTTGCCTTTCCAAGGACTGATTTAGCCAGTTTGACCCTGTGTGCTAAATCCGAAGTCCTTGTTCCACAGGCGCAGAGGCTCTTTGGGACAGGAGTGAAGTGGCCTGCAGTCCGCGCGCCCTCCCCAGATATTCCCATTTCCCGCGTACAGAGCAGAACAGAGCAGCAGGCCGAGGCGCCTGGATGGTGGGCCCCTCATCTCAGGAGCATCTCCACACTTGGGGCCGAATCATTGCCCTGTTTCCCTGTTAGGTGGCAGGAGTGCTTTTCTGGCAGGAGTTCACTTCTAAAATAAATATTGTGCCTTGCTTATCATGGCTAGGGAGAACTTCCCGGGCAGGCTAGTGCCAGAGGGGGCATTAAAGTCCTAGGGCGCTTTTTGTCAGTGTTTTGCTTTTTGTATAATCCTGATCGTAGCAAGGTCAGCGGGAGAATTCTCCATTTAAATTGTGCCTACATTGGCAGCGTTTGCAGAGGGCAGCCAGGATCAGGCTTCCAGCCTCATCGACCTCATTTTCTGGTCGCTTCATAGGAAGAAGAGGGCCAGAGCACAGTTTAAAGTGCAAAGCTGATTCCAGCCTGATTCCCCAACATTTAGGCTTGTGTGGTCACACTTGAAGGTTGCCTGTGTGTTAAGAGTATAGGCACAAAGTTTGGGAATCACTCAAAGCTTTAGGCACATCCTGCCTTCCTCAGAAGCAAGGAGCCACCCTTGGGACTGAAATGAAGCAGTCAGGCTCAGCAAAACACAGAGCTATTTATGGGAAGTTGTTCTCTTGTGACTTGTGGATGTTATCTCATGTTCACCAAGACTTCTGGCCCTACTTGCAACTAAATGCAGCTTTCCCAGGTTTTCAAATATGCTGTTGTTCCAGGGCAGTGCTCGTTCCTGACACGTAGCCCTCCTTCCCATTTACTGTGCTGAAAAGCATCCCGCTCTCTGAGGGCAGGTTCCCTTTGGTAGATGACCTGCAGCTTCTACCAGGTTCCCTACTCTCTGCTCTCAGGTCAAGGGCATCACAGAATCACAGAGTGGTTGAGGTTGGAAGGGACCTCTAGAGATCACCTAGTCCAACCCCCCTGCTCCAGCAGGGACACCCAGAGCACGGGGCACAGGGTGGCATCCAGGCAGGTTCGGATGTCCTGCCTTTTCTAGTGCTCCGTGTCTCCTTGTGTCTTCCTGCTAGCCCCTGCCACGGTCCTGATACGCCTTACCCAGCACAGAGCCGTGGCAGTTTGCTTGGTGTTGGGGATCACAGAAGCAGGGGCATGCAGAGTGTGCACTGCTGTGCCACGTGTTGCCCGCATGGCCAGCAGGCCATTTCCGTACGCCTGTTGTCAGGACAGCGCTGAACAGCACGTGCCAAAGTGGTCCAGATCAAGTGCTGTTCTGGTATACGCTCTGCCACTTATCTAACTACTGTCCTCCCAGGAAAGCTTCTCAAGTGTCTAGACTAAATAATATCCATAAAGGGCACCCTGAATACAGATATACAGCACTTTATTTAAGTAAGAGTTAAGTTGCAAAAACCCCATTGGCCTTTTTTTCATTTATAGGAATTTAGTTTGCCACTACCAAAGCAACTCGATTCCGTATGATCAGGTCTCCCACCGAGCCCCACACTTGCAGGTTTCCTGAATCACTGAGAACTGCAAAACACACATTTGCTGTTGCGAGCTTGCCGTGGCTAATGACTTCTAACTGTTGTCTCCTGAGATCTGTAGCTGTCACTTGAAGCCAGGGACATCACAAGTGTGGTATTTTAAGGAATTTGGCGCTTTTAGATAAAATATTCTGCATTCCACAAATGTCCAATCTCTAAAGATAAGGAGGGAGCAGTACAGTAAAACTCTGATATTTCTGTAGAAAAGATAATCAGAATTTAATTTGCCAACGTGCCTTGCATGGTAATTGTTTGCATTCTTCAGCGTGCCTTTTAATTTTTTTCTTATAAAGCCTTTTGTGTTTATTTTTTTTGCACTGATTATATTAACATTCGATGCCTGTTGCTGTGAAGCTTTTGTCACTATAACAATCACTCCTAAAGTGTCTCTACTCTTCTAGCAGATTCCTATCAATGATTATGGGTTTCAGGGCTTTAAACTGGCGTTATTTTAACATATGGTAATGGTATTTGCTGGCTTCCTTTGGGAATCCCACCCACTGTGTTAGCTGCAAACAGCTTTATGAAGAATGCTGTTCTCATGGTTTAAACACTTGTAATACCATCCCACCCCACCTAACCTCAGTTTGAGATGGCTTGTAATCTATAAACTAAATAAGCAATGGAACTGTATGTTCCTCTGCCTCTGATTTAAAGGCATGTCTTCCAAGCAAGGTACTATTTAACTTTCTATATTCTAGTCTAACAGTTTATATAGACAGCACAATTTACACATGGACATTCAGTCTGCTGTTGTACAAAAGAAATCTACCACTTTAATTTGCTGAGAAAGGGCAGTACAAAATTCTGTTAGTGCAATCAAATAAAATATGAAATATAAAAGTATACAGAAGTGAAATAGGAAACTGGCCTACATAAGGTGAAACATCAGCGACAATTTCACTGTAGTGAAAGGCTCTTAGTGCTAGGGCTCTTTGCATCTGCCTGGTGATTTAAAACTAGAAACTGCCCTAGCAATTCGTGCGAGCGTGATAGCAGGCCTGTTCTTAAGCAGCATTAGTTTCATCATGCATGTACATGGATGGCCAAATTCCAGAAGTGTCTTAAGTTATCCAGCCATAATAATGCAAGATTTTTTTGCTTGATGGGAATCTTTGCATGATTTATTCCACAGTGCTTTTCTCCCTCATTTTCCTGCTGTTGCTGCTAGCGTTTTGTACCAGATGCTGTTCTGTCACGAAGGCATCTGCTTCCTGAGTTCCTGTGCTTAAAAGCTTGTCCACTTCTTCTGATGGCTAAGTTGGTCCAATTAAATCTCCCCATCTCTTCATATCTGACTCCTTTTCTGTCATCACACCATCCCAACTGCAACATTACAGTTAAATAATTTTTCTTCATAACCCAAATAATTTGTTATTTTTGTTTAAAGATGGTACTATCCTTATGCATGCTAAATATGGCTAATTGAGGTGTGTGACATGGATGCAGTGCTCTGTGATATTTATATTTTATTTATTTGATATCTCTGTGTGTTGTGGTGTCTGGTTCTATTTATATTCCTATCGCCAATATTTGTGGAATATTACCAAAAGTAGCTGGCCCCATTACCTACAGATATTTGGACAGAGAGAGAAAAGACTTTTCAGAACAAAGAAATAATAAGTTCTCTGTAGAATTAGTAACTATTGTATGATATGTAGCAACATGAGCTATCAGCTGAAAATATTGCCCTTTATCTCCTCTTGCTTACAGCAGCAACAGATGGATGGAAGCACTTGGACTTCATGTGTTTGTCAGGAAACGTTGCTCTGTCTTGGGCAATCCAAGTGGTTTACAACTCCAGGTTGGTATCTAAGCTTCAGGTGGGATTCTGCTGCCTAAACTTAATCATGTGGTGCCATCTGAGGTGCCCTGGGGTAGCCTGTCCATCAGATACCTGCCATATGCTCTACCAGAAGGCCTTGGGCACCAACAGGTCCAATGTCTCAGTGTTCCCATGTTCAGGTCTTCTTGGATGTCTGTGTAGGACTAGATAGCTATGCTTAGATACCCAAGTCCTTTTCCTTTGTCTGAAAACAATATAAAGGGAAGGGAAGGGAAGGGAAGGGAAGGGAAGGGAAGGGAAGGGAAGGGAAGGGAAGGGAAGGGA
>VZSG01000052.1:1795062-1805358 GCA_013398315.1 Nothoprocta pentlandii
AAGAGAAGAGAAATCTGGGGTCACCTCTCGTTTTGTTGCCTGGATCCATTCGACCATTGACTTTGGGCATTCTTTATAGTCATAATCCTTCCAGGAGGCAGTTTCACGTTAGGGCTGACAAGGCTTGATGCTGTCGAAAAGGAGTGTTCCTTTTTTTGTGCCTTGCCCTTGGCCTCGCTCGCCCTCTGCTTCGCTTTGTGCCCATGTAGGGAGCTCAGACAGCTTCCTGCAGAGCCAGCTGAACAACAGCAGTAGAACAACAAGCTGAGGGTAACAGAAAGGACAGTGGTCGTTCAACTGGCAGCAACTGTTTTGCTCAGCCACGTGGCAGAACCTGCCTGGCCTTGTAAGCTATCTACTCTTTGGCTTAAGAAAGCCCTAAATAATTGAGCTATTCAGATGAGGATCACAAAGGCTGGAATGTCAAGTGCCACCCAAAGATGAAGTGTGTGCAGAAAGAGAAATAGCAGCTATGGAGATGATTTTCAGGGAGGACTAAGTAAATCAGAAACTGGGCCATGGTGAGCATGCACTGCTACCACATGTATACTTCCATAAAATGCTTCAGCTAGAGCCCTGGCTGTGTGCAGGGCTCCCCAGACTAAACCAAAGGACTACCCAGAAAATGAAGGGAGACTCTGGAGGCCATGTGCACGTCAGTGAAAAGCCCCATTGTGCCAATGGGGAGGGCAGGAGACTTCTTAGGTAGCAGAATTATGGATGCTCCTAGGAACTCGTCCAGCTGCTTGGAAATGGAGGAAGCAGAAACCCAGCTTGGCTTCACATGAGAGGAGGAGTAGCCTGCTCTGGCAGTGCTGCTGAGACCCTGTGTTCTCCAGCTGAGGGATACTGGCAAAGCTACAAGGGCATGTGGGAAATGCAAAGCCTTACATAATGCTTGGGGCTGTTCCTCTATAACCTCTTTCTGCCTCCTGGTGCAGGAAGGTGGGTGGTTTCCAGCTGAAATAACTGCTGGAAAATGCCCTTCCAAGAGGAAAAAAAGTGAAGGCCCTAAGGATGGCCTGGTAAGGACTGGGTGGGTAAGAGGCCGGGGCGGCACCGTGGTGCTGGTGCTGCTCGGGCTGAAGGTGGTGGGTGCCGAGCCAGGACCCCCCAGTGCCCCTCGGGGCTCCCTTTGCGTCCCATGGAGTGCAGCTCAGAACAAGGCAGGCCGCAGCGCTGAGGCCAAGCCGGGCAGGCTCGTGCTTGAGGGACGGGCCTGCTAAGGAGAATGTGGAACCACGACCCTGGGATTAACAGCGTCTCTTCATCAGCCCTGGGCCTTGCAGACCTACTCAGACTTTGTTTCTCAGACCTACTCAGACCTACTCAGATGGTTGTTTTCCTTCATTTTTTTTTCCATATTCTAATTTGGTAAAGTTTCTTTCCCGTTGCTAGTGTTACCATGCTTCTGTTTATTGCTACTATTCCTAAAAACAAATCCAGGCTTAAATAGACATTCGTGGGAAAAAAGATGTGCAGTAGAGAAAGAGAGGAAGGCCCTTTGGAAGATTTGTGGCATTTTATAATGTTACAAGTGAGGGCAATAGCTATTTTAAAGAAGGCCTTTTTCAAGTGATTTATTTATGGAAGAAATGGAGGAGGCCAAACAAACTCTTTTATGCATTTCTTTCTGAGGCTCTGAGTATTTTTCCTGTTGGGTTTACTTTGCTACTACACTTACACCTTCTGCGGGTGTCAGTGGATGTTCCCATAATGCACAGTTTATTTCCCTCCATTGCTCTGAGATCTCTGTGCTATTTTTGCACTTTGAATATTTATAAGTAAATCATTAGTTTTCTCAAATGAATCATCTGTTGTTCAAGGTGAGCAGA
Source organism: Nothoprocta pentlandii (assembly GCA_013398315.1). Taxonomy (NCBI): domain Eukaryota; kingdom Metazoa; phylum Chordata; class Aves; order Tinamiformes; family Tinamidae; genus Nothoprocta; species Nothoprocta pentlandii. The sequence goes on from VZSG01000052.1 coordinate 1,796,898, forward strand.
ATATTTTAATAGCATATAAATTAAGAATGATGATATATCTAAGTGTTTGTTTTATGATTTTGACCTGCTGTGGTTACAACTTATGTCCCAGCATGGTATGAAGAAAATCTCACTGACTGCAGCCCTAAGTGAGACACAGGCATCCTCGCGGTTATTCCTGACCCGTGATGGGACGGTAGCTCCCTTTACAGGGGAGTGACATTCTTTGGCACCCAGTGCTAGCACTGCTTAAATGCAGAACTGAAATGGCCCCAAGCTTTTACCTGACCAGAGAAAACAGAGCTGGATACTGGAGCACAAGGAAAGGACGAGATGTTAGGAGATGGAGAACCACCTCTGTACCCAGAGCTGCCTTTTTTGCTAGCGGCATCAACTCGTCTCCCTAAAGCTGTTCCTGCTCCCTACAGACATCCCCTCAAACACATCCAGGGGCGGTCTCACTTGCAACACATCTGCCTCAGTATTTGCCAGTGTGCTGGGCTGTCGATGTCTTGTGTGTGCAGAGACTGTACTCAGATATTTCTACCTAAAATATTTTAATAGTTCTGTGTTGCAAAAGAATTGAGGATTTGCTGATTCTAGTTAATGGAGAAAAAAGAAAAAAAAAAAGCCTTCAAAAAGCTTCCCAAGGCTTAAGCATTGGCCTGGGAGGGACATCCAGGGTTTTGCCTTTTTAAGGGCTGCCCCACCAGGAACATTCAAAAACATTTTTCCACACTCAAAATAGCAATTCTGGGGAAAAGCAAGTTCCCGGTTCTGGAGCAAATGCTGCAGAGAACGGAAGAATTTAAAGATTGTCTAAGAAAAGTTGATAAAGATAATAAATTAATTGTGAGTAAACTCATGCTGCTAGTATGAAACAAGGTGCTGAGCTCCTCCCTCGCCATCTGAGCTTTCTGTGGATCCCTCCCCACTCTTGCACAAACAGCTTAGTCCTGCTTCAACCCCTCATTCTTAGTGCAGCAAAATTCAGCAGTGCATTCCTGCCCCTGCTATGGCCATTCCAGTGTCTCTTCTTTACATCACATCCTTCCTCTCCAGTGCCTGTGCCACAGCACTGGCAGAAAGTGGCCTGAAAGGCAGGGTCCCCTTTCAGAGAAAGATGGAGACAAACAGAGGTATTGGAAATACCTGTGCCCGGTACCGCCATGCCAGGGATGTGTGGAGCCATGGGGTCACAAGCTTAGATGAGAGAGTCCAAGGAAGGTGCCTCCCTGAATTTAATAATTCCATGAATAATATGGATGTACAGGTGTTAATGAGTTACGTGAACATAATGAAAGTGCATTAAACAAACATTGTGATGAAAATGGAGGGTTTCATCCTGCAGGCCTGTTTGCTGGGAGCTCTGCTATTTTATTTCGCAGCCTCCGTGTTTTCAGCACAGATTTGTCCCAAACAGCTGCTTCTGCAGCATGCCTGGTAGCCTTTTGAGACCACTTGCTACTGGCTTCCCTACTGCACATCGCTTGTCAAGACCATTCCTTTTCTGATGCTGACAGAACATTGCCAGCTGGTGATTGCTACTTTAGGGCGAGGAAGGATAATTTTATATTTCAAAACAATTATTTAATAAGATTTGCTAAAATCAAGTTTTGTTCCCAGCTAGCTTTCCTAATGATACAGTGCTGGTTTACTCGGGTCTTTTTTGAAGTGTTCCCTCCGTCACATTTCAGATTCAGTTTAAACTCTCAGTCTTCCAGGCTTTGCTATATGTGCATTTTACGTGTATGCCTGTCCTTTGGGCAGTAACTACAGCATTTGATAGAGGGCAGTAACGGCGCCGGGTCTGCGCGGGCGCCCCGTGGCCCGGCTGCCGCGGCGAGGGCCGCTCCACGCTCGCACGCGCGCTGCCTCCGCGCCACCGGGCCCTGGCCCGCGCCGCTGCCGCCCTGCGATCAATACACGGCCCTTGGGTGCTTGGGGAAGGCTTCTGAGATCCCTCTGTAAGCGCTTGCAGCGTAAGTGCTCGAATATTGTGTTACCATTATGCTATAAGGATACTCTGAAAAGGAGCTTATGCTCATGGGCTTGGAGAGTTCTTTCAGCGTGTCCGTAGGGCCTTGCTTTTCTGAAGCACACGCACCCGTTTGAGTTCTTTCCTAGCAAGAACAAACCCGGACATTGTTCCCTTTTCCAGCACTTGGCCTCTGTGTGTTACCTCCCCATAGGTACATCTGTGATGTATGAAGGTTCTCTGTTGTTCCCTCCTTTTCTTCTGGCAGTACCTCCCAAAAAGGCTTTTTCAGAGTAGGAAAAATGTTCCAATCATCTTTTCATTCAGTTTTGTGGTCTCTTTCTTCATTTCAACAGCTAAGCCCTTGGCAGGGCTGGGCTCCTTTTCTGGGTTGGAGGATAGCTTTGGTTTGGAACATCCCGGAGTAAATGATGTCCAAAAGTTTCCTCTTTGTCTGCCATTATTTCAAAGCGATTTTCATGGCTCAGCTCAGGACGGGCTAATGTGAAAAATGGAACAATAATTACTGCCTGCAGATATTCTAGCACAGCAGTTAAATAACTGGTTGCAAAAATGTTTTAAGCAACCAGTCAATATCTCTTAGGAGACTTCTTATTCCCTAAAGAAATAGGGAATACTTAGAACTGGGCCTGCCGTTCCTGCTGTAGTTGGCGGCAGCGCAAAGCGGCCGCCCTGGGTCTTACCATGGCCAGTTTATCTGTCTCCACATAAATTTGGGAGGCAGTAGAGGCTTCAGTCAAGGTATCTGAATGCCTAATTGAAGTAGCTTTAATGAAGTCTTAAGATAATTGACTTTATTTGGGCTGAATTTTCATAAAAATGGGAAAATGTGAAGCAGAGCAAAGTCAGATTAAACATGCAGCACAGAGCTCTACAAATGTACTTTGTTGAATGCCACTGCTTGTAAAACATCTTGTTTCCTTTTTACAGATATATCAACAGAAACCTAGGGCACTGCAAAATAAACTTGTGCTTCAGCTCCTTCTGGGTATATAACTTTACATATGTGATTTATTCCACTGACTAAAAAGTGCCATTTCATTTGCTCAAAATTAAAAATTTATGCAAGCATTTGTAGTATGCCTAGTGCTATCAGTATGACTTTATTTTAGTTAATAGCCCAACTCCTTGTTGCTGTCATCACCCACAGGCTACAAACAGTGAATCCCAGTGCCGAACCGGTCACTAGGTGGGAGAGGGGACGTGTCAAGGCTGGCTCGGGCTGTTTGCCCTGTGCTGGCTCTTCCCGAGCCTGCGCCCGGTGCTGCTCCTCGGCAGCGACGGATGCCACCAGCCCCTGTGCGCGCAGCCCCGGCACGGCGCCTTGCAAATTCGCCTCCTAACCAGGGAGATGCGTGAAGGGCCAGGAACAAGACATCCCCTTGGATCGTTCTGCACGAAATAGCAACGAGTGGTGATGTGTACCTGACTGTGTGATCTAAAATGAGGTAAATAAATGGAAAAAAAAAAAAAGGAAAATATGAGTTTATGTATTTTTTCATTCCATGCTGAGAGGTTTCACAGAGTAGGAGGGTTTTAAACTTCAAACTGCTTTTAAAGTTAGAATAAAATTCATCTTCTTCCTCTGCTCACCCTTAAAAAAAGACTTAAAAGAAACACTCTCTGTTTTCCAGTCGTTCCACTGGTAACTATTTTTTGCAGAGTGGTGAGTGCTTTCATTTTAAAAATGTTTCCAAGCTGTCTTTGGACCACTATCATATTATTTCACTGAATTATTAATGCCCCCATGATGGAAGATGATATTTTTTCCTACTGTGAGGAGTGAACTAAGTTACTGAAAAATTGAGTTACTCAGGTTGATGTATTATGTTAACACAGGAGCCCATTTCTCTGTTCTAACCACTATCTGATAAACTCATTTAAATAGGTGTACTCACTCCTGAATTGTTGAAGCATTATGTATTTATGTGTCTAGCCACTAAACAAATCTACACTGATAATGTAGCATACATTATTCAAATGAGAGCAGAATGGCGCTGAAAAAACAGAGGTGAGTGAATGAAATAAATAATCAGCAAACAAAACCAGTTTCTGCTAGGAGTGACTTTGACTACCAACTTACACCTGCCCTTGCAGATTTTTGCGTCACGTCGTTGACCAAAGGTCCCTATCTTGCGAGGGCATTTTTTGTTGTTCATGGTTTTCTTCTTTTCTGATTGCCTGCCACAGTTGAGAAAGAGTTATGCTGGGAGGGGAAATTGCTTACTGTAATTGTTCATTAATGCACTCTTATTTAATGTACTTTTAGGGGTTATAATCTGCGAAATGATGATAAATTATGGTAGGTCCAATTAATGTCGTTGTCGTTAAGGGGATGTCAGCATTTCTATTAATGTAGTGCAATTTTCTGTGGTTTTATAATGAAGCCATAAAAAATGGTTGAAACTTAAGTTACAAAGTTCCAGCCTATTTTATGCACACAATATTTCCTTGAACCTAATGTAATCAATAGATGTATTGGATCTAATGAGACAAAAATAGAGTGGAAAGAGGCAACTCAAGCTACAAATCCCATCTTGTAGAAAATATGAAAATAACTGCTGTGAAAATAGTGCATTGCGTTTGGATGAAAAAGGAAAGAGATGGAGCAGAAAGTGGTGAGGCAGAGACCATCAAGTGGGATTGAAGTGTCCCATGTGGCAGCCGCTTTCCTCGGGTGTTTCCTATGCTTAGGCCTTGGCTCCTTATTTATTGTGATTCCCCGTTACTCTCCATCTCTTGCTTTTCTGTATCTGAGGCCTCTTGACAAATGATAACTGTGTATGTCAAAAAACAACCCCAAAGCTTTGATTTCTAATGATATTTTACAGTGCCTGCCACAATGGGACTTTGATCCTTGAGGGATTCATCTTGCAGAGTGGTGACTTGGAGCCATTACCCCGTGCAGCCCCTCATTCCTGTCCCCGTCAGGCTGTGGCGCAGCCCTGGGCGATGCACCCGCAGAAAGGAGGGGGTGCTGCGCTGAGACCCACTGAAAGGGACGGCTTAGCACAAGGTACATGACTGAAACACTAAATAATTGCTTTGTACCAGTCACAGAAGATGTTCTGCAGGTCCCTGCCTCAGACCTTCTCTTTGCTGATAATAAAGGTGAGGCACTGGCAAGAGCAGTGGAAAAAGCAGTGGAACAAAAATACATGAAATATTAACGAGACGGGTGATATATGGAGGAGTCCTGAAGGAGCTTACACACAAGGGTGGCCGAGCTTTGAATAAAAGTATGCACTCTAAGAGGAAAATCCAATACCAAATGAAGGAGTTGAAGGTAGAAAATGCTGTGGCCACCTTTAAAAAATGTGCTGGGCATAACCTGGAATATTTTAGTTCCAAAGAATGAGCTGGCACTAAAGAGAATTCTAAAGCACTTAGACAACAGCAAATGACAGGAGAAGGAATAGCTGAATATGCCTATGCAGTGTCTAAAGATGTTGACAATGGAGTAATAGATAAAATTCACTCAAACTTTTAGAAAAACTTGAGTAATTTCCTCACAAGAGCAGTATTAGAAAATACTTTAATATGCCTGCTTATATTTTTTTCTCCTCAGATAAGTGATGATGAAAACAGTAAGGTAGTACAAGTACTACCAGGTTTTTGCAGTACATCAGCGTAGAAGCACCAAATAACCATATTAGTTGAATTCAGATGCAAATTCTGCAGAAGAAATATGGGTCTGCTGAGTTAGAGTCTGCTTGATATGTTAACTGAGAGTGACAATACGATGGGATCTGCAAAAAAAGACAATGAAGACATTCTACTTGCAAAGCAATCCATTGCATGTCTTTATAGAGTGGTTTTCTGAAATCATGACAAAACACTGATGAATGGGCACGTGCACTGCTCTAGCAGTCAGTCAGAGGTAATGAGGGACATGAAACTCCTGGTTGTATTCTAATCCTATCAATTATGAGTATATTCTAAAAATAGAAATACTAGGAACAAAGACAAGACAAGGAGTCAAGGTAAGATGACTCTTCAGAGCCCTGCAACTGCATTGTTTTCATGCATTAAGGAATGAGGTATTTATTTACTTGGACCAAAGTTCAAGGGCTCTGCATCTTCTCAGCTAATTTCTGTATTGTTTCTTTTTCTGTATTCTTCTCTTTCCTTTCTATTTTTTTTTGGCTGAGGGTTTCAAGGACTTTCCCTTAATTTTCTTGATTCCTATTATATTACACAGAAAGGTGAGTAATGCCACATCATCCACATGATTGTGGTCTGCAGCAGCCCAGGCATTTTGTAGGTGAATGTTTTAGAAATGTGGAGACTTTATGTTTGACTTTAAAATTGTGCTAGCCATTATTTTTTAACTCTACTAATCACTTGGCTCCCAGATTAAGCAGATCTAAAGCATCATTGTGTGTGTATATACACACACACACACATATATATGTATGTATATACATATATATTTTTTTTCCTTCTGGACTTGCAGCTAAAGACTCAAATGTGTAGATCTAAATAACTTGGCATGAGAACTCAGTTTTGATCAGCAGCTGAATGATCACTGGGCTGAAGACAGGGACATCCTTGAAACACAGTAGGCAAAGGTTGTTCAGGTTCCCTGAATTAGTACTCAGTGTAGTTATTCAGTCGAATAACCCTTCTGTTGGCATTCTGCAGTTTAGCTGCTTCTATCTAAAACAGAAAAAAAAGAATTAAAAAAATCCTACCAGGTTAAACTGTGTTAGGTTTTTTTTTTTTTTTCAGGGGGGAGAAGAAATGATTTTTAGGTGTTTTCAGAATCAGATTATAAAAATCAGGACCTCAGGCTTAGACACAGGGATCTGGAATGGGATATACCAGCTTTGTACTCTAGCTTATCAGTTTGACAGCAGCCTTTAGTGATCGAAGTTCTTGCTATCTGATAGCATCCTCCAATAATCCCTGTGAAATGACTAATCCTGCCAGTAGTTTGCAAAGGGAATAACTTTTTTCCACTTAGTGTTTGCTTGTGTGAGTCAATGCAATATGGCATTTTGGAATTACCAGGCCCTACACTGATGCTAAATAATTATTTTACAAGAAGCGTGGAATGACATTTTCATTCCATGTTGACTGTTGAATGAATACTGGGTTACACTGGTTTGTATGTGTGTCATCCCCAGTCCTCAGATTCATGGAAATTTTGGTGTAAAAGCAACCATGTTCCATCTGAATTCTGAGATCCCCCCTTTTCTGTGTGTGTGTATGTGTGCGACCAGACCCTGCGGATTCACGGGCTGGAAGGTGGAAATGCCACCTCCTCCATCAAGTGAGCAAGGCAGGAGGCAGCAGACTGGGCTCCTCTTGACCAAGCGGTTATGTTGGTAGCAGAAGTCTGTCCGCGTAGCATGAATGGACATAAGCGCACCATACCTACTGGCAAAAGCAGCCTACTGATTAATATTACATTACAGTCAGATCAGTAGTTTTAGGGTTTGTCATCTGCGATATGATGAATTCTCAAGAGATTCACAGCTTAAGTTGCCACAGCACTTGGGGAGATGCCCTTTATTATCTCTCTTACAGGTAAGAACCGCTAATGAACTCATGTAGTGATTTGATTAAGCAAATTAAGAATGAATTTACTGATTTTGATCAGATCACACAAGAAGTCTTATCGAATAATCGGGAATAGGTGTCTTCATTTTGCAGGCTTATTTCAAGTGCAAAAATACACAGGGCTGTCTGTGAGCACCTCCTCCTGTGATGCCACACAGTGGCACTGAGGTTTAGCCCCTATTATACACGGACAAAACAGCCCCTGTAGATCTGCAGGGCAAGGAAAAAGGCTTTCCAAGACAAGTTTTCTTCAGTTCATTGTCACTGATTCCTCTCCATGTGAAGACACAGGATAAATGTTCCGCCAGGCTAATAACCTGTGTGCCTCCCTCTCTGCAGGCCCGTGCGGTTGTTGCTGTTGGGGCGCAAAGAGGCGGCGCTGCGCGAGCACCTGGGCCCTGGTGGGTGGCACCAGGAGCTCCCAGCTCACTGAGCGCCTCCGGAGCCGCCCGTGCTCCAGGCTGGCGCTTCCCAAGGGAAACAGGGGCCACCTGCAACGCCACCCTGACGGGGAGGACAGCAGGCATCGCCTGCCTGGGCAAATACAAATATGTCCATGCCCAGCCTGCAAATACAGTCATAAATTAATTACTGCTCTCCAAGTACATTTACTAATATAACGTTTCTACCTTAAAAACACAACTGCAAGTACCCAGTAAAAAGTACTTTTTATTTGTACATGTTGTTTGCTGCGTGACTTTAAAGCATGCCAGGCAACTCCACGAGGCAGCGCTTGGACGCCGGGCCCCAGACCCTTGGAGTGCGGGAGCTCCCGCTCACGGCGGAGCAGCTCCCGCGAGCCCGCCCGTTTGCTGCAGCCCCGGGAGCTGCCGCGCGCGAAACGCCGCTGCCGCCCGCCGGGCTCGGGCTCGGGCCGCGCGGCGCCGCCCTCCCAAAATGGAGCCCCGCGCGGGGCGG
>VZSG01000052.1:1816251-1894113 GCA_013398315.1 Nothoprocta pentlandii
CAACAAAATCAAACCCATGTTTTAGTGGCCTTCTAGGCAGTGCCCTGGCCGATAGTTGCGAGACCTTCGTGTTATCATCATGAACAGCCCCAGTGCTGCCCGGAGAGCTGCCTGGACTCTGGGCATGTTTCTAACAAAACTTTAACCAAAAACCTACGGCAGCAGAAAGGGATTGATTTGGTTGCCGTAGTCGGTTAGTGCAGGCACGATCCTGGTGCAGAAGTGCCTCTAACTCCTGCCTGTGTGTGTGTGTCCAGGTGGGGAACATACCTGAAAACATAAACATTCTCCTCTGCTCCCTTTGCTGCCTTGTAAGAAGGGAAAGACTGAAAACACACAAGTTTTCAGTACATGTCATGTACTGTGCTGGCAACAGTGCTCATGTGCTGCTGTGCTCACCTGGAATAAAAATCTCCCTGGCCCAAGACTGGCATCATTTTGAGTGTATTTGGCCTATTTTTTTTGTGGATAGGGTAAGGAGGAGAAAAACTTAAATGAATTGCAACTTTTCATACTTCTTTTTTCCTTCCTAATGATTGGAGGAGAAGAGGCAGAAGAAGTTTTTTATTTTTTTTGTTCCCTGCAAGATATAATGTCTGCCTGATATTCTTATTTTGGATAAGGCTCCTTTCTTGTTGTTCCAGGGCTCTGAAAGGACTTTAACTCACTCTCCTGTTAAGATCATCTCATACTGCCAGGAAAATGTAAAGGAGCTGCAGCCCTTTGGAGCTCGCTCTCATTTGCAATACAAAGAAAAAGAGAAATATTGTGTTCTTGCCTATCCTGAGTTTAGCAGAGGCAAAAGGCTCACAGCTGAGAGACCGAATGCGTTGCGACTGTCATTGCTCACTTCACTGCGAGTGCTTGAGAAGCAGTTGAATTCATTGCACTTGATCTTGGGGAGAATCTGTGGCTTTTGTGGTGGATTTTGATCCGCATCTGTGAATGGAGATGCGGCGCATTGGTAAGGAGGGAGAAAAGTAGGTCCTCAAAACCCGCCCGGATGCCGCCCTGTGCTCTGGGTGTCCCTGCTGGAGCGGGGGGTTGGACTGGGTGATCCCTAGAGGTCCCTTCCAACCTCAGCCACTCAGTGATGCTGTGAAAAGCGGCCCGCGTGGGCTGCGCGGGGCTCTGCCCTGCGCCTGGCGTCCCTCTCCTGTCACACCTGACACGAATGTGCTCTCCACCCACGGCGCTCTCCCGCTTTTCCCTTTTTGTACTGTTTGGTTGTTTGTTTTATTCCTCTTTTTGGATGAATAAATTTGTCTGCCTCATTTGCATCAGCAAAGTGTCTGTGGTTGCTTTTTCTGAAAGTCTGGCAAACTGTGAAATCTATTCTCAATGAGAATCACGTTCTTTTTTTATGGAATTTGCCTCTGGTGTACAAGATGGACATAGCCTAAAACAGTTATAAAACCTTGGGTTTTTTTTGACTCATTTTTAGACATAAGTATTTAATTAATACATAAAAAGAAATAACAAAAAAAGACTTTCTGGTTGATTTGCTTTTCTCTGTCGTGGTCAAAAGGGATAAGATAGATTTCTTTTTATTGAATAGAACATTATTTCCTAGGAATCTGTAAACTTTTTAAAGGTATTTTACAGGAGCTAGAGAATAGAGGAGGTCTGAGAAGAGTCGACTGGTCTATCAGATCATCTCTCCCACAGTCCTTGAGCTTGTATTACAAATAATAATCTTTCTGTTTAAATACTGGTAGTGTAATTACTGCTACTATACAGCTCCAGTGGGAAAGTGTGCTGCACTATTAGCAAAGATGGAACAGGCAGGTTTAATTGGTGTAGTAGTATAAGGTGAATGGGCTTTTTTTTCCCCAATAACTTAATGAGAACTGATCCTGAGATTGTAACTTATCTTTTTATTTTTTTAATATATATAATTAACAGAAGTAGTTAAACAAGTTCTCAGTTTTTAAGAGTGCTGTTTCAATTGCTGAATAAATAATTTTGTGTCAATAAACACACAGTTAATTTTAGAAAAAAAAATTACATTAAATGCCTGTTCCAATAAGAAATCATAAACGGGAGAGTCCCTTTCCACTGATGTATGTAAGGAGAATAAATTTATCAACAGTAAAAGGTAGGTGAAATAATGGTTGAAAATAGCACCTTGAAATTTTTTAATAAATAGATGAAATTAGAAGATTTGATTCTTGACAATGGCTGAGAATATCTGTTTGCAAGCTGGTTCTTGTTTTGAGCTGATACGATGATGCTTGACCTGGTGATCATCTGCTGAGGATGAGGATGGACCTTGAGCCTTGGGTGGCTTCTCTCCTTTGTCTTGATGCCACGTCGCAAGCCCTTGCGATGGGCCTTTGGGGCATTTCTATTAATGTTGGAAGAGTTCCAGAAGTGTGGGGTGACAGCCCTTCCCTCTCTTCCCATGGATGACCATCCCTGTGTTTTCCAGGTGTGCCTGGAGTTGGCTTAGTGAGCCTGAGCTTCCAGGCTCAGGCTTAGCCTGAGCCGCGTTGTGCCGAGTGCCCTGTCTACAGGGAGCCTTCAGGCTAACAGCGCGCTGGGCTGCCTCACGCTGCCGCTTTTCCTGCTTTCCTAGCGGAGCTTTCCCGAGTTCTCCCAGGAGTTCTTAGAACCTCCCTGCTGCCGCATCTGCGGGAGGAGCCGGAGCGAAGCCGTGAGCAGCTGTAGAGCCGGAGAACAGAGAATTCCCATGCGGCAGTTCCTCGGGAATGTGCTTGAATAGTTGTATCGTGGATTAACACCGTAGGATAGAGGAGGTTGGGCAGAGAGGTTTTCAGGATTTTGCAAGCTGCTCCATGCAAAGTTCATGGTCTCTTTGTAGAACTGTGCATCTCATCTATTATTTAAACAAAAATAATGTTAAGGACATTCAGAGTTAAAGCCTCCGATGTGTGGTTCTTGAAAGGCATCTCGTTATATGGTTGTTTGGTCAGATCTTTAGTCTGAAAAATGTGTATGTTGTGAAAAGCCTTGCACTTCCTTGGGTGGATGTCTCTAGTTTTGTTGAAATTGTAATAGTCATATTTCATAAACTTTTTTTAATAAGCATTTCCAGAGGCTTTCCATAAACTGTAAGTTAATTTCAGCTTTCATAAACACGCTGTGGTCTGATCTGAGTTGGTGATATGTATTGAAGAAGGGAAAGGTCTCATTTTCCAGCTAGGAGTGATGTTGTTAATCTCACGGGGAGATGTGAAGAGCACTTGCTTCCTTTCTCTAATTTTTTCAGGCTAACTTTCTTTTCAGAGCAGCCTTGTTCTTCTGTGGCAGCCTGCCCAGGCTGAAGGAACCAGCATTAGCAATCCAAAATACCTCATTTTGAAGAACCGAGGGGGACAAATCTGTAAGACCAGGAAGGACCATGAAAGTCCTTCCTTTCTGTTCCATGAAAAAAGAACAGGGCTGCTTAAGAATGACTTGATTTGCAGCAGCGAGGGTGGGGCCGTGCGGCCAAGTCCTTGTGTCGATGAGACGATGTCGACGTCTCCGATTCCGCGTGCCCGAACCGATTCCGGGCTGGACGCGGCGCTCAGTGTAGTGAGCGTGGGGCCGGGCGCTGCAGGCGGCATCGGAGGCGCCTCCGTGGCGCGCGTGAGCCCGGGGACACTTTGGTCCTGTGTGTCTCTTCGGGTGGAAAGGTAGGACTCAGCTTAACAGCCTGCAGGCAGTTTAATTTCTTGACAGAAGGGCAGGATATTAAACTTCTGTCAATTATTCCGTTGTTAACCAGACCTCTGCGAGTATAATCTGGCCTGTTAAAGTTTAACCTCAAGTGGTGGCTGCTTTGCAAGTTTGTAAGGATTGATGGTGATGCATAAAACTGGCAGTAGGTGGAAATGCCTGAAATTCTTTAGAATTTCAGAGTCAGGAGTCACCTCTTCTGACTCTAACGTGGCCAGGACAGCTCGGGGGCTGAGATGCTGTGTGCACAAAGTGCATTTTTTGAGTGTTTAGCCTGCGTTCAGTACACAGTTGTATCTGGCAGGTACTGGGCAATGGGACTGGCTGAGAGCAACCACATGTGCAGGTAGTTTCTTTGTATACTGAGTGCATTTGGATTCCCTTGGTTAGATCATAGAAGTGAGTTTGGAATCATCTTGTTTTACTTAGTATTTAAATCTCATCTAGATACTGACTTCTCAAACAGATAACTTCTGCCAAGTGAGTGGTACTTCTTTGGTCCCTCTCCTGCTGCTGCCGTGTTTTTGTTATGTTTTATTCTTTTGTTTACTTTCCCCCTTTGCCTTTTTTTCTTTTTTTTTTTTCAATACATCACAAGGAAATACCCAAATTGACAAAAAGTGGGTAGATGCATTTTTTTGCTGTCTTTATAATACATGAACATAAGAGAAGGATATGCATATGCTTATTTCATAAACACGTATATACATACACCCTAAATAAAATTCCCCCTCTCTGGAACTACTGTTTGGACATGGTGCAATTCCTGAGAGATGCTGTTTCTTCCAGGGTGGTGGTGATCATACAGCAGTGTGAAGCTTCTGAGATTTCCATTAAAAATGTAGTCTTTGAAAGGATGGCAAATCTTCCCCTTAGGCTTCTGCACCAGTTTGTGCTTCTGCCATAACTTCCTGCGCTTTGGGCTCTTCAAGGCCTTTCCACGTGCCCTGGTTGGTGCCAGGAAGAGCTTGGCAGCCGCCGTGCCAAGTGGTGAAGGTGCCAGACGCGGGAAGCGCCACGTGCGGATTGTGGGGATCGTCGGGAAGCGCCGCGTGCGGATTGCGGCCGCAGCGCTCCGGGGGATGCGTCTGGCGGCAGCTGCGTCCGGGCTCGGAGCTGGTTCTGGGCGATGTCTGAGGTGGGACTGTGGAAAACCCTGGAGCTTCCTTAACCCCGCCGAGGTCTGGTTGGGAGGTTCTGCCAACACTCGCAGGCCTTAAGGCAGTGTGTGTTAATCTTGTGAAGAGCCTTGTTCTTAAGGTGGTTGGTGGGTGCTCTCACTTTCTCCCATTCATGAATTTCTGTTTCCTTTATGTCCTGTCTGGATGTTGGCTTTCAAGCCACAGGTAGCTTTCCATCATCCTTCTGCTTCCGTGGCAGAAAACAAAAACCTGGTGCTGAGTTTTCTAATCGAGAAGTGCTGCTTCCCCTCCTGTGGCCTCAGCTGAATTTGGAAGCTCCTGGCTGTTTTTTCCCATCCTCTTTGTGGTTCTGCCTCTCCCCGTGTCCGTGTGCTTTCCGTCGGAGGCCTGTGTGGGGCTGTGCCAGGGGCTGTGCCAGGCTCGCTCCATTGCTGCAATTCTGAAATCAAAGCTTCCCCTGGATAGCCTTTAAGCATCATGTACATAACTTCCTTACAGCTCCGATTTGAACTGTGATATAAATTTACCAGGTATACAGTGTGCCCTGCTTTTTAGACAGGAGATGCATAGTTGCTTTGTGTGTCTACTGATTTTTAAATCTATTTTTTACTTTTGGTTTGTTTTTGCCAGTTATTTTAAATAGTTTTGGGGAATTACTATTCAGGCTGATGGTGCTGAAACACTTCTGCTACATTTGTGTGAAGCTGTGCCCACGATGTCTACCATGTATATGCAGAACTTACCCTGTTTCCCCAACATTATCCTGATGCTTTTTAAAGGACAATAGGACACTCTGGAATGAAGACAAGGATGCTGAAGGTTGCTATGGTTGAATGGGATCCTTACTGCACTAATCATCACCCTTCTCGTTGGCAACAGATGATCCTGTGGGAGTAGAGAGACTGAAGTGTCCCATCAGCTTTGAGAGCTGAAGGTGGTGGTGTTTGTTTTATTTTAAAGTTGTAGTGAGTTTTGATATATGGAGGGAAGCAGGAAGAAAGAAGAGAGTGTTGGCAGACAGCAAGGTTGGGGCCTGCTGTATGTAAAGGATTTAGAATCAAAGTAAATGTCTAACATGCTCATTAATGATTTAGTTTCTTGACTCTTTGCAATCATTTGACTCAAATGACTGCAAGTCAAATTTGACTCAAATGATTGCAAGTGCTCTTCTTATAATCTAAACTGATGAAGTTTTTATTGTGGGGAAGCCTCTCCTTATCGATATGGTTATAAAGAACATAAATATTTTTTTCTTACGTCCTGTACCTTAAAAGGCATTTTTATACTAACTTCTGTTACAGGGAGTGGGACACATCAGAGCTGGAAGTGATGACCAAAGCTATAATCTCGTTAAGCAAAACCAAAAAAAAAAAAAAAAAAAAAAAAAAAAAAAAAAAAAAAAAAAAAAAAAAAAAAAAAAAAAAAGTTGAGTTAGTTCTGTGGTTCTGACACAAAAGACAAACAAAACCAAAAAAAGGATAATGTGGTAACATTTTGTAATGCTTCATTCGTATGCCTGTCTTAAACTCGCACAGTTAGAGCAGTGGAAGTGCATATAGATAATTCAGAAGCTTACAGGAAAGTGTAGCTGCGCGTGGGAACACCTCGGTTATGTGGCCAGTTATCAGTAATGAAGCTGCCTGACACTTCAGGTAGGTGTTGCACAGAAATGCCCCGACCTAAGCAAGTTTTAAAGGGGATTCCAGGTGGGGTACAACTTCCTTTGTGCTTTTGGCTCTTCCCTCCTGCCCCTGTTCTCTCTTTGTATCGGGGTTTTACCCACGTGTAGATACAGTGAGCAGTTCTCCTCAAAATAACTGTATATTGCTTCCTAATACAGGGCTTGCCTTGTTAGCCTTTTGGAGGATTAAAGGAGAAATAACTTTGCCTGCTTGCATTGACAAACCTGTTGGGGAGGAGAATGAAATGAACTGCACTTCTTCACACTATCCTGTTGCTGCTAAGGTTAGAATAAGATGGGCCCTGTGGGCACCTGCTTTGGTGCCTGGCAGCAGCTTTGGAAGCGGGAAGGTGGTGGGCAGAGCGGCCGGAACAGGGAGCAAACACCCCGTGTAAAAGCCTGCGAGCCGAGCGGGAAGGGAGCCTGGAAATACAACATAGTGTATAATACTTCAGAGCCTTAATAGCGTCAACTGTGGTGTAAAGCTTTTTCTACAGAGTCACTATTTCGGGTACTGTTACATTACATATTTATATACTTATGGTCATGATTATGCTCACTCTATAAATATTATTTTAATGTACATAACAGTTGTCTGTGTTCTAGTTAAGCAGCGAGGGATGAGCTACTTAAGAACTTGCTTTTTCCCTTGAATTCAAAGGTTTCAGTCTCAAAATGCGTTATTAAAGTGTGGTAATTTTTACTTAGCCCACGTAAGGTTGGTTTCGGTAGATGTCAGATGGGGTTTGTAACAGGTAGTACAAAATGGATGAGAAAGGACAACTAGCAGAAAACTGTTGTTTGCACCACTGGTTAGAGCATGTTTCTGCTTATAGTTCAAGTTGAGGATGTGTTAGGGTGATGAGAAATGGTGGTGGTGTGGTCTGTGTCTGTAACCACCTCTTAGAGGGCTGAAGTCAGCTAGTAAGTAGGTGAATAGATTGAATTAGCTAGTAAATACTGTGGCAGTAAACATTTTGTCACAGGGCTGTGTTGAATCACAGTGATTTTTGAAGCAGAAATTGTGCTTGGAATCTCCCTTGGCTTGGAGACGTGTGGTGCTTATGGCGGTGCCTTCTGCAGGAAGACTTTCCAGAACTTGTATCTTTGGGCTGCATCTCAAACGCCACGGTCGGTTTAAGCTACTGATTCAGGTGGCAGGCAGTTCTGCGGGTGCCAAACCCGTGCTGGTGGCAGTGACAGCGGTGCCGGGGTGTCACTGGGCCACGGAGCCTTTGAGGGCCCTGGCTGGAGTTTCGGCAGGAGGCGGCAGCGGCCGCTCGGTGTGTGGCAGGCTTGCGCGGGGGCCTCTCGCTGCGACTCCTTCCGTCGCGCGCGGTGCCCCGCGGAGGGCGAGGGGAGAGGGCGAGGGGCCGCGATCCCGCCGCCCCGCATGCTGGGGCCCGCTCCTGGGCACGTGCCGCCTTGGGTAGTGGCGCCCGCCGCTGTCTGCGTGAGCCGAGCAGAGGCTGCGCACGGAGAGCTCGCTGCTTCAGGGGAGCTGATGGAGGGCACAAGGAGCGTCCTGCCCTCGCTGGCTGCGCGGCCGGTGAGCGCTGGCCCTGGCCCTTCGGAGCAGCCTGAGGTTTCTGCAGGCTCGGCTGCTGCTCCAGCCTCCCGGCTGCTCCGCTGGAAGGGGCAGCCCCAGCCCGTGCGAGCGCCGGGCGAGGAGCAGAGCGCGCTTGGGAAGGGACGGCAGCCTCTTCTCGCTGCTCTTGGTGCTCTCCTGGTGCCTGTGTGCATACAGCAGTGTCCAGAGAGACTTGGTGTCCTTCCAGGTAACAGTTCAGCTGCTCTATATGCTTTAACTTTTGTCTTTTTTATTGCTCCCTCCTTCCCTGGTAATATGGTACCTGTAAATGTTGGGCTGCACTGAAAAGCTCTCCCTCTGCTTTAATTCTGGAGGAAACACACAAGTTCTAGCAGTTTCAATGGGACACTTCTCCTCCCGAACAGCTGAGATGCACACGCTTTCTTCCCGCTCGTTCCTGACACACAGCAGTAGCTAGTATATATAACATATATACACACATATATATATATATATATAAAATATATATTATTTTTTCCTGCAATGAAGCCTTTGCAGCGTGCCGCGTGTGGCCCCGGGCCATGCGGGTGCATCCGTGCTGTGGTTCCCAAGCTCTGGGGTGGGAGCAGCTCGCTGGGACCCGGCTCCTTGCTGGCCTGGCCGGGGCTGCCTCTTGGCTCTGCTAATACAAGGGCTGTTGGAGCGGAGGGAGCCTTTCCCTGGATTCCCGGCAGGGCATTGGAAGCGGGCTCCCGAGTGGAACGCAGCGGCTCTGCTGGCTGGGGAGAGGCATTAACGAAGGAAAGTACTTACATGAGCTGGGAACTGTTGGGTGTAATAATGCATTTTTCTCTTCATCTAATCAATCCATCCCACCTTGTGATGGGAAAAGAATCCCAAAATGAACGTCAGCTTCCTGCAGACTGACTAGAGAAGGACCTTCCTGAAAACGTTGTTCACTTGCTTGCTATAGACTGTGTAGTTGAAGTCCCATTGAGCATAAAGAGGAACCTAGTGGCTTGAAGAGAAGTGATTCTGGGAGAAGAGTTTTTGTAGCAGTATTTTTTTCTTCTCTGGAAACTAATCTATTCTCTGGCTTCTGTTGGAAACCTGATAAATTGGGAAACCTACTTGATTGTTAAGTTTATTTTTATATACATATATATAATATAAAATAATTTAGCAACCAGATAAAACTTAGATATCTGTGTATATAACTATATATAGTGTGTATCTGTAAAACAGACGTGCATAAAAAGTGCAAACATTTTGAACTAGAGAAAGGAAGTTTTCTCTCATGCCTCATGGATCCCAAAAGAGGGGAAACAAAACCAAAAAACCTGAATGTAACGTTTCATGCAACTTTTCTATATGTTTCTTGTAGGCACACAAAGCATGAATACTGAAAAACACTACAAATCAGAATTGAGGAAGCTGTTTGCTACATATCTTATCAGTGTAGGAAAATCTCTTTGTTATTTTTGGAAGGGACATCCTTTCAGAATTAAAATCTGTAGATAGAAAATGATCCAGAAGTCTATAAATATTTAGGAAGAGAGAAATGTAACCGGAGATGTGCTTATGTGGATATGTTAACTCTGTACCCTCCAATTGCTGTAATTCTTTAAAAGATGAAGCAGAGTTTACCTCCGCTAAGCTCAAACCAACCGGACTTGTCCTATACGTTTGTCAGAACTTGCTAGCGGACGAGCAGCTCCTTGCCCCATGGCTCTCCTGAAGCTGCCTGTAACCAGCTGTGTAATCACAGGGTGCAGGCAGGTTTTTGTGTGTGGTCTTATGGTGCCTTTTGATAGTTTCTTACTGGCTTTGGCTTTCTGGGTGAGAAAAGACAGTCTGTTTAATTTGGGGATCTCCTTACAATGCTCTTGCTGTTCAGAGAAGGAGTGGCAAATGAGAGGCTCCTAATTGCTTTCTGCACATCTTAAGAGCCCTGTTCTCTTGGTTAACAAAATTCCCCATCCACAACTTGGGTGACTGTGGGAAGTTCTAAATACTTAAATGCTGGTTCCTATAGAAGGCAGAACAGCTTTGCAGGATTTTCTCCGTTTGTCCTGTGTGTCTGTTTAGTTTTCCTTTCTTGGAAAGTGATGAATAAAATAAATTGTTGTAAGTGGGAAATGCAAGTGGACTGTTTGGGTTAGAGGAAACTTAATACTATTTTTAAAAAGACTGAAAATGAATGTGGATTCTGGGGTTGTGGCAAAGCTCAGCTGCAGTACAGAAACGGGTGGTTTGTGCTCTGAATCCTACAGCTGAAGCTACTGCGTTACTCCCTGGTCAGCCTCGCGGGACGCACAGAGCAGGCTCTTACATGTGTCTGCTGCAGTTGTTCACAGCACTTTGCTATCCGTACCAGGGAACCTGTTGCTGCCGAAACGTGCCTTGGATAGACTGCCTGGTGACCGTCCTCCCGCCTTGGTCCTCAGGGGCAGAAGGTGGCAGAGCGTGGGTTTTGCTTTCAGGATCAAGGTTTGGGTTGCAGCTCCAGCTGGCAGAGGCCGCCTTCACCCCCCTGTGGTATCTAAAATGGGATTAGGTGATCTAATGCCCCATTTTGCTGCTGCTGCCACTGGGGGTGCCCACCTGAGGCCGCCCCTCGCAGAGCCGGGCGCGCTGCTGAGGCAGCTGGCACGCGCCGGAGCTGTGAGCAACCAGCCAGGAGGGCTGTGGGATGTGCCTTGGGCCCAGCCCATCCTTCCCCGGGAAGCAGCCTCGGCCAGGAAGGAGGAAGCCGCGAGTGCCGTTCCCGTGCTGGGGAATCTGCGCGCGGCGGCTCGGTGCCCAAGAGCAGGTGCTGGGCTCCTGTGGATATGGGAGCTCACCCTCCTTGCGGTCCTGCGTGCCCAAACCCTGAGCTGGGGGGACGTGCTGCCTCTTCCCGGTCCCACGTTCATTGCAACTTGTGTCAGAAAGGTTTCCACAAAGGGTAGGGGATTGTATTTTATTATTTATTTCTTTAACTAAATTTTCAGCATTTGAAATTAAAGTGAAATGCAGAAGGCTCCCATGTCCTCTGATAGCGTGGCGCCTGGTGCTACCGAAGCAGCGGTGGCACGAGGCATTTGCACAGCCAAGGTGCCAGTTTCACACCATGACTGGGGTTTTAGAGCTGCAGCCGTAAAGTAACATATTTCTAGAAACCTTTAATGTGCTCCAGAGGTTTTCTGGTTATTTACATTGGAAATGGTTGCTCCACTACCTATACTGAAAGTGCTGCCTCCCCCACCAGCAATGTAACAGGAAATCTTTGGAAAAGAGAAACTAGAACTGTGGAGACTCTTGGAAGGTGTCACATTCTGTTATCTATAATTACTGTTGTTATTTCTCTTGCAGGATGAGTCAGTTGGTTGGTTACTGCCACCCAGCCACATAAGTGCTATTTTAATGCAACCAAATCTGTCAAGCACAGTGTTACTGAAACTCTTTGCCTGCTGCAAGCGCTTGGCGTCAGAGGCTTCTGCGCAGGCATGAAGATGATATTTGTGTGCTATCCATAGAGCCCAAGAGCTGTGGTGCTTGAAACAACACATGTTCTTTTATTCCCGCGGTAGGAAAGGCTGTGCCATTGCTGTCCTGTTAATTCACCTTTCATGACACAAACCTGCTGTGCAAAAGGTTTCAAAAGAGATGCTAGAAATTCTTTTGTTATCCCTCTCAAGTTGTTGTTGTTGTTCTCATTTTCTGTGTGCAGGGGTTGAACTAATTACCAGCTTCCATCAAAATAAATAGGCACTTGAAACATTGTTTTCTGTTTCCCTTCCTGTCACTGCCTTTTCAGCATCTCTTCTCTCTAAGTTGCCCTCTTAAGGTCTTTTGTTTGCTTGTTGGAATGCCAGGGTTGTTTGGTCTGCTAATTCAAAACATTCTTGGTGGGCTAGTGAAAAAGTCTTGTCATGTTAGTGTGGTAAAATAAAACATTGTGAATAAAATTACAGGGTTTTAATGTCACACAGCATGAGGAGTGCTTAACTAGAAGTTCATCTTAGCAGTGTAATAAAGTGGAAGCTGAGAGCCTAAAAACCTTGCAGAAGAGCATGCTGCTTTGCTAGGAAGGAGGAGTTTCTTGGCTTTCCCATGACTGACAAGGGAGGAAGGTTAAAGTCTACATCTGTTTGCTCTCATCCTAAAGGATCTTCTATAGGAGAGTTATTTATTTTCTCCTCGGTAAAACCAACCTTTTTCTGCAGGCTTGTCTGGGTGGGTGGAAATTCGGAGAAGGGTTAATGAAAGCCTATGTGGAATGAGGCTATGAGAAGGGAGGCAGTGAAAAACTAGCCCATTTCCTCTTCCCGGAGTCTAAGGCATTAAAGGGAGTTGGAAAGCTCCCAGAACCAGAAGGCGGAGAAGAAATGGGAACCACTCGTATTCAGCATGCACTGCTTCCAGGAGATTTCATAATTAAAGGATGTTGCCTTCCACTCCCATTATTGTTTGCAACTGGGAACTTTAATTTTGTTTTGGACCTGGTTCTGAGTTCATGTCTGCTGGAGCCGGGATAGAGAAGTGGCCTTAGGTGTTCATGAGCTCACCTTCCAATGCCCGGATACGGTTGTTTGTTTTCTCAGTCTCCTGCTTTTTCTCTCTTTTCTGAACCTTATTTGGTGGTCTGAGCTATTGTGCATACTCTTTTCATATATTAAACCTAGAATTCAAGTTTTTTAGAAGAGCTGGGGGGACGTTTAAGCTACGGTCCTTCTGAAAGCTCTTGAAGTGAATTTGTTTCATGTTGAGCAACCTTGTTCTTCTCCAGACTTTGTAATATATGAGAAGCACTGAAACATTTGCTTTCTGCTCGCTGAGTTTTTGCTTAGCCCTCTCTCCCCTTTTCTTTGCCCACTGTAGCTCCAGCTGGTCTGTTTGGCTGGTCTCTTTATCTTGAGTGCCGATAAGCAGGCGAGGGCAGCCAGCCAGTTGCTGCCCAACTATAATAGAGCCACTGGTATGTACAAAATTTCATTACTGCTGTCAACAGCAGAGTGAATGGCAGAGAGCACATACTTTAGACGGAGAGCTGCTAAATAAATGGCCTATTGAAGTCAGTAGTAGTAGCAAGGAGACCATCTCCTAATGAATGAAGTGGTTTATGGACAGAGTGCGAGTGTGTTGAATTCTTGAGTTTGTTTAAAAAAATGAAAATCTTTAGCCTTGTTTTAAGACTTAATTTTCCCCAGCTTCCGCTTCTCTCTTGTTTAGCAGATCTTGTAGTTAACAGATGGATTTCAGATCCGATGCATTAGATTATGGCAGAAGCCTTGGCTTCACTTTGAGAAGTTCAGTTTAAAAACTATGCCTAAAGCCTTTTTGTGGGTAAGAACTGGTGTGAAACTAGCATGTTAGAAACCAAGCTTTGGATCAGCGGAAGGGCAGTCTCTTAAGCAATGCAAATCCGTCTTGTTAGGACCTAAAGAAAGAGTTTAGGTGCCATTTGTAATATGCTTAGCATATGTGCAGGGCCTCTTGCAAATTTGCCTTCTGTGTTCCCTAGAATTGACACCCTCTTTTTGTTTTGTGCTTGCAAATTGTTTGACCTGACAAAGTTTGTATTTGCCATTGCAAAATATATCACTGTATTTTTGTTTCTAAATGTTTGTGAACTCTGGTTTTAATATTTTATTTTCCTTCACTATTGCTTTTGTTTTGATGTCTGGTCCACAGAAAAGTTTGGACGCAAGTGTCTGGTTTAGCCCTGTGAATGTATGGCTGGCTTTATTCATGGAAACAAAACGCTTTTGTGCAGCTGTTTCAAGCTTCAACTATGAAGAATTCTTAAAGGGGAAAATCCAAAGGCCAATTAACCAAAAAGGGTGAGGAAAAATCATATTTTGATTTTGATGAACTGAGCATGCATAGGGACAAAAGCTGCCTATGGAACAATATGGCAACAGGGTAGGACAGAAATGCTATTTGACCAGTGTGGTTTTGGGGGAAACATCCATCAGTCTGCAGCCCTTCTCTGGTTGTAATGCTAGTACTTCCATGTTTTTTTAATCTTCTCTTGCATTACTGTTTTTTGCGTTGCATTTTTTTTTTCTGTTACTAGTGGAAATCCATACAGTTCAATGTCCTAGAATGGATCATTTTTAATCAAGTAGACTTTGTAACTACAGTTTTTTTTTCCTCAATCGGATTCCCAGTTTGGCAACAGGATATTGAAGGGTGAGGGACTGGATTCCCCTTCTCTGATCATGATACAAGCACTTTAAAATAACTTATAAAATAGCTGCTGCACCCTTGCTTTATTAAGCTCCTGCTTTACAATATTGTGGTGTGTTTTGTTTGCAGTTACTGCATGGAGCCAAATCAGAGGCTGTAATTGCTGCCTTGGCATGGGAGTTCATCTGCAGAACATTCTTTTTATGCTGAAATCTTGCATTATAATTTCCCTTTTTGAAAATACCAATGAAGGATGCAGGAGCTTACCTGGGCTGTTGGGGGTTCCTGTTCTGTCCAACGTGTAGGAGAAGCATTGCAGGACTACGACAAGCGTTTTTGTGAAGGTCATGTTAAATGCCAGGAAAATTGCTGGTGTCTTTCCTACCTTTCTTATGTAAACTTTAACTTGCGAACTCTTTGAAAGCCGGGAAGTGCTCTGTTCTCATAAGTTTAACGCGCTCATTTGTGAGTGGTGTGTGTTTCCCTGGTAAGTGTAGATGAGCTGTATTGATGGCTTGTAGCATTTAGCTGTAGGTTTGTTTTCCTGACCCGTTTGTCCCTCGCTCTGTGGCTGAGCGTGTCCAAGCCGCCGAGGACACCGGTGCTTCCCTCCCCCTCGTCCCGGCATGCAGTTCTCGTGTGGGTATTAGTGTGCACTTCCTCTCCATCTTCACTTTCCTGTTTTTAAACACTGAGCTTGGTCATGAGCGCTCACGCAGCCAAAAAAGTTGTATGGAGAAAGCCCCAGCTCGCTATGCCTTGGAATACTGACCCACAGGCGTGCTGTCCTCGACAGGGTGAGTGCCTGTTCAAGTGCATATTCTAGGCTGGGACAGAGGAAGGGAATGGGGCTCTTTCCACTTTCCCTACCCGATGCAGACTGCTTTCACTTGCTTCAAGTTTGCAAATTCTGACAGCAACAGGTTGCCAAAGGCGCGTCAGGAAACAGCCCGAAGGAGGGCCGGGTTGCAGGCTGTTTTCTGTGGCACTGCTCCACTGCAGGCACCGTGAGGGCTGCGGCTGCCGCACGTCTACGAGCTCTGCTTGGAGATGCCTCTGCCAAGGGTTTCATTTTTTGTGTACCTGCTTTTATTTTCCCCGCAATTGCTCTGCTTATTTTTCCATTTTTTTTCCCACCTGCTTTCTAAGTTCTTAAACTATGGAAAAATGAGCAAGATGGGATTGGAGCCCAAATGGCCCTATTTATCTGAAACTGTACGTTGTGTTAGTGATTTCGGTACTTAATTGTATTTATTCTCTCCGGTTCAGCTTATGAAGCTTTTGTAGACTGTTGGGTGTACATACAGCACTTCCAGCACCCGTCACAGAACAGCACGTGATTAGGAGGGGAGTTTTCCTTTAGCTGAAAGCTGGGGAAAAGAGCCGTGTGTGATGGCATGTTTGTGCCCGCACCCGGGTTGGAATTGCACACACGCAGGATTCCTCCGCTTCCCGATGACGAGGCCAAATAGGCCGGAGTGGTCTGGTAAACAGGATTTGAAGCTTCCTACTGCTTGTGAATGTGCTTTTTAAACAGCAGTTGACAAGGGAGCAGAGCGGGGAAATGCTTCATTTAAGGCTTAGAAGCAGAGTTACTAATTTTACACAGAACTAAAACGAGGCACTGTTGGACTGTGACTGATATTACTTGTGTTTGCTTCTGTTAACACTGAAATGAATTTAGAGATAGGCCAGGTTATTCGAAATTAGAATTTTTCCTTTAAGGCCCCATCCAAACTCTGTCAAAGTTGACAAAATTGTCCAGAAAACTCATTGGCATGAATGGGGTTGCTTTTGTCATGGACTTGCAGCGTTCCCTAAAAGTGCAAGGCCTGAGGGATGTGATGTTCACAGTCTCCAG
This sequence comes from Nothoprocta pentlandii, assembly GCA_013398315.1. NCBI lineage: Eukaryota > Metazoa > Chordata > Aves > Tinamiformes > Tinamidae > Nothoprocta > Nothoprocta pentlandii. The sequence goes on from VZSG01000052.1 coordinate 1,832,325, forward strand.
CATGTATTCAGCCTGCTCGTGAGATACAGTTTACTTTAGTTGCCTCTCTCCTCAGAAAGCTAGAGCAAGGAAAATGTCAGTGTGCTCTTGGGAGAGGAGCCTAAGTGCTTTACCCAGTGTGCAGTTAATGATGAACAGGGTCCTTGTGAAGCCTCTAACCTACTTGTGGAATGGCAGGAGATGCCTCCCTCCGAGTCTTTCCTTTTCAGCGCTTCAGGTGCGTTTAGGTGTCCCAGGGAGCATGCAGCTCACATCGAGGTTTTTGTGTGTGTCTGGATGATGCAGTGTTGTGGTGCCTGTTCTGATGGGCCCACACTCATATGTTTTTTTCCTATGCAAGTTGCAGCTACTTGTCTCCGCGTGTTTCATGTGCAGAGCAGGTAGCACTTTGTGACCAGTTCTTACGTCCTGTTTCTCTCTCCCTCTCTGAGCTGGAGTGCTCTGGTTAATAAAAAATAAATAAATAAAAGAGGAGAGGTGCTGGGGGGAGATCAGTCGTGATAGAAGTGTGTGGGCATGTGGTTTTCTTCTTTGTGTGTGTGTGATTCTCTGCTTTATAAAGTTCTTAACTTTCCATAAGCCATAGGATTGTAGGTGTGCTCTTTGGAAGCAGTCCCATGGCATGGTGACTTTATATCCTTCTAGGAAAAGTTCTGTTCCACAGGAGAAGAGGCAAACACTTCTTGGAGTAGTTTTATTTAAAACCTTTCTAGCATAGCAGTATTTTTGTGTGTCTTTTTTTTTCCTCTTTATCCCTCAATTGCCTTATTGTTCAGATGGATGTTTCCATGTCATTTGAGGGGCTCGCTCTTAAGAGTAGGAAAAAAAAGATGCCAATTTTAAAATATCTTCTGAAAGAAGCTGCCCTTAGGGCACCATTCATATAAAATGCCAGCTCTCTAAGCCATTTAGGTGCTTGGCAGTAACTGAATAATCTGAGTTACTATCTTAGGAGTAGTGACTGCTTGTTTAGTTTGCTCATTTTTCCTGTAGTTTTCCCCAGGAGCAAAACCAATCAATTCACTTGATGTTGCCAGCTAGTTCTTGTGCAAAACTCCCTCTACTTGATTGAAGTTAGTCTTTTTTTTTATAGCAATAGGAAATAATGACATCAATGTAGGTGAGGCATCCTGCAAAGCAGGAGTTCAACAGCATCTCCTTTGAAATTGGGTGTTTAGTTTCTGGTAGCATTTCCCCCAGCTTTGCTAGCTTCACTCCAAAAGAACCCCAGATATACATTAAGAGTTTCCTTTCAGGTAGGAAGCAGTTTATATATGTTCCCGCAAGATATATGCGCTTGATAGCAGCTTGAAGTTAGGTTGTCGTGAAGCAAAAAGCTGTTACAGTAATAATGTTTACTGGGTTGCTCATGCTATTGTAAGCAGTGGCAAAGCCCTGAGTAGTTAGTTTGCTTAGTAGAGTTGTGCTGGAGCACAAATGTGCTGTTTGAAACTGTGCTGACTCTTAAAACACATAAAAATGTATACTTTGGTTTGGCAGCAGCACATGATGAATCTCTTGTAAAATAGCATAGTTATTGTTTTTTCTCTCTGTGCATAGTTGTCATGTGAGTCTACACATGAGCTGTTTTTTCTTTTTCCCTGCCCTCTTTCCTCTTAATTCTGTCTCATCTTTCTGTGTGTAGCATATCATTATAAACACGTATTGAAGTAGTCCCTTAGTGGAGCGAGTTTTGGTGTGCTGGCCTTGTTTGCTGCTTGGTTTTGTGTCTCTTGCTCAGTTTCTGTGTGGCTTCGCGTTGTGTGCGGCGCGCCGGTGTGGGACTCACTCCTACCGTGTCCGTGTGTGTGTGCGGAGAAACGGAGCTTTCCGCGGCGGGGAATGATGTGGCGCTGTTCCGCTCTCCTGTTCCCACTGACGTGCCCTGACCCTTCACTTGCAGGTGCCGTGTGCTTCCTGTGGGAGCCCCTCGGGAACCGGGCCGGAGTTGGCGGGAACGGGGCTGGCGCGGTGAGCTGCCCGGTGGCGCGGCCTGGCCTGGCCTGGCGCCCTCGCTGAGGCGCCGGGGGCGGCGCGGGCAGCGGCCGCCCCGCGAGGGGCTGCCCGCCTCCAACCCCCTCAGGACTCCTCTTATCCGGGCACGCGGAAGAGCAGCCAGGTCCTCCGCAAGGAGGGGTTGTTTTAAAAATTCCTCGATAGAGTCTGTGCCTCGTTCTGAGTAACGTAGTTGTCGTGTGATAAGTGAGACGAGTCGCTGGAATTTTCCTTTTGTGACTGGAGAAAGATCAAGTCTCTTGGCTTAATTCCTTCGACGGTAGTAACTCATTCTGTGGAGCTGGTGTTTGGCAGCTTTTTTCACGGGTGATGAAGCCCAGCACGCAGCAGTGGTCGCTGGCGCCCTGTGGCCCCTGGCAGATACAGGAGCGTTGTTGAGCATGGTGTGTGCAGAGGCACCGGGGCCGTGGTAGCCGTGCTGCTGAGTTGCGGTGGAGCGTGGATTTCGTGCTTTGGAGCTGCGTGTCTCCTTTCCATGGAGATTAAGCACTGATGAGTTACCGGAGTTGTGAGCACATTAGTGAAATAGCAGGAGCTCCCCATGGCCCTACTGAGTGCCCGAAGCCCGAGGGCCTCCTGCTGCTCCCAGCCGTCAGACCCCCTCAGTAACAGGGCGGCACAAAGTGCCTAGGGATTCTCCTCACTGTTCACTCCTTCCCGCTTGGGTTGGTGGCCGCGGCCACCTTCCCCTGCAGGAAATGTACAGCTCAGCTCCTTCAATCTGAAGTGTTATTACCAGGTTTAGTGCATTGCAAAATGCAGTATATTTCAAGCAACTTACAAAACACTCTGTACAGGTGTGGAATTAACTTCCACTTTAAGCTCAGCTGTAATAAAATCAGTATTCACTTGGCCTCTGTGACCCTAGTCTTTTTGTATGTAAGGAAAACAAATATTTCCACTGCTCTATTTAAGGTAGTGAAGAGATAATAATAAAATCTATATTTCTACAAAGTGAAATAGTAGATTCCTTCTAAATATAGCACGTGCCAAGCTGCGCTGCCCCCGTGCAGCGTTTTGTGCAGCTGAGGCGCGCAGCTCGGTGTGCAGCTCCCTGCAAGGAAAGGTAGGTGCTGCCTCCCCGGCTCTGCCGCAGGAAGCAGCTGAAGGTGTTGGCCTTTGTACTTCCTGAAATATATATGAAATATAAACGCCGTGTTGAATATCTGAAAAACAGTGTAACCGATGTGCCACTAAATCCATTTTCTCTGATTTTACTGTAGTGTAAGTTTGAAGTTGATGATCAAACAATTTAAATACTATGTGTTATCAATCCTTGTTCTAACTTTCCTTTCAATGCATATGTTTTAAGCTTCAGCCTTCTCATAATAGTGTTTGAAAGTATCTTAAAAAAAAAAAAGTAAAAACAAAAACAAACAGAAAAACCCCAAAACACACCCAAAATCGAAACAAAGGTGTGGGTTGGGCAGATGGCGTTCTCGTGGAGACGTGCCTCAGCCTTTCCTTTAGCAATGTTGCATATCTGCAGAGTCTCCCACAGCAGCAAAAGTCATTTAGCAGTTCAGGAAAAATGCAAGAAAATGGGGGTTAACTTCCATATCCAAAGATGACTTGCTGTTGGTGTGCTTTACTGTAGTAAGCTGGACGGAGCTGGGCTGTAAATGGAAGTAAATATTCTTTCTCCTTCTTTTCTTTTGGCCTGTAGGCAAAAGCAATTCTGTCGATGCTAGCAGTCGGAGTTGCAAATGCTGGTACCCAGAGGGGGTTCAAGCACTGGGTGCAGGTACTGATTGCATTTCACAGAGGCCCTTGGGGGCTGCAACAGTGTTGGCTACGTGCTGGGTGCCTCTGACTTGGGGTGGGGAGGAAGCAGCGGGTGCAGGAGGGAGTTTCCAACCCCAGGATTTGCCAAAACACCCTGGTTTCGTCCCAAGTTCTTCTCCATCTCTTCTCCAGTTACCTCTCAAGACATTATAGGCAGCTATATTATGTATTGTAGCGTTTTGAAGCTGATGTTGGTCTCTGGTTTGCAGCGTAGCCGCCCAGGGCGTGATGTGCAGAGAGAAGTGTCGAGAAGCAGGGAGGAGAGGGTCTGGAAGGAGGCCGGCTGTGAGCAGGGAGCTGTTAGACCCGGCACCAAGTCAGGCTGCCGTCCCCACACCCTCCCCCTGTGCCAAAACCTGCTGGTTCCTCCCCGGTAACACCCAGATCTTGGAGTCTTACGAAGTACACATGAGGAGAAGTGCCGAGAAGGGAGGCAAAAACACCATTCCCCCACCCTTGTTGCCTTCGAGCTTACTAGTGAAGTCTGAGCCGAATAGAGAGAAATGCAGGGATATGGATCCCAGAGCAGTGTGTCCCAATGGCATCTGGGTCTGGTTATCACAAGCCTTGCATGTTCAGGTGAACTAAAGCAGAAATCTCCTGTTCTGTTTTAGGCTTGGCTCCTCCGCAGCGCAGAATGTGAGCAGAGTTGTGTGTTGCAGCTTTTGCAGCGTTGTTGTTCCGGAGTATGTGTGTATGGTTGAGATGTGTGTGCCCATGGGAAGCGTTCTTGTGTGTTAGCTTTTGGTTCACTGAGGAGCAAAAACCAGTTTTTTGGTTGCGTTGAAACAGTGAGTTTGTAAGCAGGTTGTGCTCGTTTGGCTTATCTTGCTAGCAGAAGGTGTTTTAGAAGCTTGTCTTGTGTCATAAGATTCATATGAATCATAAGTCCAGTGAGACTAAAACAACTTATTGAAAAATATTAAAATTATTAAAGCTATCTTTAAAATGGTTAGTGACTTTTTCCTTTTAATTTCAGAAACAGTTGCATACTCTTTCCTCTGCTAATTTTGTGGCCAGCCCTCAGCAAGTGCCTGAGCTTAAAAACTTAAGGTTTGAAAAATGTCCATGTGGTAAAAATGAGCTCTTGCTCTGAAAAACGAACCCCTGTTAAGGAGATCTGAAAGTAATCCAGAGTACATTTTAGCAAATATGCTCAAGTAGTTGTAGCTGGTAGAAGCAAGGTTTGGCTGACACTGATAGTTTCCTTGGACCTGCTGTATAAAAACAATATAAACAAAATCTGTTTTAAGGCAAAAGTCAGCAGATTGGTATTAAATATTTGCAGCATCTTGGAAGTAGGCACCATTCAGCTGCAAAGCAAGTGAAACATTCTGTGTTTAAATGATCTATTGCATTCTTTTTAACACTTCCAACTGAAGTAGCCTGCAGAAGCAATGAGACCCGTTTACAGCCAGCCTTTGCAGAAGAGGCTCTCTTGGCCCACCCTTGGCCCTCCTGCTGACGTGGGATTCCTTGCGAGATTCCCTGCTCCTTCTCCCTGCCTGTCGCTGGCCGCTGTCGCTGCAGGCAGCAACCTGCCTGCCTGGCAAACAGCACATTCCTGCCTGATAGGGCCATGCTGGCTTAACTTCAGTATTCCAACGATAACATTGTCCTAGAGAAAATATCCTTGAACGTTACACACAGCTGAGTCTTCACCAGTAAATAATTAGCCATTGTTTTGAGAGCCTTACAGTGCTCTGGGTCTGAAGGAGGCCACTTGGCTACCCTGAAATCACTTTAGCCATTTAAAACACATATCCTTACGTTTTCTGTCACACATCTCAGCAGCGCCTGGAAGATTTTAGGGAAAAATACATGTTCTTCATCACTGGAGAAGTTGAGCATCCAGTCTGGCTTCAGCCCCTGATCCTAATTCAGTTACTAATTGATGGCTGCTCTGTGAATTGCTTGGGTGCCAACTTGTTTTCCTAGCGTTGTCTGTGGGAGCACAGCAAGGATGATACGAGTGTTTGTGCAAGATCCTGTTCAGTGGCTCCTGCAGCCCAGAGAGCAGCAGGTTTCCTTGGAAAACTTTTCCCTTCCCAAAGCAGTAGTGCTCAGTGGCTTTTGGGGACCCCTAGATCACCTGCTTGACTAGTGGGGTTAGTACTTGTTTTACAGTGGAAGGGGGCTGGATGTGCAGATACAGGTGCAACAGAAGCTTTTTTCTTGTTTCTCCAACTGATAGCTGAGATGTATGTATAGAATCGCTGTACGTACAGAGATTCTGCCAGTACAAGTGAGTTCTTGTTCCTTTACCTTAGAGATAAGCACATACCAGATCTATAGTGGATAGAGTCAAAATGTCAAGTTCAGAAATAGTGATCTGTGTTACCAAAACAATTCCTGGGGGAGGGCAGAGGGAGGAACCTACGATGTGGTTAAGTGATGGTTTCCTTAACTCTCCTCAAGGATGATACTGCTAATAGCTCTGTGGGCTGTATTTTGGGACTTTTTTTGAGGGGTGGATTGGCATCATCTTTTTTCCTTTCTGTTAGGCTGCTGTACTTTGAAGTGCTAATGATAGTGCTAATAAAAGGTAGAAATTGATTATTTTTTGGAAGATCTTCAGCTGGTCCATAATAGGCATTGCCAGGCCGTGCAGCTGGCTGCATGGAGCTCTGTGTCATCTCCTGGTGCTCCCCTCCCGAACCCAAATCACACTCCCCTTCTGAAGGGCAGAGCAGTTACTAGTCACCAGCAATTTCTATAGCCCTTTAAAGAGCAGAGGAATTACAGTGTGGCACCGTGATGTGAAGGGGAAGACTGGAGAAATGTGACTCTGATTACAGACAAGACTGAAGCTTCTGAGATTTTTATTTGTTTGGTCTCTGGCAAGTTGTTATTTTTCCATTGTTTGTATTTCTCTCCGCAGGACTGAAGACAAGCCTCCTGCATGTAGGATGCTGTAATTAAGTATACCAAAATTCAAAGCAGTGTAAGAGGTTGTTAAGTTTAACCCGGTGCTGAGTCACAGTAATTCTGCTGAGAGGAGGAGAAAAAACCAACCCCCAAAAGCGAAGCGTGCAAAGCATGTCTTCCTGCTCCTTGGCAGTCTTGTCTTTGGCACTCTGGTGGTGCCTCCTTTTCCCTTCACTGGATTTTTGCCTGTCATCCTAAAAATCTGTGGTTTCTGTGTTTGAAGAAAGAGGTCTGCAAAAGCTGTTGTGAAGCCAACTGGACTGAAACGATCCTATAGGGATGATATCAGGAAGCCATATTCCATGACTGGTCCGTACGGTCTTTATAGTGTTCCTCAAGCCCTTGCGAGTTGGCCATGGAGTTTTGAGGTAGCTAGCATAGCTCTGTAAAAAAGGAAAGGTGTTTTTCACGTCAGGCCATCTCGGTTATCCTTCAAATTCTCCTTCCTAGAAGCGTTGAACAATGATCGTGTTCACGTTCCTCGCGCTGTCCGAGCGAACAGCAGGGAGGTGACCGTGGTGCTCCATGTGCTGGTCCTGCTGGTAAACCTGGTAAAATGAGAGCCTAGAGCAGGGCTTCCTTCCTCCTCCTGGCTCTGATGTGGCAGGTGTCATGAATACCTGGGGTTTGTAAATCACCCTGCTCCATCATGGGCTGGGCACGCGTCAGCGCTGGGGAATTTGAAATATGAAGAGAGCATTGCAGCTTCGTGGCATTCCTGCCAGCCGCGTGCACCGTCTCCTGTGCACGTATCATTAACACTGCTTCCCACTTCCTTGGTTCTTTTTGCATTTCATTTACCTGTACTTCAGCTTTATTTTTTTGTGTTATGGGTCACTAACTATTGTACGTTTAGAGAGTAGCATTAGAGTAGAAGCATTTCTGTGGAAAACTAGAAAGGGCAGGTAACGTCAAATTGGAAAGATACTCAAGTGTAGAGATCTAAATAGTATTGTGTGAATTAAACTTTATGCCATTACTACAGACCAGAGAAATTTTGGTTCTTAATCTACTTGATTTTTCTGTTTTGCTTTTTTGAGCTTCTGTCCGAAGCTATGAACAGCTGAAGAGAAATATTGGATTGGCTGTTTAATGTCAAGGTGTTCTAGGTGTTCGTATTAGAGAAGTTCAAGATGCTAGTGTATGGTAAAGAAGGCCAATTGAAAAGAGCTTTAGAGGTAGAAAATAGAATTACAGGCACAATAAAATAGTCAGTGTTATAAGCATCAAGCAGTTAGTGAGCAGCCAGAGACTAGCACTCTTCTTAAATACCAAATCTTTCTCTCTGCTTCAGTTTCAAGGCACAAGAGCCAGCTGTCCCTTGCCAGTTCAGCGTGTCACCCCTTCCCAAAGTGCCCGTTTGTACCTCAGCACAGCTTCACACCGCTACGTGAGGGGGACTGAACAGCAAAAACCCGCCAGCTACTGAACTACAGAAGCTTCAGATTCTGTTTAGTCACGGCTCCCTGTTCTTTCTGTAACAGCTGTAATTCTGTGTGGCACATTGAGGAGAATTGCTTTAAGATTCCCCTGTTCCATAAAATCAAGGAGCCCGTGTGTGTGCATGCACATCCTTGGGATAGGTCGGCTGGCAGCTCCGGGCAGCTCATATGCCAAACGGAAAGTGAAATTTAGTAGTCTCTTAGTAAACTTCAGCAATCAAATTGTTTTCACTTTTGCATTGTGGAGTGCAGGGAGAACTGGCAGAAGGGACTGAAGTCACCTGTGATAGTTTATGTTGCAAAATGGTTAAAATAAATAAACTTTTTTTTTTTTTTTTTTGCTTCTGAGTTTGTAGAGAAGGATCTAAGAAATTGGATTAAAAATACCTGCTAAACTGAATGGTATTTTTTTTCCTCATCTGGTGGTTGTGTACGCACATTCCTGACGCCTTCCTCATGCTGGGGTATGTATCCTACAAACCTGGGTACTTGGGGCCAGTGCATGCGTGAGCTGTGGTACCTTTTGTAGTCTTACTTCACTCGAACCACTTTAAGTGGTTTGTACTTGTGAAATAGTGAAGTCCTTCTGATGCTTAAGAAATAAGAAAAGTAACGACGAAAGGAAGTTTACTAGTGTTACTTCCATTACTTCCATTTCCATAGTCTAAACTGTATTTTTGCTTTGTTTCCTGTTGTGTGTTACTTGCAGTTCATGTTGCTGAGGCTTTGGAATCTGCAATGCTTGCAGATGTGCATGAGTCTAGCATTCACTTGCACAGGAGCAAATGCACAGGCTACTAGAACAATTTAGAGAGAAAGCAGGTCTGTTTTGGGGACACGCAGTGGTGTTTCTCTGCTCTGGTGAGCAGCTGCTCCTTTGCTGTGTTTCTAGGGTTGCATCTCTCTCTTATTGCTTGCCCTTCTCCTCCCTGCTAGACTCTTGCCCTCCCAGCAAAGGAATGTTAATCCAGACCCTTAGCACCCACTCATACCTGCCTGAATGGTCCGGTTGGGCTCAGCAGAGCTGGTTGTTACCTGCAGGTTTCTACACCAGCAGGGCTGAAGCGATTGTAGCTGCTGGCCGGCCCGTGCGAGAGGCTGGGATGTGCAGATAAGGTGCTAATCTCCTATCTAAGATGGGATTCTTAACCGTGCCTTTAAGCATGCTGCTTGCTTTAGATGTGCTTGTAGCACCATTTGACAAGTTTACTGGAAATATTTTTTCAGTACTTACTGCTTACAGTAAAAAAAAACGTTGTTGGATGCTAATAGCAAATGCTTTTCCTTTTGCAAGGAGGAGCCGGTGGTGGTGAAAGCTTCTGAGGAAATTCTGCCCCTGCATTAGCAAAGCACGTGAGACCCAGCAGTGGTGATACTGTCCAGGGGCTTTGCTTTGTTTGCGAGTGCTGCTCGTGTGATTTTTAGTGTTAACATCTCTGCTTCTAAAGTATTTTGGGGCAAATGCTCAGAAGTTTCTGTATAAACCTTTAAATTGAGAAATTAATGAAGTTTGGTATTACATTTGATTATTTTGTCAGCTACAGAGTTTGCATTTTGTGTTTTCCTGTCGCTCTGCTATGTAGCTTCCCTTCGCTACTGTCTGAAAGAGCTGATTTGCATGTGGTTATCCCCTTTTGCCCCAAATACATGAATTTTACTGGCAAAGGCTCTTCTTCCTTGACACAGCACCAGCTCTGCCAAGATTTTGTTAGTAATATCCATGCAGTTTTTTCACATGCCAAGACCCCGTAGTTGTGCCAGGGAACCTTGGTAGTGACCATCTGCACTTCCACACCGAATTTGCCCACTGGTGGTAAAGCACTTTAAGGCTAAAGCTCACAGTGCTTCTTCTAGTTTCCATTACAGACCATTGAAAGGAGACACAAAGACCTTCTGCACGTGGAGGAGTTAGTGAAGAGTGTTTAAAAAGTTACTGTCTAGTCAAGCCAAAACAGTTGGGCAGGTCGAGTTCTAAACGATCCTGATCACTGCTGCTGAGCTAGGCCCAAGATAACCCCCTGTGTTGCCTCTTCCAACTCTGCAGTTGGTCTGATGAACTGTCTGTGCTCCTCAAGCCCCTTTAGACTCTGTTCTCATTAACTGTTCCTGCTGGATTTAGCTGTGGTGCCTTGGGAAGTTCCCGGAAGGCAGGCAGTGCTGGGGCAGACTGCAGGTCTGTGAGAGTGTTTGCAGGTAGATACCAGGTACCCAGCGGCAGCTCCTCTCATGTGCCACATTTTGCCATGCTTCACAGTTTGGGGATTCCTTCGGGCACAAACTACCCATCTTTTTGCAGACTTGTAACTTCATGGACTTATCTAAATGCTTCTTTTAAGTGCACTTACACTAGTACTTAGTCTTGCTTTCGCTGTTGGTTGCTGCCGTTAACTGTGACACCTGGGCTGGCAGCGGTCAGGCTGCAGCCCGCAGTGACAGGGCACGGACACCCTGCTCCGTGCAGGGACAGCAGCCCTTGGCACAGGGCAGAGCGGGGAGCCCGCAGCTCTCCGCTTGCCTCACCTGAACAGTCAAGGCCTGTGGTGCCTGAGCCCAGAGGTGTCAGAAGGATTTCATTAAATGTGCCCAGGGAAGGACTGTGCCGGTTGCATCTATCAGAGATGTAGCTGGAGGCAGCTGTAATTATCTGACTTGTAATTACCTGCTTTCATGGGGTGATTTTTCTTTCTCTAGCCAGTTTGTAGGTGATGTCTCTGTTCAGGTTTTGCATGCCCTCAGAAAACCTTTCAAGTGTTAGTGACAGTGCTCAAATCCACGTTTTCATCACCTCAGGCTTCATTGCAGTCATACCAGGAGCTGGTAACCAGCTCATAAAAGCCCAGTAACAGAGCTCGTGTCGGTGCGATTCTTTAGCCAAGCGCTCGCGTGCCGCAGCAGCTCGGCAGCGCGCGGCACTCGGTGCGCTTGGCACCGCGCTGCCCTCCTGGCCGTGCTGCTCCCGCGCCTCGCTCGCCTGGCCCGGCCCGGGCTGCCGCCCGGAACGGTGCGTCCCGGCCCTGCGCTCCCGCTGCCGGGTGCTGCCCGGCCCGGCTGGCTGCGCGCATCCCCGCTGCGGAGCTAAGGGACTGTGGTTGTCCGGGCGGAATTTGCAGCCTCTCCAAGCACTTGTCCAGCCAGGGAGTTCAACTTTCGGGTCTTGTTAAGGGCTAAGCCGTGGAAGGAAACGGGAGCTTAGCTAACGTGTAGGACTAGCAGTGTCTAAACCTGCAGCTAGTCAGATCAAATGACAACGCAAACTTCTCGTCTTGGCCAGAAGCTGTAAGAAGGGATGTTTGTAACCTTTTACTCTAACTTTCCTTTTATTCTTTCCTCGTTGCAAGGGAGGTCTCACTGAATACGAGTTGCCTTAAGAAGCATTTGTATAAATGTGTTGCTTTTTGTCATAAAGAACAATAATTTCTGCATAGACTGTCTGTCAAAAGCTTTGTTTAGCACCATGTTTTTTCTGTGCAAGAGCTCTCTCCCCCTCTCTCTCTCTCCCCCTCAGTAGTACTTTTCCTTGGCCAGTAAAGGGATGTGACTGAGAAAAGTGCTGTGTATTGTCTCGAGATAAGGACGTGCCTCCTTGATCTTCCCCCTCAGTACTCAGTAAGAATGCCAAACACGCAGAGTATTTTGGGTAGGTGATGTGAAGATAAGAGCCAGTTAATTTGTGGTTACAATTTTGCAATTGTCTTGCACTCATTTTGTCCCTAAAATATTCTAGTATGTTTCGTCACGTATTTTGAATTCTAATTCATGTGTGTCTGGCTGATGGGAGTTGCTTGCTTTCTTCGTTTTTTAAACTCCTATTTCTTTAGAGCACCATTAGAACAAACCTTATGGACTTGCTTTAAACCATCTGCATTTGAAGTTCCTTAATAATTGCAAAGGTTAATAGGCTGAGGTAAATAATTTACAGTCATTGGCATGATTCTGTTCCTCAACAGAATAATGGACTAGTTAGTGAAGCGCAGTTTGGAAACAGATTTATTGATTTATTTTCTAAATTAATGTGACCATGTGGTATCTGTGTTAGGATGGGGCTTAGCACTTTTCCAGTGAGTGATAGAATGAGCTTTGAGGTGGATACTGGCAAGTTTGTGGGAGGACTGTGCAACGTACTTGTTTTCACTAAGTATTGTTTTTATTGTTTTTATTTTGTTATTGCAAAGTAGATTGCTTCCATCTTCCTTCCTTCCTTCCTTCCTGTTCTTTACTTTGAGCATGTGGTGTCGTCTTGGACACGTTCCCATCTACTCTGACCTGGAGAGGCTCCAGCTGGAGCCCCAGGTCCAGTTCTGGGCCCCCTGTTAGAAGAGATACATGAGTCTATGGGGGCAAGTCTGACAGAGGTCTGTAAAGATAATGAAGGATACAGACCCTCTCTGAGACGAGGAAAGGCCAGGAAAGCTGGGGCTATTCAGCCTGGAGAAGATTCAGCGAAGTCTGACCAGCCTGTGTAAATATCTGAGAGGGCAACGTAAAGAAACTGGAACTAGACTCTCTTCAGCGATGCCCAGTGGCAGGGCAATGGGCACAGCTTGAAATACAGGAAACTGAACTTAAACATAAAGGGGAAAAACAAAACAACACAACCATTTACTGTGTAGGGGGTTGAACACTAGAGGTTGTTCAGATTCTTCACAGAGCTTGTGGAGTTTCCATCCTTGGGGACGTCCCAAGGGTGTTGGCACACGGTGCTGGGCAGCCTGCACTAGGTGACCCTGTCCTGAGCCAGGACTTGTTCATCCAGGTGATCTCCAAGGATCCCATCCAAATTTGGCTGTTTGAGTCTGAAAACACTAGAAAGCAAAGATTTATTAACTCTCCTGGTAGCAAAATGAGCAGTATTGTGTTCTGTGGGTGGTGAAGCTTGTGACACGTGTGGGATGCCTTGGGATATTCACATGAAAGTGCTAGGAGTCTTTTATTGGCATGGCAGTGATCATAACATTATGAGTTTTATAAGAGATATATTAAATAAGATGTGTTGCCTATTTTTTTTCTTCCAGAAGTCTAGTTCCAAGTGGGGAAAAAGTTTATTGCGTTCTAAGACAATATTTTACTAGTTTATTTTATAAACCCATGAGTCAGTACTAGAAAATAAAGTTTTTGTTAGATTTCATGGAGGATGCCCAAGTATATGTATACTAATTATTCTTTTAAAAATGAAACTTCTAAATACCATCAGAAATTTGATATTTAAACCCATCAAACTTAAGCATTTACTTACTAACTTTGATGATGGAGTTAAAGTAAGTTATGACTTGTCTTTTACCAGACTATTGAAAAGAATTAAGTTCTGTTTTATAACTTCAGTTTGTTTTTAAATAACTCTAATCTGCAAGTTACTGTTGCTGAAGTGACACCTGTATTGGTTATATCTGGTGATATTTATTTAGCTCATTTGCAAATGAATTTAAATAGTATTTGCATAACTTTTTTAAAAAACTCCTGCTTTTGGTTAATAACATCACAACACCTTTTTCTTTAAATCCTCTGTTACCTTCCTCCCCCTTCAGGGGAAAGGACACTGATTTTGCTCTTTTTTATTTTCTTCCTGTAAAAACTACTCTAATCTGGACTTCGTCTAATGAGATGTTGATCTAGCCTGCATGTGGCAAAACCTACCAAATACAGCAGTGTCTGTGAAAAATGGTAGCTGGAGGAAGAAGAGGTGCCCAGGACAGTGCCTGCCCTGAAGAAGAGGCATTTTGTGGTATCTGTAGGTGCTTTCTGTGCTGCACAGTGCCAGGGAGGCTCCGCACATGCGAGTGCAGACCTGGAGAGGTTCAGAGCAGCAGTGATGCGGGACCGAGGTGGAAGATCTATGCGTGGAGAGAGGTGCATGGAGGAGCCTAGAAAGAAGATGGGCAGCTCTGAGGGGTTGAGACAGGAAAGGTTTCAGGATTTTAGAGTGAGATTGTGGGGGAAGAATGGGGAAACGAGGGACTTTTGGGTTTGCTGTGTTTGGGTTTGGGGAAAATCTGTAGCTTTCACTGAGTTGGGATGAAAGATTGAAGCACGAGTGGGGAGATGCTGATTTGGTGGCCATATAGTAATATGTGGGGAAACAGTGTGAATCTTTGTGCTCGAGTGCCATTTCCTGGAGCTGGCGAACGGTGTCATTCGGGGTGGGACTGGTTGGGAGTTTGCTGCCGTAACTACGAGGAGGAGAGCTGTGCAGCTAGGCTCTTGGCGCTCCTCGCGCTTGCCCCGGGCCCGTGTTGCGGGCAGGGTGTCCTGCGCACCACGTGCGCGTCCAGCTGCAGCCTGGTGCGGTTCCGCAGCCGGGGCCGGCCACCAGGGCCCACGGGCACAGCGATTCTCTGGCCTTGCCTCCTGTCAGTCACCCCCGCACACGCAAGGCAGCCTAATAATAGTTCCGGCTTGGACAGAGAAGACAGAGCAGATGGACAACGTGAACCCGTGGAAAGCGATTCTGTTCTTTGTAACCGCTCAGAAATGCAAAGGCCTGATCTTGTCTGTGACAAGCCAAGCTGCAGCAAATCGTTTGTAACTGTTGTTACTTTTATTCATCTGTAAGTTTAGTCTGAGTGTTTCTTTAAGTGTCCTCCTGTTTCCATGCTTAAGAACATGGCAATGAGCAGATTTTGGAGAGGAATCCTGCCTTCCCTCTCCTTCGATTTGCCTGTAAAGCTTGTTGGAGTCTTGGAGATGGTGAGAGGGAACTTGTCTTCCTGTCTGCTGTGAGATTTGGCTTTTGTGTCTACTGGGCTTCTTGTATCATCCCATCCGTTGTCACTTGTGTTAACTTCATCACTCATTCTTCTGTAGTGCACTTTTTTGATAGCATGCCTTGCTTTAATATATTGGTAAAAGCTCTCCCATCATGAGGCACTGGTGTGTGACCCGCCATAGTGCATTGTTGCCCTGAAAGCTGTTGTGGGTGGTTGGAGTGAAACACGGAGCCTATGAGTAGGGAGGCCGGGCTGGATGACCCAGGACTTCCCCTGGCACACGGAGGTGTCCCTGCCCATCCCGTGCCTCAGTTTCCTATGTTACTTCAGGGCTGCTCGTGCAGTCCATGGGACTTTATGAAGCTGCCCCATGCCGGGCATTGGCTTTGGACACGTGGATGTGGCAGGAGGGAGCCAGACCCACAGGATTTTCCTGTCCACCTGCTTTGCCCTCCCGGTCTGTCCTTCGCTTTGCTCCCCTCTTGGCTGTCTGCAAACGTCTGGTGGGTTTTGGGCCCTGGTGCCTGGAGAGCAGCCGTGGGCGCGTGGGCGCTGACCTGCCCCGCTCATAGCGGGTCTGCTGGGGGTGTTGGGACACGGCCTGGAATTTTGTTTTGCCATGTCAGTATGTGAGCACAGAGCAGCGGTTGAGTGATGGGTGTGGGTGTTGGAGAAGGCCTTTTGTGTGGAGTCACAGCGTTATTTCTGTGTCTGGGGGCCTTTGTGGGCTCCATGGCTCCTTTTAAACGCGTTCCAGCGAGCCAGGGCTGGCAGCTCTTGCTGGGAGGTGGGAAGGGCTGTTTTAACGCCGCCCCAGCCGCGGGGATGCCTTGGCCAAGCTGGCAGCTGCTGGGGGACGTTTGACTGTGGAGTAAATGCAGCTCAGCCCTGACTCGCAGCACGATTCAGGGAGACCCTGGCTACTCTTGTGCCGAGTGGTGCTGGGGGAAAGCACCGGGGAGAGGGGTACAGTGTGTGGGGTGTGTTTCTGTCCAACTGGAGTTTGGAGAGGGAAGGGGAAGGGTATTTTTTGGAGGGGAGAGGAGGAGGGTTGTTTGCTGGATGCTTTTCCTTCCCGAGAGGCCTGTAAGGTGCACGCTCTCCCGCGTGGCTCCTGTGGGGCTCGGCTGCGCTTCAGCCCGCCTGGGGACTTGGGTGAAGGGGTGTCTCTAACTTAGTTACATTCCTGCTCTCTTAATTGAAACCCGCAGGCTAATTCCTTTACTGTGGAAAAAGAGCACTTGTATTTGCCTTACATTTTCAGGTGTTAATGAAGAGGTGGGGATGACCCGTGGTGATTTCTGCTGAAGCTGTTGGCAAACAAGCTGTGGGAATTGCCCAATGCAGCCTGTGAAGCTCCCAGGGCACTCTCCTTCTCCAGGGGTGCCCTGCAGGCTGTCCTGCCTGCAATAACTGCTGTCTTTCAAAAACTAAATAGTTCAGCTCTGCCCTGCAGTGCATTTTGGAAAAATGAGGAAGCTGGCTCTCAAAACGATGCAGAGGTGAACTGAAGGGCAAGCCACAACCCAGTGGCTTTCATTTCTCTTTTAGCTTCTGAAGGTTGTAATCCCAGTGCGGTAGGTGGGCAAGGGGCTGCAGTGTGAACGCGCCGTCACGCGCCCGGGGGATGATGCTGGCGTGGAGGAGACAGCGAAGGGCTGGGGAGCCGCCCGTGGGTGCCAGGGCAAAGCTTGGGCTCCCCGTCGCAGAGATGTTCGTGTGGAGCGCGCTCCTGTGTGCCAGGCATACGTCACGTTGTACAACAGAAACGAGCACCGTTCAGCAAACGGGATTCCACAGCAGGAGGCTTCTCTTTGCTCTGCTGTCGTCACTAGAGTTTAGGGTTTTTTTTCTCTTTCTCTCACCTTTTTCTTTTTTCTTTCTTTCTTTTTTTTTTTTTTTAATTTCCTCTTACAGGAACAGAGTGTTCTGGCTGTGAGCCGCTGGGAGCCCCTTAGGTGAGCGGAGGGCAGTAGCTCTTGGAGGAAGCCGTGTGTGCAGTGCTGGAGCAGAGCGTGGCTCGCGCCCCGTCCTCTCCTCCTGTGCAGCCCTGTTTAAAACAGTGTGAGAGGCAACACTGATGTCCTAGCGACTCTGCGAGTTTGTTTCTCACTTGTCCATGACTGCCAGTGTTTCTTGTGTCATGCTTGAGAAGTGGTGTATGTGTGTAGTGCCATGTACTCTACTGAATGGTAATGCTTTTTTTTATTTATTTTTAACTGAATGTAGCTAATTCGTTATCTGAATCATTCTTAACCCACAGGGATTACCTTTATAGACTCACAGGAATCTACAGAAGATAAATTAGATGCAGAAAAGTAGAAGTACTTATTGCTGTTGTTAATGAAGTATTGGCATTTCATTTAAAAACCTTTTCTCTTTCCAGAGATTTGTAGCAGAAAGTTCAGCACAACCCTGGCTGTAATGACCAGTCTCTAAACCTGTAGTTTATAGAGCAAACACTTTCCTAGTCAGGCTGCACTTGTGTTTTAACCATATAGTGGTGTGATGCTGAGATGCAGGACAGTAGTTGTGAGCCCTTCTGTGCATGGAGGGGCTGAGTGCTCTGAAGAACAGGGAGGGAGGAAGCTGGGAGGAGGTCCAAGGCTCCTAGCACACAGGATTTATAAAGCCAAAACTGTCCTTATACTTGTTGTTATTCTTTTGCATAGTCAATGTATGTAAGGATACTCTTTTCCTCTCTCATTTTTTTATATATATTTTTTATTCCCTCCTTCCCCATGTTTTGACTTTATTATCTTCTTAGGGGGCAACTGCATTAAAAGAACATGAGACCACAAACCTTGCTTGGGATTATTATTCTTGATTCTTACGGAAGTTTAGGGATGTAAGAAGGCAGACCTAGCCTTAGGAAAGCATGGGAGTAGTTGAAGGATATTGTTGGAAAGGGAGAGAGAATTCGGTAACTTCTCTAACATTTAGACTGAGTTATACCAAATGGGAGATTTAAATCTTAATTTATTGATACATTGAAAGCAGATAGTATTTGCAATTAGTGTAAATGGAAAGTCCTACAAAGAGATGGCTAGAACTTCAAATTACTTTTTGTTTTGTTTTTGATAAAGCTAGCAAGGTATTCTTTTACTTTACTAGTAGCAATTAGTAATCCCATCTGATCCTGTTCTGTCTCTTAAGCAAAAACGTGAAAGAGAAAATGGGCAATGATTGGTATAGTAGGAGTGCATACACACAGAATCACAGGATGGTTGAGGTTGGAAGGGACCTCTAGAGATCACCTAGTCCAACACCCAGAGCACGGGGCACAGCGCGGCATCCGGCGGGTTTGGAAGATCTCCAGAGAAGGAGACTCCACAGCCTCCCTGGGCAGCCTGTGCCAGGGCTCTGTCACCCTCACAGGGAAGAAGTTCTTCCTCACATGGAGATGGAACTGCCTGCGTTTCAACTTGTACCCATTGCCCCTTGTCCTGTCACTGGCCCCCACTGAGAGGAGCTTGGTCGCATCCTCTTTACATTCTTCCCTTAGGTATTTGATCAGATCCCTTCTCAATCTTTTCTTCTCCAGGCTAAACAGGCCCACCACATAGGCTTCTGTGAGATAAGTGTTTTACATAGAGCGTTTTCATCTTTGATGCCAACAGGGCCTGACTTCAAGGCAGGGAGAAAGCAAGTTTAGTGAGATATCTAGGTCATCGTATTTGCCCAGAACAACACCTTGTTTTACAGCTACGTGTCTTTAAGTACGATCTGCTGTACAGAGCATATAAACCATATAGACCGTATACAGACCTCCATCCTGAAAAACAAGAAACCAGGGCTGGCCCAATGCAGGTTATGGAGCTTAAGGTGTAACAAAAATTTCAACTATGCTGAGTGAATTTAAATAGCAGAGGGGAGAAGCACAGGAGGGAGACATAGTGGCAGCTACGCCCAGCATTGCAGTAGCTACCTTCTTTGACATGCTTTAGGCTACTACTGCAAATCTAGTGTAAAGAAGCCCAGACCTCAGGCTTTAAGTTTACATGAAGAGTTTTCATACATTTTATTATGTTTTTGTAGACTTTGTTACCTCATATTCCAAAATAATATTGCTTCTCTTCCTTGTGACTGTTACTAGGTGTGTTTCTTACGCCAGGTGCCTGGCCGTTATATCCCATTTGATACGATGGCATTGCTTGCCTGTGCATTTGTTGCACGGAAGAGCAAGCTTTAGAGACCATGTGCTCGAGGCATCTGCTGGTGGAGTTGGGCATTTTGTAGATGTTGTTGGGGGTTTATAGGTAGAACCTAACTGCTACACTGTCCTGACTGCTGCTGTTTGACACTTACAATCTTTTTAGCAGCGCTTTTTGATCATAATCTGAATTCGCTGCAGATTTATGTGTATATTTATTTCCTTTTAATGATTTTATTAAGTGGAACACAAATTTCACCACAGGCTTTTGTGGCTTCATCCCCAGGAAGGGCCAGAGGGTTGGAATACGCTGCAGGCGATGGATGGCAGAATGGGTGCCAGCTGGCAGCAGGATGGGTGCGTTTCCTGTGCCTCGTGCCTGCCAGCAGGTCGCCGCTGCCCTCCCCTCAGGGGCAGCCCGTGGGGCCTGCGCTGGCCCGGGGCTCTGCCTGGGGCTCCTCTCCACAGAGGTGACCGGGGCTACAGGCCGCCTTGCGTGAGAGGTGGCTCAACCTGCTGTAGTGAGGTGGGCTTTAGAGAACAGCAATTAATTCCCAAATGGCTCCTAAAAATAACCTGAGATGCGGATTTTCCTCTGTTTAGCTGGCAGGCACTGCCCTTCCCAGGGCTTTGCCCTGTGAGTGCTCTCCCACACGTGACCCTGCTTGTAGCTGCTGCTCCATCTGGCCCGTGCCCGGATCCCAGCTGATGTCCCTTCAGTGCCTGCAGGAGCCCGTCTGGCTGCCCAGCCTGCCTGTGTGCTCAGCCCATGACCCAGCGCTGACCCGGTTCCCAATCCCGGCCTAAACACAGGCAGAGGGTGCTTAAACATGCAAGTGCTCGAGCAGCTGTTGCAACATCCCTGGCAGCTCTTTCCTGAAGGAAGCAGGCCCTTACTTGCACCAGAAGCTTGAACACGGGTCCCTGCAGCTTTTAGAGTAATGCAGCTGGGCAAAGAGATGCTGAGAAAGTCTCCTCGTTTGGCCTCCAACTTGCTCTGCAGCAGCCAGGAAGCCTCTGAATTTGGTGCTTGCGTGTCCTTCCTAGAACGTGCTGAGAGCCCCTGGTTTGAATGGGAAGGAGACTGGGCGATTTCTATTAAAGTCGAAACCTTCATGTGGCTCTGTAGGTAACAGTTTTACACGGATTTCAACAGCTTTATTGATGGATTAGGCAGAAATGTCTTTTCACTGAGAACTGTATTCTCACTTCTCACTGAGATTGGGTACTGCTTGAAATGATCTGTTTTGAACAGTAGAGAATTAAGAATGCATTTTCACTCATACTTTTCTCATTTTATCTTTTCAGATGAACATAATGATGTACAGAAAAAGACTTTTACAAAATGGATAAATGCTCGCTTTTCCAAGGTAATATTGCTTTGAAAACACTTGTGTATTTTTTTTCTGATTCATCATTTAAAACAGTACTGAAAAAATGTACTCTGTTCTTAATTTTGCAGGATGTTCCTAGTAAAATATGTGAGGATATTTAATGAAGAGCACTGTACATAAAGCACTGTAATCTTTCTTCCTTCCTGTCTTTCCCTGTGCACCAGAACACTTTCTCTTTCCTCAAAAGCAGAAAAAAAATGCATTAGTGTCTTGTTTAAGAGCTCACAATGACAGGTTTCCTTTGTTATTTTGTGAAAACCTGTAGTTATCTGCGTGATGGTGTCTGTCTAGTTTTCAGTCCTTTCTCTGTGCAAGTTTTTCTCCGTGTATTAAAGCAGATGCTGATCTCCAGTGGCTGTGTGGGACCCCAGGGCTGCTGAGTCAGCTCTGCTCAGCCACGTACTCAGCTGGCCTCGAGTTGAAGCTACCAGGTGTTGTCAGCCTGAGTCTTGACTGTAAAGTTTTGTGTAACTGTATGCTCATTCTATGTTTCTCTGGGCTTTTTTGCTGTGCATTTTTTGTCTTAATTCTCTTTCCTAATGCGGAACTTCTTGAGCATGCTGTTTGGGGATGGGAAAGGAGGTGGGAGATCTCGTATTATGCTATTTAAAACTTGCTTTTATGACACTTAGCTGGCAGCACGTTGGCCACGAGTGCAGTGGCTGTGGGAAGTACCCTTGGTTTGAAGTCTGAATGTGCAGAGGAACCCAGGCTGGTATCAGAAAGAAAATGATGCCGTTCCCATCCGGAACGGGGCTGAAAGCAGGATAAGGCAGCGACCGTGCGGCAGCTATGGAGGCTGCCCCTGGCACGGTGCCCTTCGGAAGCTCTCGGTCGGCAGAACAAGGAAGTTTTCCTTTCCTTTCCTTCCTGTGCAATAGGACACCGGGCAATGCAAGGCTCGTGGCCTCGGTTGATGCATCTTGGCTTCGGTTTGTTTTGTGTGAAAGCTGATACTCCCTGTATTTCTGTCTCTGCATTCTTGGCTAGTTCCCCCTTAGGAGGAGGGGGGAGTATGAGTGTGGGTAACTGGTCACTCTGCCCCCTGCCTCCCATTGCTGCTGAATGGAAAATGGGATGGAGAAGGAGGAGGAGGAAGTAAAGAGCATAAACTTAGTGAGAAAAGCAGGCCTAAAAACGGGAGGCATAAAGATGATATTATCAGAGAAATGATAGTGATACTGAGAATATGCCATGAGACTCATTTGTACCATGCATGACTCCATATAGATACAGGTAAAATCTTTTTCGTGTGTGTTTTTACATCTGCGTGTAAAGTAGCTTTTCCTTTTATAAAACGTATTCAACCCAAGCCCTGCTCAGAGTCTGGAATTCCCTGCCACAGGGTATACAGTCTGCTGGCTGGATTTGAAATAACTTGCTACCTTCATGGCCCGTTGAACCACCTGAAGCTAAACAAGCCCCGTTAATGATTGAAAAGACTCGGGTTAAAGGCCATGCTCCAACTAAGACACTTTCACTTCTAAGCTGAGCATGGCTACTTTGCATGACAGGGTCCAGGTTTATGACAACTAGGACACGGGGTTCACATCCTGTGGAAGTTGCTCTTAGAGGTGAAGTTTCACCTTATTTCATCTTTTATGTTTATCAAGGCATTTGAGTTGCTTAAAATTCCTTTTCTGTGAAGCAGCTGAAGTCAGCTGTTCAGTGGGATATCTGACGCATGTTGCAGAAAACAAAATACAGGTACAGAATTGCAGAGTTCACTCTAAGATTTTTAATTGTTCTTCACATTAATCGCATCGTAGTGCACCTTGATTTGAATGTGTAAATAAAAAGGAAGTAGCTGAGGCTCTATAAACTCTTGTGTACAGCCCCCCTAAAATTTTAGTTGTGTATTCACTCAAAATTGTTTGAACCGGATTTAAAACAATTCAGTCAGATTTACAAAGGATCTGAAAAGGGAAATTTCCCTTTTCTCATTGGAAAACAAGTCAGTGAATGAAATGCAGTTAAGTTTTCAGTCTGCCGTGGGGTGCTGCTGCCTGCCTTGCGCTCATACTTGGTGAGCTCTGCATTCCTGCTGTGATTCCTGGTACAAGAGCATCCAAGCAGCCACCAGTGCGGAGCGCCTCCGCGTGCTCCCGTATTGAGTCACATGGAGCTTTCCCTTGTTATGTGCTCCTCTATTGCTCTGCCCACGCTAATTTCAAGAGATGGAGTTAGCACTTCTCCTTGTGATATAGCCCACCAATTACTGCTTCTGGTGGTACGGGCAGTAAAGCTGTGTGCTCTCCAAACACTGTTTTCTATCCTGTTTTTGCTCCTACGTCACTCTGTACATCAGCTTTCTCGGTGCGTGAGTACTTATGAGCATAGACTGAAGAAAGTCTGTTCAGTTTTCGAAGTCAAGAGATCAAGAACGAAGAAGTGCTAGAATTAATATTCCTGACCTGTGTGCTTTATTTCTTAAGCTTTTTCTAAGTGATCAGAATTATGTACTGATTATTCTACTGGATACAGGTTTCATTCACTCTTCAGAACTGATTATGCTCATGAATTACTTGTCTTTTTATTTCTGCTTGCTGAGTATATGGCCATATACCCTCTTTTACTAAACACTGTGTTGCTAAACTTTTTTTGTAATAGTGAAGGCAGCATTTTCCTTCAAGCTTTCTTTATATTAATAGTTCTTGGATATTAATAGATTTATTTTCATACCTTTTTGCAATCCAAGAATATAGTTGTGAGTGTTTATAGCCACCCCAAATATAGGCTGATAACAGAAAAATGACTAACTTGGAGTGCTGAATTGGAGACTTTTGGAGGGATAAGACTTTCCAGAGCATTTGGCCTTTCAGGAATTCCTTTATACAATGCAGAGCTTTCACTGAGTCTTGATGTAGTTCAGAGGGCTCCTCTCTGTGTTTGGCTCTGTGAAGCCAAACAAACGGCCTGAAATATTTAATGAGGCTTCAGATAGAACTTGATCAGCGGAAAGATTTCAAGAAGATGATGCTTATGTCAGCTAGGAATGGAGTAAGTCAGGATCCCAGGCAAACATACAGAGTATGTTTGATGTGAATACAGTATTGCTGTATGCAGGCTAGAAGGGGATTAAGCAAAGCTTTTCCACAATCAACCTTAGCTTTGACATTCCTGGTCTGACTGTCCCTCCTTTCCCCTTTCCTAATCTGTTATCTACTGACTGCCTTCACTTTTACAGCATTTAATCCTTATACGAATGTGGTTGGCTTTGCATGCCTTGTTCCAAGCAATCCTACTCTCACCCTTACCTCCTGCCAAGAATTGGTCTTTGCCGTCTTCCATACGGAAGATGTCGGGAGCGGAGCCGTGTGCTCCGCAGGCAGCTCCGCGAGCGGCCCCGCGGCGCCAGCAGCAGCGGCAAAGCCGCCCCGTCCAGTGTGCCCACCACGGCTCTCTCTTCGTTACCCTCGGCAAGTTTTAGTTCTGTGTGGTAACTGCCAAGTCTTATCTGGTTTTCTAGGTAGTGTGATAGGTAGTACCTATTTATTTCCCCCAGCATTTGCTCCTTTTTCTATTTTTTCCTTTCCTGCTCTAATTTTGTTTTGGTGTACAATAAATGTCAGATCTCATCCTTCTGAAGACGTTTTGCCACTGCGTTGCTGACTCTTCACAAACCTGTTAAATCTCTGTAGTTGTCTTGAATAGGCCTGGTTTTGTCCTTTATTTCACGTGCCCTAGGATACCTGATGCAGGATGATTACAGAGTTTAATATGTTAACCGTGCAAGAAGAGAGCAAAAAATAACCTGATAATTTTATCTATCCAAGGAAGCATCATCTAAGAGGCTCTGTGGTCTCTTTTTCTCTAGTTCAGTCTTTGAGTGATATAAGCACTTGTGTTCTGTAGTGCAATTCATCTGTCTTCTGTTCTTTAAATTAAACTGTAATATATAGGCTCACTCAGAAAGATTGCCAGGGGCTATAAAATAATTGGCATTAACCGAAAGAACAACCTGTATGGAAAAGGATTTGTATGAGCTGACCAAAGGCTTTGAAAAAAAACCATTTGTTTGCAGTCTGCTTTTTTATTTCTTAGCGAGGTTACTTAGCTCTTAGAAGAGCTCAAATAGGACGTGAGTTAGCCAAGATACAGGAAAGTAAATGTTTTCTGTTTTCATAGGTTATAAGGTATAATGAGGTAACTAGTATAGATTATCAAAGCAATAATATGCTGCAGTTCATGACCATACCTGGATTTAGATTCACCGTGCAAAGTGCCAGTTCTCTTCCCTGCTTTTGGAATCTTCCCTTGGAGCAGAGCGCTGGCAGCCTGTCCCTTGCTGCACAGCAGAGCCTGGTGAGGGAGCGGGGCTCCAAGCACCCACTTTAGTTGGTGCCCTGGGCTCCCAGCGGGACATGTGGGTTCTGCTTCATGGTCCCACCTGATCCCATTCCACTGGTTGGGTACTGGGTGACCCCTCGGTGCTAGAGCTGAGAAACCTCCTGCCTGTGGCCCAGCAGAATTAAACTTACCTCTGTGCCTCGGGGATGCACCTTCCTTTCCCCCCTGCCATTTGTCCATATGGCATTTTAATAGCTATTTGTTTGCTTGTAATTATTTTTAAGCACTAGAAGTGATATTTAACTCTGTAAGGTGCTGTCCTCCTGCAAATTTCTTTTACTTTTTGTGATGTGAGGTTTTTAGTTTTGGTGCTAGGGCTGTGTACTGATCCTGCAAGTACTGAGGCATGTTCAGCAAAGACAAGACGTGATAGGGCATGCTCAGTCACTGGCTAAATGCAACCTGGAAAATGTTTTTTATTTCTGTATGCGGTTCTATAACTCTGCCATGCAAATGGAAGGGAAAAAAATGTAGTTTTCACATTTTAATAATATTTCCATAAGCTGTGATTATGGTCTGAAATTAGGAATTGGCAAGTTCAGTTTCTATTTATTGATGTAGCTGTTTACTTTGTTCAGTGACCTTTTTGCTTTCTGAATTGTTTCCCACATTGAGTTCCCATGTCCTGGTCTCCCGATGTAGCAGCATGTGGCGTGTTTCTTGATTTGTATTGGTCATCACCAACTGTAGCTCTTACTGTTTGTGTTTGTAGCTAAGTTTAAAGTCAGTAGGTGGTTGCCATGAATTCCTAGGAAAGTATTTGGATGAGAACAAGTGGTTCATGTTCTAGTTTAAATGCCCGGCTTGCTCGGTATTCCTCCATTGTCAGGAAGGGGGAAGTGTCTTTGTGTCCCTACAGCTGTTTTGGCCAGTTTGCTGAGCGACTTATTAGGCACTGAGTTACCTCTCAATTAAAATCAGTAGCTCTGACCTTGTGTAAATGACAGCGAAAGATGAGGGGAGCCTGATGGAAATTCCAAGCCTCCTGCTTTGTGTACCCTTTCAGGATGGCTGGGTATTTTTGAGGTGGCAGATGATCTACAGGGAATGAGGGGTTTTCTCCGAGCTGCTCTGAACAGCTAGGACTTATGTGCTGAGCTCCTGCCTCAGGAGCTACTGGGGATCATATGTTGCCTTGTACATTCAGCATTAACCTCTCTGGTGGCCACGTTTACGTGGAAAGGACCTTTCATCCTGGTTTCCATGTTGCTGCTGGGAGGTCTGAATCATATCACTGCAAAGGGTTTGGATTTGCCATCCCTTGTTGCCTTGCTCTACTGTCCTACTGACCGAAAAAGAGCTAGTTCCAGTAGCAAACCTTCAGTGACCCTTCAGTGGTTTGAAGAACATACAAATTCTCTGCTGCAGGTAACTGATGACGTAAGAGAACATACGTTTCTAGCTTAAGAAGTTCAGTGTCTGTCTAGTTGCTTCAGTTAGTGATTAACTTTGTATATAATCTCATATTGAAGAACAGTGTGTCATCAGTAGCAGTGATAAAATGCTAAAGCAAACAGCACTTATTGTGTTGCACATTATTTGTGTAATGTGTCATGGCTAACAAGTTAACCATGAGGTAGCAGTGCCCTCGTGGCCAAGAAGGCCAATGGGATCCTGGCTGCATTAGGAAGAGTGTTGCCAGCAGGTCAAGGGAGGGGATCCTGCCCCTCTGCTCAGCTCTGGTGAGGCCGCACCTGGAGTACTGTGTGCAGTTCTGGGCTCCCCAGGACAAGAGGGACGTGGAGCTTCTAGAGAGGGTGCAGATGATTACCAAGATGATTAAGGGACTGGAGCATCTATCATATGAGGAAAGACTAAGCAAACTGGGCTTGTTTGACCTGGAGAACAAAAGGTTGAGAGGGGATCTGATCAAATACCTGAGAGGAGAACGTAAAGGGGAGGGGGCCAAACTCTTCTCAGTGTTGGCCAGTGACAGGACAAGGGGCAATGGGTACAAGATGAAACACAGACAGTTTCATCTCCCTGTGCCGGAAGAACTTCTTCCCTGTGAGGGTGACAGAGCCCTGGCACAGGCTGCCCAGGGAGGCTGTGGAGTCTCCTTCTCTGGAGATCTCCAAACCCGCCTGGATGCCGCCCTGTGCCCCGTGCTCTGGGTGTCCCTGCTGGAGCAGGGGGTTGGACTAGGTGATCTCTAGGGGTCCCTTCCAACCTCAACCATCCTGTGACTTTGTGGATGTCTTGTGAATGCTGCTTGGAAGCTCTATTCAGAAAATGAGGCTACCTTTTATTGAGAATG
This sequence comes from Nothoprocta pentlandii, assembly GCA_013398315.1. Classification (NCBI taxonomy): domain Eukaryota; kingdom Metazoa; phylum Chordata; class Aves; order Tinamiformes; family Tinamidae; genus Nothoprocta; species Nothoprocta pentlandii. The sequence continues at coordinate 1,859,351 of VZSG01000052.1, forward strand.
ACTCTTTAATTCTTTGATTCCACTCAATTTGTTATGGTTCCACATTAAAAAAGGGAAAGTGAAGGACATTCTGCTGTGAAGCATGTTCAAAGAAGAGCATTACCTTATTGTTGTGCATTTTGTTGTTGTTATTTTAAAAGAGAAACTGTAAATGTTGATGGCTTTATCTTTTGACCTGTTAGTAGAGGCTAACTTTGTAAAGCAAATCTTGGCCAGAATTTGCTCATATCTTCCTGTATTTCCTGGCAAGGAGAGGGAATGATTTCTGCCCAGTCATGTGGGCTGGCCTGGATGGCCCCTTCTCTTCAATTCCGTCACCGGGCCAGGAATCCCGGATACATGCGGGAGGGTGAGTCACCATCCTGACCCTGCCGGGGTGGCGGGGCTGCGGCGGCTCGGCTCGGGCGCCTTCCTTCCCTGCGCTCCGAGGTGCTAATCCCGCTGCCGCCACCAGCGCCGCGGCTCCGCGCGCTCGGCCAAGGGGCTGCTGCCGCCCTCGGCGAGGGGAGGCCTCGCGGGGGGCCCTGCGGAGCTAGCGCAGGCCCCCTGCCTGCCCCCTCCCTCCCGAGCGCTCCAGCTGACGCTGACGTGTTGGGAGTGAGCGTGCTGGGGTGTGGAGCCGTGCGGCCTTGGGTGGCGCGATCACCTCCGGTTCCCAGATGACCTTCCTGGGTTTATTTCCCTGTCTCCTTCCCTCCACCTTACTTTCTCTTTCCTTTCTCTCTCCTTCCTCTTTCCCTTTATGCTTGTCCCTGTTTAAGCAGCTCAACCCCTTCCCTGCTCTCGGTGCCAATTCAAAGCATTTGGGAACCGACGCAGCCTTTTTCTGCTAAGCCTGTTAATTATGTTCTTTTTCCACCCATTTTATCAAGCCCTTTTCTCTGCTGCAGAAACTCTGCCTACAGTGTTGCTGGCAAAGCCCCCTTGGGGTGGGCTGAGTGAAAGGGGCTTCCTGCTGGTGTGGGGCGACACTGCTGCTTCCTGCTGTCACCGCTAACGTAAACCAGGCTGGGAAAACCCTTCTGCTGACTGACCTAAGGGCCCGTGCGAATAGTCACAGCCCAAACCAGCACAGCCCTGGTGCTCGGAGTGCCCCTGACTGTCTCTCACACTGCTATCTCTGTAGTGTAAAGTGCGCCCTGTTTTGTCTTTGAGAAAGGCCCTCTATCTGCCCTGTATTTGCTTAGCACAGTGTGGGATGGTTCCCTGAGCACTTAACCACATAACTGTGACTAGCAGTTCGCCCTTGCTCAAGGGCTCCGTGTGGGTTGTCGCTGCCACTCTTGCAAAGCAAGTGCTTGTCTGTCTTCATGTGCCATGTGCGGTGTTGGAATGCTGCTCTGCACTGCGTGGTGGCAGGGGCTGAACTGCTGGGACTTCTGTAGTGTGTAGAGAGTGAGTAAAAGAGTTAGCTCTGAAAAGGTGAGATTTAGGTTATCTTGACTCTAGAGATGCTGTTGTATTTTTACATAGTAAAAAGACTTCCTGAAGCACATGAGGCTGCTGCCAACTGCCTCAGAGATGGGGCTGCACTAGGTGCTGGAGCAGGGGACAGTGATATTCCTGGCTCCACGCGGGGCCTCTTGGGCTGCAGCTCCCGCATGGCAGCGCGTGGGAACGCGGGAGCTGCAGCCCAAGGGACCCAGCGTGGAGGAAACGCGTGTCCGGGTGGGAGGGGAATGGACAGGCAGGAGGCTGGCGCTGTGACCGGCTCCGCTCCCATCGGCTCCGCTCCCATCGTGGCCACGGCTTCGGCTCCACAGGTCCCAGCGCCCTCCGGAGGGGAGCCCGAGCCCGAGGAGCCGGTGTCCTCACGGCTGTGCCGCTGTCGACGCGGGCATGGGCTCACAGGGTGGATGCTGCAGCCCCTTTAGTCTCCTTGTGCCTGTGGGAATCTTCTATGGGAACTGGCTGCCATCTCACAGTGTTTTTCTATATAATAATCCACTAAATGCAGAGATTTCTAACATTACTCTGCCTGTATTTGTTTTGAGGATAATGGATACTGTAATAAACTGAAAATGAGTAGCTTAGATTGCAGAAATAATGTAATACTCTTCTGGTGACTTTCAACTGGCAGAAAGACGAGGTGCTCTGACAGGCAGTGAAATGAGAAACCATTCCCTTGAGCAAGGGAATCTGAACTATTTCACCGTCACAGCAGGGTATGTTTCTCACGGCTGGAATATATTGTGACCTAACGGAGTGAAAGACTGAAAGCAGGAAGCCCTAGAGTTTATTTTTATGCGTGTAAAGTGAGTAGGTGGGGAATGAAGAAAGACGGCTGGAGAGCCCTGGCTCCCCTTGTTGCCCTGTGCTGCGCGTGAGCCAGCGCTCTGCTTTTTCAGTAAATCCAGCCCCTGTTTGGTAAAATTCTAGAGCTGAAGTATCAAACTTACTGGGCTTATACAGCTTTGATATTCTCCTCTTCAGTATTCTCAGTCTTTGTGTTTTGTATGTATATATGCATTTTTCTTAATAAGAAAAGATAACATTTTAGGGTTTGTGTATGCAGAAGTGGAGTTTAATGCTGTAAGTGTGTAGGTGAGGTATTAAACTCTGCTAGGCCAGCCCCTTTGCACACACAGGGTCTCCTGGAACACACGTGGCCCAGGGCGGCATCCAGGAGGGTTTGGAAGACCGCCAGAGATGGAGCCTCCCCAGCCGCACTGGGCAGCCTGTGCCAGGGCTCTGCCATCCTTACTGTCAAGGAGCTTTTCATCTTTAGATGAAACTTCATGTACTTTTGTTTGTGGCCCGTTGCCCCTTGTCCTTGTGTTGCTTTGTGACTGCGTGTGGGGGGCTCTGCACTCACTGGTTGTACTGGGTTGCACTGTACACAGCTGCTTCTGGTTGCCAGCATTTGCTTTCACATTTTGAGCCCCCCTGCATCCAGCAAGGCCTCTATTAGCATCATGTGTCTAGAGGAATGGAAATACAGAGCTGAAATTCTTTGTGTCCCTTCCAGCCTCCTCTCATCGTCTGTGTGTGGGGGGGGCAAACCAAATTTAAACCAACTTTTGATGGTGTCTGCAGTAGCAATCCTGCTCCTGTGGGCGCTTTATACCATGAACCGTGCAAGAAGTTTCCTTGGATGTTTCCTTGTATATTCCTGTCCTGCTGCCCCAGCATACTTTGGATTTAAGTTTGGATTTAAGCCTGGTCCCTTGCGGTGCTTGGAGGCAATAGTTGCGCTTGCGGAAAGTGGCAATATATAAGGGCAGGGTATAATCAAATACTGGAATTTAATATGTCTATACTGTGTGTGAAAACGCTGTGTGTGTGTGCGAGTAAGTATATGACTTGTAAAAGGGATGGGAGAGTAGCGTTGTGAAACTTAATTTAATATCAAAAACTGGGGCTGTCATCTGTGTAGTCTTAACAAGTCACCTGAGGCCATTCCTGCAGCTCTGCGCTTAGCCGGTCTCTTGACACCCTGGGCTACGGTCAGGTCTGTTTCTGTGCAGCAGGCTGGAATGCTGCCCTGAGGCTCTGATCTGATACGAATGCTTTCAGTAGCATCACATCCTTTTCATGGTTATTGGCCGTCATTAAATTTGACATGTAAAAGGCACCGCCCGTGTGCTGCGCAGCCCTTTGCCAGCAGTGGGGCTGAGCGAGCTCCCTGTTGGGAGCCACTGGTCAGTTTGGGCGACAGGAACGGTGTCTGGGAAGAGGGAGGCGGGTGCAGATCGATGGGACCTAATTCAGGTCACCTCAGTGGGGGCTTTGTCAGCCTTCTTTTTGAAAGCAATGTTACAAAACCAAGGTGGTAAAATATGGCCGCATTGGAGTCCTAGGAACTTCTTAGTTCTTTCTCCTCAAAGTGGCACCTCTTTGGGACGCCCAAAGCAGTAGCTTGAAGGGGACACTGGCAGCCCGGGTGCTTATAGTGAAGCCAGTGCCCTTGGGTGGCTGCTGGCTGCCTGTGCTCCCGTCCCCCAGCGCCTTCTGGTGTTAACTTGCCCCACATTAACTTTCTTGGAGGCCAGGAAGGAGTTAGGTTAGAAGGGAAGGTGGAGGATTAACATAATTCTGCTCTCAGGTACCGCCACTCTTGTTCAGGGTCCCTCCACCCCCAAAGAAAATTAATACGAGAAGTATGTAAGTTAGAGAAAACGGTTTTGTTTCAAAGTATATTACACACTTTTGTCTCCCAATGTCTTTAGAAAAGCTCCTTACGCAGGGCTCAGTTCAGACTTCCATTTTATAAATTTTTATTTTATTTTTTGTATCCAAGAGGGTTTGTCCGGATAGCTTCTTTTCACGAAGCCCTGGGTGGTTCTTCTGGGTGTAATCAAACCAAAGCACTTTGTCCAGCAAGTCTTCAGGCTGGTGGAGATCTGCTTTTCACCCCCGGACGTGTTAAAACCCCTGTGCTCGTGGGGGCCAGGACAGGCTCCCTTTGGTACTGGGCTTCTGGTCCACAGGCACCTAGAGTGGGGGGAAACAAACCCTGGAGATGGGAAAGGGACCTCCAACCAGTGTCCCTGGTGTTCAGGTTTTGCTGCATTCAATATGATATGTAAAATAACATGAATTGTAAGAGTAATGTAAAATAATAGTGAAATAATATATAAAAACAAAATGGGAAAAGGGCCATCTTTAAAAAAAGTTTCTGTTTAAAGTTAATTTTGTTACTGTTTTTGTTTCTTCTACAGAGTGGGAAGCCCCCAGTTAAGGACATGTTCACAGATCTGAAAGATGGAAGGAAGCTTTTGGACCTTTTAGAGGGTCTGACAGGGAAACCTCTGGTAAGAGGAATATGTATGAATTGTATTCCCATCCATTAAAAAAAAAAGGCAAATATGGCATGTGATTTTTTTTTTTTTTATTTGTAAATCCTGATAAACTGGTTTTCTTATAATATGCAGTCTGACCTCTGTGGAATGCTGATGAAACTGCTGAGAACTCCAATCGTATTTGTGGTCAAGCTCAAGTTAGTTTTCATAACCCTTTCTTGAAGGTTAACATACCGTTTAGCCAAGTGTGTAAAGCTAAAGGTGATATTCTCCTACTGTACATTACAAATGGTGCTGCTTTAGAGATCTGGTTCTAGGTGATCCTGAGCAGTGGCTTTTAGCCAGATTCCTGGGGATTTTTTCCAAATAAACACATGAAAAATCCCTTTTATATACAGATTTCTTTTTTAATAATGCATGCCTATATCTAGTACCTAATACAAAATTTTGCACTTCCATTGAAAAATCCTTCATGACCTACAGATAGGAAAGGCTTGAAAAAACTCTGTTAAGTCTTGTTTAGATTTAATAAAATATAAAGAGCTGAAGACTCTTTCTCTGCTAATGTTCATGCCTCTTCAGTCAGACAGAGTAGTCATGAAACATGTGCTATGATTTAAGATTAAAAGCCTTGGTTTTACCACTTCTTACTTGCAGCTCGATTCCTTACCTTTATAGTGGAGCTTTCAGCCATTTAAAGTTCTCATTCTGCAAGTACAGATTTCACTAGTACTTCCAGTTATTTGAGGTCTGATTTGAAGCCCTTTGAAGATAATGGGAGTCTCTTGTTTCCTATTTTAGTTGGTTACAAGGCTCAGCTCCATATTCATACTCCAGTTAGGATGATGTTCTGCTGCCGAAGTTAAATTGTGGCAATTAAGGCAAACAGAGTGGCAGGTGCTGCCAAGGGTTGCAGGGCTCTTTTTTTTTGCTTTTCCGTGTGATACTAAGAGGTTGGGAAAGTCAGGAAGTGCAACTGCTTCCCAGTGCACAAAGATTTAACAGACTTTTAATGCCAGAGAAACAAATTGCTGCTTGTTCCCTATCAGGAGCAAAAAATATCAGCTACTTTGGCAGACACTCAAACTGCTCAGATTATCCCAGGAGCTCCCACTCTGCTGTTGTTTTGCCAATACGTAATCCTGCAGATTCTGGGAACAAAAGGGGTGGGCTTGTTGCTTATGGTGAACTGGAATGTGTTTTGAAATAGGCTGTGCCTTTAATTGAAGAATGGTTTTATGAACAATTTTCATTTTGATGTTTGTTTTGAAGTAGCTTTGGGTGATCTTGTTTTGGATTTGTTCTTAATTAAAAAGAGAAGAAAAATCTAGAGATCTCAGACGAATTCCCTCTTTGCTGCACCAGTGATTTAGCTGGATTTCAAGTTCATTCTGTGATTTATTGTTTCATCTTTTTCCCCCAGCCTAAAGAACGAGGCTCCACGAGAGTCCATGCCTTAAATAACGTCAACCGAGTGCTGCAGGTCCTGCATCAGAACAACGTGAGCACCTTTTCCACAGCTCTTCAGGGTGGAGAGTTCAATTTATGTCCGTGTGTAAACGTGGTCATAGTGCAGAGAGTGCCACAGACCTCGGTGCCTACCATGGGTATCATGTGAGATGGTAAAGACTGAGAACAGTTTTTACCTACCTGGTGTTGAAAGGCAGTGGCTGGCAGTTTTGTGAAATCATGAGCTTGCAGAATATTGCAGCTGCAACTAAGCCGTGGTGTTGGGGGCGTGTGTAGGGTTTGGGTTTTTTTTCTTCCCCCTGAGATTTGTTTAGCTTCATAGACAAATCTGTGGAGGCAGTTCCAGTTTTCAAGGAACTCGCTTGAAACTCTGTTCTGTGTTGCTCCAGTAGCTTATTTCCAGTGAAAATGCGGAATTTGTGCAAAATCTGTAAGAGCGTGGCCAGTTTTGCAGCTCTGGCTTTCCTGGTGTGCTTACCAAATGCCCTGGGATCTTTGCATCTTTCCATTAGGATCTGTCAGTTCAGTGTCAAATCTCTACTAGGTGTGCCCAGTGTGTGACTTCGGTAATTGATTGGAAATATTCCTTCAGAAATAATGAGAACAAATATTTAATTCCCTCACCCCTAGTGTCTTAAAATTAGTAGCCCTGTTGTAAAGTTTTTTTCCCTGCACAATTCCTAAGAAGCTTGAACCTCTATAATTGGAATTTTTATTTGCAAATGCCATGCCTCTAAAAGAATTTAAGAGTAAAACTCTGGCAATAAAATGCATTGAAGTGAGCTTGTTTAATGCACAGAGCCTCTAACGTATTTGTATGAACTATTAATTGATGTGAAAATGCTGTGTAAAACTACCCTTTCCCTTCCATGTTGGTGGGCTAGTGTCCTATTTCTAGGAAAACGATGAAATTTTGACAGGGTGTCCCCCTGCCCTTTAAGTACTGTAGATCTTAATTGCATTTTCTGAGGGTAATTAGTGGGTCTTCCCAGTTTGAAATTAATTTATTAACTGGATTTATTTATTATATCATTAATATCATAAAATGATATTGAAGTACAATAATTTATCAGTCCATCCTTCAGTGGGCAGGATCTGGGGTTCCAGAAGCAGAAGAATAGTGTTAGTAAGCAGAAGGAGAGATCCTGTGCGTGGTTTATACCTCCTGCTTATCCGTTGAGGAGCAGTGACGTTCTCTCGTCAGAGGGCTTGCAGGCTGTACTGTATCTATGACTTGGGAGATAATTTATAAAAGGGAGTTTAAACACATACTGCAAGGAACAGGCCAGGCTGCAGTGTCAGCCTTCAACTGCTTCAGTGACCTTATCCGTTTGATGAGCAGAATGCTTTGATTTATTAATCACTTCCACTTTTCTTGGCTTGAGCTTTAAGACTATTCCCCTGGAAATCATACTCTATAGGCCAACTTGTCCATCTACTCTCAGCTCTCTTTTCTCAGTTTCCTTTAAGTAAGTAAGTCCTAATAGGCCAGTGATCATCATAGTGGCTTGCTGATTGCGTGCTGCAAACTACTGGTTTATTTTTTACTCAGTAAAATACAAAAACGGGCATTAAAAACGAAATAAAAGTCCCAAGATGTCTATGGTTTGTACAGAGAAGTGCACTACTTGCAATAATAACAAGACTCTTGTAAGAAACCGTTGTGTGTTTTGTTACCTGCTCCTAGAAGAGCTTTGCCTTTGTTGCAGGTGCACGAAAGCTCCTGCAATGTAATTGCTTCCTTCCTGCTCCCTTGAGCTTTGGCCCTGCTTGCTGCCTCTCGCCTTCTGGAGTGCTTTCCAGGGAGGCTGCTTAACCATAGGCATTGGTGGTTCTGTAGCCATTGTTTTGTCTGTTAAATTTACAGATGTTTTAAGCATCTACCCAATGTTTGCAAGAGGATTATAATAGTATAGTATTAATAGGATCCATTAGAATGGATCCTGGTCTAACTGGTCGAGAAATTGAGAGAGGACGGTCCCCGCAGCCTTCCTTAGCACTTTGACTCTGTGGGAATCTCTGCGACACAGCTGTGACTTGCTTCTATTTTCTTTATTATTTAATTTTATGTTTTTTAGAATTTAGTCTTTTTAGGATGTCAAAGGGCTAATATGTACTTGTTGGTATATAGAAAACTTGAAAATTTTAATTTTCCCTTGGCCTTTTAGTCCCCTTGTGTAAACTTGTGTCTCATTTGGATGCTGGTTCATGTGAAGGACAGACCTATTTTTAGTTATGGAATGTTTTATGTTTCTGAAACATCTCTGGGTCATCTTAGGCATGACTGGGACTGCATGTCTGTCGGTGAGTTTGGCCTGCTGGTACCTATCTGTGTAGTGGAAAAGAGATTTAAGCTTTTCCAGTGCAATGTCTTTTTCTGCAGACCTTTCACTTGTAGTGGTGTTTTAGCAGTTGTCATGGCAAATAAAGATAGACAGTGCTCTGTTGTAATGTCACTTCTCTCTTTTTACCTAATTATTGGCTCGGAACATTTGATAATGTGTGGCTGGACCACTAGGGACATGGGGTGGAGTTGCAGCTTGAGAATTTGATAACATTATTTGACATAAAGTTTACTTCACGTTTCCAGGTGGAGTTGGTGAATATTGGAGGAACTGACATCGTTGATGGGAATCACAAGCTGACGCTGGGATTGCTGTGGAGCATTATTTTGCATTGGCAGGTGAGAAGGCTCTTGTGAAATCCCTTCCAGGAATCATGTGCTTCCATCTCCTGGAATTCTCACAGAACTTCCTGTTGGTTTTTTGTTTGTTTGTTTTTTCTTTCCAATGGAAAATACTTCTATTTTGAGCTGGTAAATAAGGGCAGGCCAGCGTCTGGTTTCCGATCTCTGTCTGTTGGCTGCATCCCACAGTATGTATCCTGGGTATGTGCTCAGTTGTACCGAGGCATCTAGGTCAGTTCCTAGCAGTGCTGGCACTAGGAAAGCTTTTGGGCTAAAGCATCATGTTTATACCCTTTTCTCAAGACTTTAAGCATTTCTGTTTGCATGTGTTTTAGTATCTCTGTAGCAATGCTGGGCTTGCTTCCCATATGCTGGTCTGTGAATTTATTTTCCAATCTTGTAGATTGTAGGTTGAGTTGTTATCGATTTATCCACGTGCACGAGGGGTTTATTGAATTCACGTGGGGCAATTCGACTGGGTGCTTGGGCATAGGACTCCAACAGCAAGCTTCTAAACACTATTCTTGCAGAAAACCTTACGTGTGGCCTTGTTAAGATGTTCTTACTTGGTGCCCCCCAGCATGAGGTGGTGGAGCATATTATACCCTACATGTAGCTTAGGCAACCCTAAGGAAGAGGGGAGGTCTGTGACTTACGAGTAATGTGGGGTTTTATTTATTTATTTTATTCCATGGAGTATTACTGGAGCTTGTAATCAGGAGAATGCCAAGAACTGTTTGCTCCATCCCCAGATTTCATGTAAGGAGTGAAGGTTAGGCTCATGGCTGTTCATGGTAAAGAGCCTTTCTGGATTCATGAAACAGCTTGCTGCAAAGGTTACGTGTGGAGAAAAAGTGGACGGTGCATCTGTAAGCTGCAGTCACTTCTGTTCTGCAGGTGAAGGATGTAATGAAGAACATCATGTCCGATCTGCAGCAGACCAATAGTGAGAAAATCCTGCTGAGCTGGGTTCGGCAGTGCACGAGGCCTTACAGCCAGGTCAACGTTCTCAACTTCACCACCAGCTGGGCAGATGGACTTGCTTTCAACGCTCTTGTCCACCGGCACAAGTAGGTGGCAAATGTTGGCTTATCTTGCACCTAACGAAACAAGCAGCTTTTTCTCTGTGTCTTTGTGCTTGAATACTTGACACTTTCTAGGTTGTTTCAATGGTTCATTTCTGTTGTGGAGACAGGAACGGAGAAATGTTTGCCAGAGCAGCAGTTCCTTGCAGGTGACGGTCAGGGCAGCAGTGTAACTGTGCTCCTACATGTACACATGCACACACACTCACTACTTGAGTTGGTTTAAATCCACTTAGTGTATGCAGTGAACAACAATGTGATGAATAGATCCTTGGGGGTGAGTTGACCATCTCCTTCCCTTATACCTTCCTTTCTGCTTCCTCCCAACCTCTGACTTTGAAAAGGGAATGATATCCCCATCATTTTAGTGTGGACATGAAGGGAAGCTTCAGAAAGAAGGGATATCAAAGACAGGCCCTGAGCTCTTGTTTTTTGACTGTATCCTGCCTGAAAGACAGTCTATTCAGCTCTTTCAGGAAATTGTGCTATGTAATGAATGCTGTGCAGAAGAATTAAAAGGTAATAGGATAATTAAAGGGTAATAGGATACTTCAGCTATCTGTAGTGTATGTGGTTGGTTATTCAGAATACAAGCCAGGTTATAAGCTCATATCTTCTTTGGGAAGATCTTCTGTGTGCTTCCTGATTTAGGAGAACTCTTCGGCAGTCTAAGGAAATCATCATTACGGACTCATGTGAAGCTCGCATGCCCTGTCTTCCAGCCTCTCCCCTCCGCTCCTTTTCCCTTGGGAAGTGCTTCAGGGCAATCCATTGGCATACCCCAACTGGAGTGAGCTCATTGCTTTTCAAGGTTATTGCTCACCCTGATCGACCATTTTAACATGTTAATAGCATGATAAGGTATGGAACTTACCCAGAGCTCCTGGCTGTGAGGTAGCTGCCATATTAAATGCTGTACATGGTACAGAACATACGAGCCAGAAGCAGAGGGTGTTTCTGGGCAGCAGATACCAGAGCGCCAGGGAAGCGCCCGCTCGCGTTGGGCTGCAGCGCTCGGCCCTGGAGCAGCGCTCAGCCTGCGCTCGCTGCCTGACGCGCTGCCCTGGGAGCTCCTGCCGCTCCCACGGGATCCAGAGGTACCTGATGCACTGCCCTGGGAGCTCCTGCGGCTCCCACGGGATTCAGGAGTCACCTGACACGCTGTCCCAGGAGCGCCTGTGGCTCCCACGGGATCCAGGAGTGACCTGACATGCTGCTGGTCGGAGCCTTTGCATCCCTCTCGTGCATTCCCTCTCTCTCCTGCCTCCTGTCCCAACAGCTCCTGCCCTTTTGCCGCACTGCTCTCCCGGCCCTTTAGGCAGCAGCTCTCAGCGCACGACTCTGGGGAGTGTGGCAGCTGCCAGCTCTTGGGGATGCAGTTTGCTGTTGCTGAGGAGCAACCTTCTTGCCAGGGAACCCCGTTTTTGCCGTTTTTCTGAGGAATCTTGAGTTGGCTTTGAGTGCAGGTCTGTTTGCAAAGGGAAGTTGCAGCAGGCAAGGAGCAAGGCCTTGAGGCAGGTGGCAGAGCTGGTGGTAGGACAGCAAAACTCCTCAGCTCACCAGGGACAGCAGTGCATCCCTGACTAATAGATATCTTCAATATTGCAATTTTTTTTTTTATTTAGCTTTGTCCTATGACGTTTAAATTTAGGGGATTTTTTTATGGATCCCCTGAAGAGATTTAATAGCTGTTTTTTCTCTCTTTTTTTTTTCCCCTCTATCATAAATGATTAATAAATGCTATTTCCAAACTATGTAGTAACTTTCTAATGCTTGCAGTACTTAGTGTGTTATGAGGTAATGGGATGTTTAACATTTCATTGTGTTGGGCTCTTTCCAAGTATTAGCTCAGTTCACCTTTGAATTGAATGCTGTTCTTTGATAGTTTTCCGACTCTTGGGTAATACCTAAACTGCATTTTGTTAAAATTTGTATCATTGTGGCAGTGTGTGAATAGTGTGTATACTATATATATACATATATATATACACGCACACTCTCTCTATATAATATTTATATACGTATATATATCAAATAGTATGGTTTTCAAATTAATAAATTTCCATTAAAACTCTGAATCTTGTGTGTTTTTCTTAACTGCTTTTTGCCTGGCACTAGGGTATTCCATTAGCTCATGTTAGAAACTTTTTCTCTCTCTTTTTTCTTTTTTTTTCCCCCTGTGCCCTCCTCCCTCTTCCTTTTTGGCTCTCTGCCCCTTAACCCCTGCTGTAATAATTATGTCTTTCCTGCTTCAGAAAGTATCATGACTCAACAGACACTAAAAGCTCAGGTCAATTTAAAAGCAAATTACATATTAAAAGAACTCAAGGCAGGATGATCTTTTCCTCCAGAAGATCCGTAAGAGCACGAGGTCGATGGCGGTGGTTCAGTGGGAAGTCGGTGGGGCCCTTCTCAGTAGCCCTGTGGTTAGGGCCGCGTTGCGGGGGCCGCAGCCGCTCGTGTGGCGGAGCCCGGGCGCTGCGGAGGGGCCCGCTCACTGCCCCGCTCCTGCCCCAGGGTTGGGAAGCAGGACCGGGATAGAGATCTGACTCGGTTACTGGCTGAGGTAACTCCTTGCTCACACAAGCACCTGGGACTGGGGTGTTGGAAAAGGGCAGAGGGGCCGGGTGAGCGGCAGGTGATGGCGCAGGCTGCTGCTCTTCCTGGTGGGAGCAGGAGCTGCTGGTTCCTGAGCCACAGCACCAGTGTGGATGGAGGTTCTCTGGAAGGGACTTGTCACGGCCTGGCAGCCTGTAGGACAATGCTGTAAAAGCAGTGTCTGAGAAAACAGCTCCTGGAACTAATTGTCCTGGTTGTCAGCCAGGGAGTCCTGGTTGACAAGTTCATCATGAGGCAGCAGTGCCCTCGTGGCCAAGAAGGCCAATGGGATCCTGGCTGCATCAAAGGAATGTTGCCAGCAGGTGGAGGGAGGGGATCCTGCCCCTCTCCTCAGCTCTGGGGAGGCTGCACCTGGAGTACTGGGGGCAGGTCTGGGCCCCCCAGGACAAGAGGGACGTGGAGCTTCTCGAGAGGGTCCAGCGGAGGGCAACCAAGATGATTAAGGGACTGGAGCATCTGTTGTATGAGGAAAGACTAAATGAGCTGGGCCTGTTTGACCTGGAGAAGAGAAGACTGAGAGGGGATCTGATCAATATGTATAAGTAGCGGAGGGGAGAATGTAGGGAAGAGGGAGCCAAACTCTCCTCAGTGGTGGCCATGACAGGACAAGGGTCAAGCTGAAACTCAGGCAGTTCCATCTCCATGTGAGGAAGAACTTTCCTGTGAGGGTGACGGAGCCCTGGCACAGGCTGCCCAGGGAGGCTGTGGAGTCTCCTTCTCCGGAGATCTTCCAAACCCGCCTGGATGCTGCCCTGTGCCACATGCTCTGGGTGTCCCTGCTGGAGTAGGGGGTTGGATCTCTAGAGGTCCCTTCCAACCTCAACCATTCTGTGGTTCTGTGATTTTTGAAAGAGTAGTTTATTTTCTGCTTAGTCTCACTCATTTCTGGTTGTAGTTATATAGCATATACACAGTACATAGAATGAAAGATGGATATTGCTGTGAGCATGTGATCATTAAGTCAGTTATTTGATTTGTTAGTGCAAAAGTCTCACCAGAAAGAAAATGCATATATTTCTATATATATTTGAGTATAAACACATATTTGTATTTTATAAATATGTATATATTTATGTTTTATATCACTTAGACAATTACCTTTTTATCAATAGCTTCTAATTCTACAGATTTGTTTTTGCTTAAATTAAAACCAACTACTTTTCTGTGTTGTCTTTGTATTTAGACCTGAGCTGTTCAGCTGGGATAAAGTTATAAATATGTCCCCAGTTGAGAGACTGGAACATGCTTTCAGCATAGCCAAAAACCACTTGGGAATCGAAAAGCTGCTGGATCCTGAAGGTGAGATGTAAATGTTTTTACTTAGTTAGAAGTTTGGCTTTTGAGCTGTTTTGGGGAAAAAAAAAAAAACTGATATTTACTGTAAATACAAATTCTGATGGTTTTGTGTGGTGATATTTTGTTTCAAGCTGATAATTTTAGGACAGAAAGAATATACATTTGTAGTGTTTAAGGTAAGTGTGAGCAGGTGTTTGCTTTAGCTGCCTTAATGCTAGGATTCAGATTGACTTCCTGTTCAGAGACCACACACAGGAAGGTGCAGCTGGTACCCTGTAGGGTATTTTTTGATTTGCTTTAATTGCAAAAGTCTCTGCTTTTTAGATGAAGTAGAGCAGCGTGGAATGAGGTAGCTGAAGTCCTCAGCTTCTGTTCTTGATTCCCATTCTGTAGCTGGGAATCCTTGCCCAGTTGGGGTGCTTGCTGTGAAAATATGTGGCCCTTTCTAAAGCCTTGGGTTGTCACTCTGCTTGGAAATCAGCCTTCAAAGATTCACTGTGTATGAGAAGCTCTCAAACTACAGATTCAAGCATCACCCCTTTAAAAATTACTGTCAGCTGAGTGGGTAGAATAGATAATCCCTGTGGAATGTGTAGCTGAATTTATGGAGCACTCCTCCATATTATAAACCAGAAAGTGTCCTGAGCAGTGCTAGGAGTGAGAACAGGGCATGTGCTGAAGTATTTGTTTATGGAGGATACCGCCCCAGAACTCCTTTTCTTCTTGGAGGATGCTCGAGAGCAGTTTTTTTCAAAATAGAAGTAATTTCTCAGTAACTTCAGCTTTAGACTCTTCATAAAAACTTATGTGATCTGATCATTAATTCACTTTCTACAGTAACAATGATTTTAGATTTCTTTAGTTGCTTGTAATGCTTTGCACTTCAGTTATTCCAGTCCAACATGACCTTTTAACTTAAAGCTTACAAGAAGTTAATTAATAGAACAACCAGTTGTTTCTACTAGAGTGTTTGAGATCTTAGCTGTGGTTTAGGTAGTGCTTTAGAAAAGCAGTCTCTTGATTTATTATCCCCTACCCCCTTCTATTTATTTATTTATTTTGATGCAGATGTTGCTGTGCAGCTTCCAGACAAGAAGTCCATTATCATGTATTTAACCTCTCTGTTTGAGGTCCTTCCTAAGCAAGTCACCATGGAGGACATCCGTGAGGTGGAGACCCTTCCAAGGAGATATAAACAGGAATGTGAGGATGGAGAATTCAGTATGCAGCAGGTGTGCTTGTCATCAAAGTTTGGCCAGCCTTTCTGGAGTTGTAATTTTAGCTAGTCTTCAGGCTTGTTAGTTTTATCTACAACATACTTCCTATCATGTACAATACAGTTGGAAAGAAAAGAAAAGCCTTGGCACTTTTTTCGTGGTTGACTTCCATGGTTTTATCTTCCTTTTGCTTTTCTTCTGATTCCTATTAAAAATCCTATCCGAGGTAGAAATTTCCATCAGTTTTATGCCTCTTGCTTCAACTTTTCTTTCTCATCTATCTTGATGAGCTGCATAGGGTGGCCTAAAATCCAACTGAGTTTGCAGTGGGGCCCTTACGTTTGGCTGCTGTTGTCACAGAAGTGGCAGAATTTCATTTGCTTTTGCTGCCCTGTGATCTGCTGTTCCATTTAATAAGCACAATTAAAGATGTCTTTTCTATCCAAACTTTTTTTTAATTAAAATTAATTGGCAGTGTCTGCTGGCCCTTCGTGCTAAAAATGCACTCGCCAATTGGTTTTAGTGTCATACGAAGTATTGAAAGGGATCTCAATTGTTCTATTTTTAGTCCCATTGGGAAGGCATCTTCTTTGCATGTCTAAAGTGTCACTTTGCTCTTTGCTGCGTAGGCTGTGGGACTTGAAGAGGAGCAGGGTGGTTCTAGAGCAGAGACTCCCAGCACTGTGACAGAGGTGGATATGGACTTGGATAGCTACCAGGTTGCCCTGGAGGAAGTCCTCACATGGTTGCTGTCTGCAGAGGATACGTTTCGGGAACAGGAGGAAATATCTGATGATGTTGAGGAAGTCAAAGAACAATTTTCTACCCACGAAGTAAGATTTTTCCTGAAAATTCTTGTGGCTATGGGGCAGGGGAGCATGGGACAGGGCTTATAGCACTTCCATTTCATAGTTCATGTCCAAAATGTGATATTTTGTTTCTTTTGTCTTGCTTTTCCTGAATTAGAAGCACTTTTAACTGTATATTTTTTTTTTCTGTTGGTAAATGATAGTTTCTTGAAGGTGAAGCATCTTTTTTCAGAGAATGTAGTGGAACTTGTTTTGAAACTTGAAGTCAGTTTGTCAGCTTTCTATGACCAGCTCCGTGGTTTCTTTGTATTATGATACAGGCTGATTCTCATTTCTCTGTTGTCAACCACTAAAAAGCCGGGTCGACCCTATGTCACTTGCTGTTAAGTGATAGCAGTGCTGAAGCTGATAATCATGTCAGTTTAATTCAGTGGCCTCTTTTTCATGATTAGCATAGTTTCTTCTAGAAACACGATGTCTTGTTGTTTCAACATGGTTCCTGTTTCCAAATTATTTTGTTTGGATTCTGTTTCAGATCTGAACAAATGTTCTAGTGTTGCTCAAAGTTTCATATGCCATGTTAGACATATGAGTGTGTGTCTAAAGGCTGTAATTTTTACCTTTGTCAGCTTACTGTATATAATTCCATTTAAGATCTGAATGATGAGTGGTATGAAGAATATTTCTTTTGTGCTAGGGCTATAAAGCCATAAATGAGATGAAGAGATACCTGTTTTTTTGTTAAATATGTGGATTTTTAGTGTTATTAACTCACAGCATTTTAACTGTTTTCTTGCAGTGCCTATTAGATCTTGTTGAATGTGCTCTTGGCCAGCACATTGGTTTAATTTCCCTGGTGCTTTTGTTCCAAGGCTGTCTCCTGGCGGAAACCTTTTTCTCTGAGGCAAAGACCGTTTTTATTGCTCGATCAGGTCTTTGTTTTACTGGCTCCAGGACTTCTGTAGCTCCTGGGGAGAGGGACATGGATCAGCCACCCTCGCACACCGAGTGATGTCCAATGGAGCTGTGGCTGCCTGTGCTTTTCCTAGGCTTTCATGATGGAGCTGACCGAGCACCAGAGCAGCGTGGGCAGCGTCCTGCAGGCCGGGAACCAGCTGGTGGCACAGGGCAACCTGTCGCCCGAAGAGGAGTACGAAATCCAGGAGCAAATGCAGCTGCTGAACAGCCGGTGGGAGGAACTGCGCGTGGAGAGCATGGACAGGCAGTCCCGGTGAGTCAGGCCGCGCGCGGAGCGGCCCCTGGCACCTCCCGCCTCTCCTGGGAATCAGGCTGCATCCGTTCATAGGATTTTGTCACAATTTCATCTTCTCTTTTTGTGACATAAGATCCACCCTCCTTTGACTTCCTGCCATGGACCGAAGGGATTCAATAAAACTGTGTTTGTGCTTTTACATAAAATAAGTGTTTCTGTGACTCTTCTTTGCCAGCTAAATGTTTACAATCTCTGTAGTAGTTACATAAATATGTTCTAATGTTACTTCAGTAATTTAAGTTCTTAAATAAAACATTCCTTAGATGTGAGTAGCTCTGTGTGCTTACACAGCTAAGGAGTGTTTTGAAAAATTTTCCCCACGTACGGGTTGTCACGCTTAGAGCTTTTCAAGAGACAAAATACATTTCATTGAAGCTTCAACAGAGCTTCCCTTTGCAGCAAATCCCCCTTGTTAGAAACGATCCCTTCTTATAAATTGCATAATTTACTAACTTCCCTTGGGAAGAAACGAGGAAACTTAACTCTGTTCCTTATGTTCATGCTAAGCGATCTATTTGTTTCTATTTGTTTCTACCTAACTGGTTTATGAACGGCTGCCTGTCTTGTCTTTAGCAACAAGAGTTGAGACCCTTTCTTTCGGAGAGGGCTTTCTGCAGTGGCTCTGCTTTGCTTTGCAGCCTGCACGACATGCTCATGGAGCTGCAGAAGCAGCAGCTGCAGCAGCTCTCCGACTGGCTCACGGCCACAGAAGAACGCATCCAGCACATGGAGGCGCAGCTCCTGGCCGAGGACTTAGAGGCTCTTCAGAAACAGCTGGAAGAACACAAAGTAAAGCTTTTTGTGTGCTCTATGCTACCTCTAGCATGGGGGAGATCCTGGCGAGATTTGTATGGTGGTGGGTTCCTTTATCAGAGAAACTCAGTTGAGTCAGAACCTGAACAGGGGTGTGTTTTGAGGGGCTGCCTTCATTCAATGTTTAGAAGGGAAGAATTGTGGCAGAGAATTGGACATTTCTGGAAGCACTTTCTTAACTGAACACTTGAGCACTGATAACTGTATCAGAAGCCTTTTTTTGTCTTCACCTCATGCAGAAAATGAGGCCTCTTCAGTGAATTGTTGCTGTGAGGGAGAGTCTGAAACACCCAGTGGTCAAATTTGCCTCTAATGACTGCCTGGGATTACTAAAGCAAGCCTGAAAGTTCACTGCTTAAAATAATGTGGGAGCTAAAAATAACAGGAAGGTCCTCCCAAGTTACTGAACCTAGTCCCTGTTATTACAGGGATGCATCATGGGCAGGGTGCATAGATGTTGCTCTCTGATACACACCACTCTGCAGTTGGCTTAATGCTCAGCAAAGTTTCTGGACGAGTCCAGCCTTTCCATGCTGCTCTCTTCTCTGAAGAAGAGATGACTTTTTGATACTCGTCACAGTTGCAGCTTTAGTGGCTCTAGTCAGTGCTGAGGTTTGACCTTCTCCCCAGCACGGGGCATAGCTCACAGGGCAAGAACTGCTGGGTATTTTTAGTGTGTGCCGTTTCCTGTCCCACATTTGTGTTCCTTCGTCAGTCTTCAGAGTCTGGGGAGCCTGAGGTGTGGTGGTCATGGGGTGATTTGGGATTATTTTGAGTTGAAAAGTGATATTTTTAGTAATATAAGGATATATTTCCATCGCAAAGATGTTTCAAAAGTAACTTTAACCATGGATTGTATTCTCCTAGAAGTCATGTGAATAATTAAATATCTAAATTATTGCAAAGTGAATAGGGTATGAATGTTTTTTCCAGTTCTTGTGTATCCTTTTGTGACTATTGCCCCTGAATGTTGTGATGGATAAACCACCATCTATAGTTAGTTGTGAGATAATTTTAATGACTACCATTAAAAGAAAAATGTTCATACTTGTTTATAGATGATACTATGTTTTTATAGAGAGGCATAAGCAGTAGGTGAAAATCAGAAAGTCTATATGGTTATTGTATGATTCTCCTAGTGGAATATGCTACCATACACACACATCTCAACGCATTCCTTGCTCTTTTCCAGCATTTTAATGGAATGGGTTTAGATGCATATCTAGCATTTAGATTCCTGTCTTCTGCTTGCATGTGTTTGACTTGTGCAGTGGCTCTCCAGAGGAGAGATTCTCACTGCAGAATCTCGAGTGCTTTGCCACAGCGAGTGTTGTAGTTACTGTGGCCAAAACAGCAGATTTTTGAAACGTTTGATATTCATAACCCTGATGCATCTTGCAGAGCCTGCAGAGCGACCTGGAGGCAGAGCAGGTGAAGGTCAACTCCCTCACGCACATGGTGGTCATCGTGGACGAGAGCAGCGGGGAGGGCGCCACGGCCCTCCTCGAGGAGCAGTTGCAGGTAGGGAGGTTTCTCTGGGCTGTGATCGCAGCCACTCCACATGTGTGCAGGTGCCTGTTAAACCAGAGTGTAAATTATCTGTCTGAAAAAGCATTTTAAAGTAATATTAACCTGAAGATTTATTCAACTTGCTAAGGACAAAACCTGTAAAAGTGCCTTGGTGACCTTCAAGCACAATCGCTGACATGTCCATCTGCCTGTATCTTTAGCGACTTGCACAGTATCATTAAGGTTGGAAGGGACCCCTAGAGATCACCTAGTCCAACCCCCCTGCTCCAGCAGGGACACCCGGAGCACATGGCACAGGGTGGCATCCAGGCAGCTTATGAAGATCTCCAGGGAAGGAGACTCCACAAAGTCTCAAAGGGAGACTTTGACACTTCGCAGTGCCTCCTTTCAGCAGTTGCATTAAAATGGGAAAATATGTAGTACGTTTTTACATATGGGTAGTTTTCAGTGCCCATATATAAAGTACCCATTTTTATATATGGGTACTTGTTAATGGGCTGTTACTTAAGAAGTGATCAGAATTTATAGGAATACCCTGTATCCTGGAAGAAAGCATAGCATCTATGAAAAACAGGATTTGTTGAAACCGAATTCATGCTAGTTTGTTTCCTGCTTTTGAAATCAACCAAAATTTTGCTGCCTTCAGCGATCAGAGTTCAGACCATAGGTGAATGTTTTTAAAATTTTTGACTCTTAAGTTTTGTGCAATGCAGCAATGACAATTACTGACAGTGAGAAAATTGAAATGTAGAAAGAGGTTACTGTGATACTGTGAGGTAGAAATTGTGCTTTTGAATATCTGATTCCGAGTTTCCTTGTGAGGCTCACGGGTATTTTTGCTTTTTCTAGAGGCTTGGGGAGCGGTGGACAGCAGTTTGCCGTTGGACTGAGGAACGACGACTCAAATTGCAAGAAATTCAGTTTTTATGGCAGGAGCTGCTGGAAGAGCAGGTTAGTTATTCTCCGATTACCCAGAATGACAGACTGATTTGAAAGCTGGAATTCTTCCCTGCACTTTATTTTGTGGAAACCGTGAAACTAGTTTCTAATATCCTCCAAGATGCTAGTATCCTCCAAGAACATCCTGTTGGATGCAGTCACAAAAGACAGCTGCTATCTCAGCTGCATCTGACTGAAGCCTGATGAGTCGGGTTCCGCTGTGGTTTCAGATCTTGTCCAGAGAAATGAAGTACAGAATGAAAATCTGTTCCATCTGAAATGGAAGCTACTGGGAACTCAGCTGAGCCTAGAGCTGAGAAAGGGCGAGTTGCTGATGAGCTCTCTTAGCTAACATGGAAAACCAGCCAAAGTCTGGGTAAAGGCAGCCTGGCCTCCTCCTTTAGAATCCCTTATAGAAGGAGAAGCTGAACTGCCTGGTCACCCTACGAGGATGTTTGTGCATGTCCTTCTTTGAGATGTATGCTATATAACTAGTGCATATATACTTTTTTCTGTTTGTTTATTTTTATTTTCTTAATATATGCAGGTTTGTCTATATAATAACTCAGTAAGAAAATAGCCTTGAAAATAGCCTAGATTTGTAAAAAATGATTATGTTCCCCTCATTTCTTGTGGAGTAGTTGCACAGCCTAGGAAATTAATTTTTCTAAGTTTAAGCAAGAGTATTTGTAACTCCTTATAAAATAACTTCCAAAGTAGGCATTTAATATTTTTATTAGGCAACTTTAAAATAACAAGGTGATACTGCTTGGTTTAAGATCAGTGAAGAATTGCAAAATGGCCAAGTAGGAATATCAGTAACGCCGAAACGACAACGAATGCCTAAGTAATTGATAGCGTAAAAATTACAGATTTTTTTACACAAGTGAACTATAAATTCTTCCAGTATAAACACATGTACACGGCTTTGTAATACACAAATCAGTTGATTGATCTGGTGATTGGTCTGCATAGTGAAGCCCGTGGTTCCTGTCCCATTTCACTGCCTTCCCTAAACTCAGCAAATTGCAAGGTAGGTGGTATTGAGAGTTGTGTATGTGTTGGTAGGCAGGGGTGCTAACAACTCCTTTTAACAACCCCGGGCCAAGGTAAGACTGAGCGGAGAATCAGGGCTCAGGAAAAGCCTTACTCCATGTCACGGTCCAAACTGCTCCCAGGTTTGGGAACCCTCTATTACTGTGTGTCTGACCTCTTCCATACTTAGTGTTCTAGGAAAAGTCCATCCTTAGCCGTTCATTGACTGGGAGTTTATTATAAAGCCGTTGCAAGCGTCATCTTCTGTTGGAGCTCTCTTGCTTTCAGATCTGTTGTGAGGGACCTGTAATTTGTTGCTCTGAAAACTGCAAAAGCTTCTCGGAGTTTTTATTTAATATAGAATGTCAGATGTCAAGTGATGACAAAGTAAAAGTTTATTCGGGTTATGCAGGTCAGCCTAGGTTTGCATATTTTATTCAGCTCTGAAATGCATTTATTACTACCAGGCTCGAGAGTTATGAAATGAAGTGAAAATTAAAATTATTGGGAACTTTAATTAAACTTTAATTAAACTTTAATTAAAAAAATAATGAAAACATCTTAATAATGGAAAAGTAGCTAAAAGATGCGAGTGTTGCCACTTTTTTAGTCCACACAACCAAATGGAGAGTTGAGCAGCAGAGATGCATCAGCCTTTTTGTGGCTGCCTGGAAAATTTTTGGAAACCACATTGCCAAGTCAACATAATTCCTGCCACTCAGGAAACGAATTCCTCAATCACTGCCAGCTATTCCTTAGCACTCTAATAATTATATTTCAGTTTCCTATGGAGAGTTCTCTTTGGCAGCTGAGTTGACAGAAATTAATTTTATACATATACATTCTTAAGCAGCCAGCATGCTGGCAGGGATGGCAGCTCGATTTTTCCAGTGAGTATGTGGCGCTGTAATATCGTTCCTTCAGCCTCATGGCATTTCCACCATCGTATTCTGCTGTCTGTACGTTTTGCTTATTGGACAGCTCTGCTAGCCTTGGGCCCAAAAGGTGTCCCAGCCAATTCTGGGACAATCCCCAAACACAGAGCTAGACTGAGGAGCTGGTGCCTCCATATGGTTTCTCAATGTACATCAAGGTCTGGCTTCCTGGATCATTTTATTTTCTTTATTTTTTTTAAACTAGGAGGGGGAGCTCATGTGTGACCACACTTGAACTTTGCTGGGGGCAAGTTAGTTGGGTGCTCTAGTCTATGGAGACTAGAGCAGCAGTTTGTTTGAACTCTATTTCATGCAATGTAATGTAAAGCACAGTAAATGCTTCCTGAGATTTCAGGCCAGGTATAGCTGGAGTTGCCATAGGGGGAGTTCCTGGCTGAAGCGAGAAGGGAGAGGCTCAGGGCAGATTTCCTAGAAGGAGAGAGCCCTGAGCTGGTACTGTCCAGAGCTGTGACCCGTCCTGGCTTCCAGGTCTTAATGAGATGGTGTTTGCTAAGGTTATTTTGCAAGACAGGAGGTGCAGCGAACAAGGTGGTAATTAATAAATATCTGAGGCTGTGGCTGACTGGACTAAAGGAGATCAGAATTAGCACTGATGCAGCTTCTGCAAGAAAACGGTTTCTAACAACTGGCTCTGAGTAACAGAGGAAGAGGGGAGGAGGCATTTAGACTATTCTGCTGCATCAGTGAGTCCTACGTCAGCTTCTGGTGGATGTCTGATCTATCTGAGTAACTTTTGGGAAGGTGGGGCTCGAAATTTTGAGAAATGATTTTGCTGAAATTTCTGTGCTGAAAAACACTACTTACCTCTTGTGATATTTTTGTCTCTGTGTAGTGTTCTTGTTAATGCCAGCTGAAATTCCTCCATGTAAGGATTGCAGAACTATATTTTCATTTAATGCAAAGATCTTAAAGAATTTTATCATTAGCTATTTGAGAAACTTTATCTGTCCTTGTGCTATTTCCCTATGATCTGCAGTGCTTACTGAAGGCTTGGTTAACGGAGAAAGAAGAGGCTTTAAATAAGGTCCAAACAAGCAACTTCAAAGATCAGACAGACCTGAGCGTCAATGTTCGGAAACTGGCGGTGAGTGTTGCTGTGCGAGTCCATCCCGCCAAGTCCGAGGGGGATGCAGGAGTAGCAAGGTGTCACACTGGCTCCTTTTAGCTCTTAATGCACTGTGTCCATGGGAGCCAGGCACCAATTCTCCCCTCGCTGGATTCTTTGGCTTCAGTTTTTAAAATCGGTGTGACACCCACTCCCGGGCTGGTGCGCGGCGCCTCGCGCAGCTGCCCCGCGAGGCTCGCAGCGCCTGCAGCTTCCTGAAGACCATCAGTCCATCAGTGAGCTGTGTTGTTCAGAGCTTCTGGGGCATTAGCACAGCTTCTAGCTGTGTGAACCATTTGAAACTGGTGCTCCAGACGCTACTGCTGATTGCTCTAGTAGCTGATTTAGGCATGTACTCTTTTTGAGAGTTTCTCAAAGTGCCTTGCTATACAAGAAAGCTGTTCTGAAATCTAGCTCAGGTAGGATTTTTCCATGGAAATACAAACTAAAATGTGTCAGAGTACTTTTATCTTTTTTAAAAAGTATTTTTATTTAATTTTAGATTTTGAAAGAGGACATGGGCATGAAGCGACAGACACTAGACCAACTGAATGAGATCAGTCAGGATGTAGCCCAAATCCTTGGGAATAACAGAGCATCCAAGAAAATTGACCATGATCAAGAGGAACTAACTCAAAGGTGGGACAGTTTGGTTCAGAAGCTCGAGGATTACTCCAATCAGGTAACCAATAACGTTCTCTTACATTTTAGTTATTTAGATGGTTATAATTTTTTTTTTCCCCGAACGTCATTGATACTATCAGCAAAACTGGCCAAGGCAGGATTTTGGCATCAGAGGAGAGACAGGTCGGTTTGCTCATGTGACAGTGACTTTCTTTGGTGAGAAGGCTGTCTTCAAAACCCCAGGTTATGAATGTAGCTAATTCTATTCCTCCTTTCTTCCAAAGATTAACCTTTACTTTTCTAATGCCCGAAGCAATCTTACCACATGCTCTCAGTCAGTGAGAATGCTATAGAGAATGTTTAAGAGTATTGGATGAAATTTCATACCTAAAAAAGCAAGCAAACTAAAAATGTAGTGGGAGAAACAACACACTACTAGCATTCCTGAGTGGATAAATATGAGAATCATACAAGTATTTGTGCTCTGTGGCTGTGTTTTCTCATCTGTTGAAAATAGAACTGATTTTTGGTTTGTGCAGTGTTGATAGCCAGGCAGTGGTGTTAAGTGTTTCAGCCATCCAGCTTTCATTTTGGGCTTGCATTTGAATGAAGCACTGGGGAGTCCAAATTCTGCCTTCATGCTTTTATTCTCTGTCAGTCTTAAGTCTCTAGTTGAACTGAGAGTTTGGATGTTTTGTTTGCATATGTAAAATGAAAATGTTGTTCTTTGAGTGTTTAGCATCTGTGATAAAAATGCTACATGAAGGCTGGGTGCATTTGCTTGTATATGTGAACGAATGGAATTTTTATGACTGAGCAAAACTAAACAGAAGCGATTTCCAGCTGGGGTGTGTTTGAAATGCTGTCTAACCCCTTTTGGTAAACCGTTTTGTACAGGTAACCCAAGCTGTGGGAAGCATAGGGATGTCTCAGATTCCCCCGAAGACCCCTGCAGAAACAGCCTTACTGAAGGAACAGGTCAAACAGTCCCGGCAGGAGCTGCCCCCACCGCCCCCTCCCAAGAAAAGGCAAATCCCAGGGGACGGCGAAGCCAGGAAGAAGTGAGTATGTGCCACTGTGTGCGCTCCTGCTGCTCCCCGGGGACCACCTGGGCCTGTTTCTCTGAGTGTTTTGGTTTGAATCTTCTTCAATGCAAGAAGGGCCTAAGTTGCGATTGTGAGGTAGGATTTGGGGAGGGAGGGGGGAATGCTACATATGTTGGTTTGTTTTCTGAGCAACAGAAAACCTACATCTACCGTTAATTTTAAAGGGAGCCAGAAATTTTGTGTCTCAAAAAAGAAATCTTCGACTCTTTATAGTTCAGTTCTGTTGTTGAAGGATAGAGTTAGTTTTATTTGCTTCTCTTTGGAAAGAGCTCTCTGCATCTTCAGATAAAAAGCAGTGCAAAAGTGCCAAGTATTTTGATCTAATTGTTATTCTCTTTGATTCCCCTTAACATATATCAGAGAAACTGTCTGCACAGAAAAACTCAGGAAAAACTATCCCATGTCCTTGATATTTCATAGGAAGAACAACATTACAATGAGGTCTACAGGTATCTCTCGAGTGGCTTCACTTTCCCCCTCACTCCCCCATATGGAAAGGAGGAAAAAATATATGAAAATATGTGACTGTCTTTATTAGATATCATACCTAAAGCAAGTGGGATCGTTTTCAAGATAAATGCAGGAAGCAGACGCTGCACACTCACCGTTTTGCTTCCCGTGCTTGAGGAAAGCTGCTGTGTCCGTAGTTGGGATGAGTGGCGCCTTGTCCAGGGAGGTTGGAGGCAGCATGGCCCCACGCTGCTGCTCATGCACCTGAGGGATGCGTGCTTGCATAGGGGCTCTTCTCATTTCCTTCCTTTCTCCAGAGAGAGAATGGAGCTTCAGAGGGGGAGGAATCTTGTCCAAAGCCCTGTGAGCAGTTTAGAGAAGCAGAAGCCTCTGAGGAACCTCTGAGCGTCGGGACTCCCAGTGTAATAACACAGGCAGCAGCCCCTCCATCCTCTGCTCATCACTCGGGGGTTGCAGAAGCCTTTTCAGGCTTTGGAAGCAGAAGTGATTTTGGTCATTATTGTTTTTCTAGCACTAAAGCTATACTGGAGTAGAGAGGTGGATGAAATAGTGGGAACTTTCCTCTGCTCTTTTTGCCTCTCCTCTGTGGCTCGTGTGGAATTCCACAGCAAATGCCCCATAACTAGAACCTTGCAGGTTTGCCCCGACCTCCTTCCACGTGGCTAGCAGTAACTTCTGTACCTGCTGGCAGGCTTTTACTCTGTGTTAGGGTTTAGATTGTGTGTCAAGGAGTCTCATTCTGATATTGCATGACCTAGGAGTCAGGCAATACATCTATTTTGTCCTTCTCACCAGAGCTCAGATTACTGATTAATTTGGGATTTTTTGGGGAGGAGTGGAACGAAAGGCTTTTGGTTTCAATGCATTTTTAAATGTGAGAAAGTTATGTTAGAACAGATAAATCCAACTGTGATTAAAAAACAACAACAACAACTTAAGACAGAAGGTAATCCTCATCAATTAAACATTCAGAAGAGTTTGTCTGCTGTCGTTGCCGGGAGTGCTTGAGCTGAGAGCTCTTTCTTCAGCCTGAACAATGTTGCAGATATTTCTAAAGCCCAAAAAAAGAAAAAAAGATATATTTATAGTGTTCCTGGTTTAGTTTACTACTTAAAAAAAAAAAAAAAAAAAAGCACTCAGCATTGAGGAATGTCATTTATACTATGTTAGAAGGAACAGTAATCACTTGCAGGAAGATATTTTTTGAAAAAATGACACCAAGGAGAAATGACGCCAGGTCCTTTCAGTTTGTTCACAGAGGCTAATGCCACTGACTTTTTGTTTTTGAAAGCCTGTCCATGTCTTAAGACCCCTCAGTAAAAGTCTGAGGATTGAATGCCCAGTGTGCAGCCTTACTTTGTGGGGAGGCTTGAGGAATGTGTTGGGCTTTATGACTTGTTATTTTTTTTTAAGGCAGAGTGACTGAATAAGGGAAAATGACAAAAAAAAATCTGTCTGACCTTTTAAACTAGGTTTGATGCTGAAAGTGCTGAGCTGATGAACTGGATTGCAAAATCAAAAGCTGCCATTCAGGCCACAGAGATCAAGGAGTACAAGAAAATGAGAGAGACTTCAAGCATGAAAGAAAAGTTGAAGGTAAACGGGGGGATGGAGGATGTTCCAGTGAACGGTGCGTTTTGTCACTGTCCGCTCGCGGGCTGATCCAGATGCCCCGTGGGGATTAAGTCCCTTTTGTTAAAGAGTTTCAGAACTGGGCAGCAGGGAAGGCTCGGAGCAGCTGGGCACAGGCTTTTGTTGGTGCAGGGCTGCAAAGGGCACAGAAAACTCCTCACATTTATAGTGCCAGTGTTACCTTGGGAGGTCTGGTGAGTGTGTTTTGATGATGATTGTGTTCTCCACAAAGCAGCGCTGTTTGGCTTCGTGTTTCACAGTCGGATACAGGTCTGACTGAATCTACCTTCATGTGAGCTTGGCAAGGGCCAAGGGCCTGCCCAGAGCCCCTCTGCAAACCCCACAGCACCTGGACTCCACGGTGGTCCCTTGCAGTAGTGCTTCAATACCTCCTAGCTTGCTACCAGTTTCAGAGAAAACCCTGGTAGCTGCAACCGTGCGCGGTACGGGTGATCCGCAGGCAGGCCCCGCTATCCCACGGGATGCTGCGGGGGCTGTGCAGTGCCCCCTGTGCCTGGGATGCCGTGGGCTTGGGGAACGTGCTCTTGCCCGGCTTGCCCGCCCCGGCGCTGCGGCTCTGGGCAGTGTCGGTGGGTCCCCGTCTGCCTGGGCCCTCGGTGGCAGCGGCTACGCAGTCCGTAAAGAGGCTCCGTGCTCTGGTGCCAAACGGTGCCACTTGGCGTGTGGGAAGGAACAGTGCTGCTGCCTGTGAACCCCAAACAGCCTGATAAGGTGTCTGTAGAGCTATGTAAGTGTTTGTAGCCTTGTAGGGAACAGGCTCCGGTGCAGGAATTGAACATCAGGTTCCAGTGCAGAGCACTGGTTTTGCAATGGTTGGGTGCTAGATGGGTGGGAGGGTGTTTGTTCTTGACAGTGCTTTCATTTCATGCATCTTTTGCATTCAGTATAGGACACCTAGACCAGAGTAATGACCTTGGGCAGTGGTTTCAAAGGGGTATTTATTTGGAGATGCACTTTGCTGATATCTGAGGGGGCATCTGACATCACGGCCACAGGGCCCTTTTCCGCCTTACAAAGTGCGTGGTTTTCCTTTTGGCTCACGCGGGAATATGCATGAACACAATACACCTTCACGGTGAATTTGTTCCTTTGATAATCTTGGTAGGGATGTAAGATTTTCCTTGACAGCCCTTTGTCCTGGAGAGCAGTGAAGTGCTAGAGTTGAGCTCAGGGAGGAGCAGGGGCTGCAGTTCCTGCCAGCTGGCCCTCCAGGTGACAGGCTCTTCAGGCTCGCAGCAGAAGCAAACATCCTTCCTCCTCAAGTGGTTTATAGAATGTAATTACAGGTGTTGGCCACAATGGCATGTTTGAATGCAAATCACAATGTATGACTTCATTTAGTAGGTTTTTCATTACTATTATTTTTCTAGTGTGATTACACTAATCTCTTTCTTGGTTGTTGTGAGAGCTAGCTCCTTCCAAGCAGAGAGCTAACACCCATTTAAGTGCTTTATTCAAGAAACCTAAAATGTATTTTGTGTGGCAGTAGGGTAATGTTACAGGAAATAAAAGCCAAGAAAGTGGCAGTCTCTGAAACTGTTCTTCTGTGGTTTCAATTCATAGGTAGTAGAAAAAGAAAGGGTTGAAAAAAGCTCACAGTTGGATGAACTGAAACGAAGCGCACAGATTCTTTTGGATCAAATGGGAAAGGGTAAGAAACTTGAAGGTTTTCCTATTTTGTGGTTTAATTACTTGAGTTGCTAGGGAAAAAAATAATGAAATGCTATTTCCAATGGAACATTCTGATATGTTCCTTCACTTTTTCACCATTTTCTATCTGTTAGAGGAAATAAAACACGTCATTTGCTGGTAAGAATTATGGAAAAACAATATTAATATTCTTCATATGCTGTGTTTTTTTTTCTTTTTTCTTCATTTGCAATCTAAGGGGTATTTATACTGAAACAGAAGTAATTGTAAAGGTAGTTGCGTGCTTTTAAATCTTGCAGAGAATTTAAGTATAAGACTTTCAAACGTTAACTGCCTTAAAGATATGGCAAATTTGAAGCGAAACATAAGTTAGACAATATGTGCATCTCTCTCTCACACTTCTTCCTTAGTTTCCTCTATTTTTGTAAAACCTGTCAGTATGTTTGGATGATACAGTCACAACTCGTGGTATAAAGGCGAGAGAAGCCTACGTACTTGGGGAGATGATTGACTTGATTAAAACGCTGCTCCCTGGGACACTTGCAGTTAACATCCGTGCAAGCTGCATCTCGAAGCTTTGCCCAAGCCTGGTAACATCCGTGCAAGCTGCATCTCGAAGCTTTGCCCAAGCCTGGTTCCAGTGGGAGCAGATGGAGCAGGAGCCTGCGGGGGCAGGCAGCACCCCGTGGAAAGCCCGAGGCACAGGCAGCCGCGCTGCGTGCCCTGGCTGCCAGGGACAGGGCTCAGCCAGGCCCTCGGGGACCGTGTCTCCAGTCACCTCTCCGGGCAGCCTGACTCTCCTAGAAGGTGCTGACTTTGGGGCGACTTCCCAGCTCCCAGATATTCCTCTGGCCGGCACCCGTGCCGGGATACGCAGATCTGCTCCACGTCTCCAAACCTCTCCCCCTTGTCTGCTCTACCTGGAGCTTCCTGCTCCCCTGCTGGCCTGGGTGTGCATTGATCAGGCTCTGCCACTGCCCTAAGGCTGATGCCTGGAAGGCACCGATTTGAGCTGGAGTTTGGGTTTAAAAAAAAAAAAAAAAAGAGGAAAAAAAGAGACTTTTTTTCTCTCTCCTCCATCTGTGATACACTCTGGCAGTATCTGGTCATAATAAGAAATATATGATCGAATTTGGCTCTTATCAGAGGGGGGGAAAAAAAAGATATAGCAAGGTTTTCCTGATGCTTTATGTCTTGTGATCCACTGAAAATAAGGCATAGGAAACTGATCTGCAGCCTGCAGCTTTGTTAGCCTCTACTAGGATATTATTTCCATCTCACAGTAACAGTCTTTCTATCCAAAACCAGTCCCAGCTGTGCACGTGTAGAGTAGTGCACGGCACAGATGTATATACGTATATGTTGACCCCTGTCACGGGGCATGTTCAGGCAGTTCTGGCCTTCATTCAGGCTGCCGTTGTGTGGGTGCCCTTGGTCTGTGGCTCGTTGGTGACAGGGCTACCTCTGTTGTGCACATGGGCCAAATACACTGTGCACTCCGCACGTAGCACAGGGCAGCTGTGTGGAGCAGAGCATCCAAGTGCCCTCGTGGAAGCTGCCCGACTACCAGGAATCCCGGGCTCCGCTTGTATTCCGTGGTGCAGGAAAGCCAACTCCGTATGGATCTCCTCCTTTTATGCTGATCTAAAGGACAGAGACGAGAAATTCAAAAGCAGTGGTAACTTGAAACAGGCCTGCAGCTGTAAGGATGTGCTGCTAGGTGCCATTGCACTGCAATTTCTTCACATAGGCAAAATCCTCAGTTACTTTTGCCACTTGAGGGACTAAAGGAAGAAGGATTGCATGTGTGGTGGATGTGTCTGCTCACTGATGCTGCTCTGCCCCAGGTCTTGCATTGATAAGTCAAAAACATGGTATAGAAAGTTCTTCATGTAGCCCTTGTGAGTTGGAAAGAACCATGTGTTTTGTCGTGTTGCCTTTGTAGCTATTCCTATTTCCTAGATGTTAATCATGCCTTCATATAACGTGGGATTGCTAGGCATTTTTCCAAATTTGCTGGGCTGCCCTGGCAGGATTTCCACCCACATCTTTGATGGACTTATTGATGCTTTCCAGATTGCTGCTTCTCTGTGTTGTTTTTTGTTTGTTTGTGTTTTTTTTTCCTTTGAGTGGTTGTAGACCCAGCAAAGAAAATAATTCATTGGACATCTGCTACTAGAGTAAGGCTTATCTGTATATCTGCATACCAAAATTTAAGCATAAACCCTGATGGGGAAGGGAGCCAGGTGGTAAAGAGAAACATGATGGTGAAGAAAGTCAGCTCATCCTTGTAAACTGCAAAGTTTTCAAAGAGCTAGAATGAAAATGGGATGTTTGACATGCTCTTCCTTCCATTGTTAACATTAAAGTAAAAAGCTGAAGCCTACTAATAATAAATACAATTCTGTGAATGACTGACTTGGAAGTAAAGCATTTTGGATGTTAATGCAAATGTGTGCCTGTATCTGGAGAGCAGACTGGTTAAATTCCTGTTATCAACATGTGCTGCAGTTAAGATAACAAATTTTATAATCTTTCTAGAGGGACTTTCTACAGAAGATATAAGAAGCATGATGGAGAAAGTGCTGTCAGGGTGGAAAGAAGTGAGTCAGTATCTGGAGGAAGTGGCCAAAAAGATCAAATACCAGGAAGACATAAATGGTTACTTTAGGGAGATGGGTGAACTTGAGAAGACTGTAACTGAAAAGGAAGTCTGGCTGAAGGATGACAGTTCTTCAGCATCCCAACCTGCAGCAGCCCAGGTAAGTCTGTCAGGACTTGCTAATTTTGATAAGAAGTTACTGGTAGCACGGAATACCCCGGAGGAGCTTAACCTGATCAGTAAGAAATCATAGAGTTGTTTAGGTGCCTGGAGCACCAAATTTGACAGGAGGGTTTCAGTACTTGTGTCTCAAAAATACGTATAAATTGTTGCCCTATAGTACAGCTCAGCTGTGGTACCTTGCCTCGGAAAGAGATGTCAGTATGTGATTTGGTTTTGTTTTTAATTTTTCACAGGAGCAATTAACTCATCTCACAAGCTTGAGCCCTCGGTTGGAAGAGCTGAAATCCACTTGCAGGGTGCTCACCTCTCAGCCCGCAGCCCCCAGTTTTCTTCAGGAGAGTCTGAGTGTTTTTCTGGATCGCTTCAAGCTGACTAGTCAGAAACTGGAGGAACGTCACCAGCAGCTGAAGAAAGGTGAATATTGTTTTACATAGGTTACCATGATGACTGTGTGCTTCTCTTCCCTCTAAGGATATTTTTTTTGATATCTCAGTGAGCAGTCTTATGTACCTCATGCAGTACTTGGGCACTTTCTTAATCCTGAAAATGGAATTTTGACATCCCATGAAGATGTTGTGTGTCTATTTGCTAAAAAGGTCGTACAGGTCAGATAGGGTTACAGAAGGATTTTCCTATATGCTGCTTTAAAAAGTTATTCAGAAAGCACCTGATGCAAAACTCACTGAATTCCTGCAATTTGGTTTTACCACTAATTCCACCAGGCTTAGGATCAGGCAGTAAAAAATCTTTTTATTCACCTGGAAGAAATGAGTATCCCACTGCCTGCTCTGTGCACCGTGCGAAGCCTGTTGTGCCTGCTGTAATGGAACGATTGTGCAAGGACACAGCATTCCTGAAACTGCAGTTAGTGACTTAGCAGAACATACGTAAGGTGGAGGAAACAGGTTGAAGAGCTGCATGTGCCTCAGGCACTGCAGAAGAAAATAATACCAGAAATAACAAAATGTTAGAGGAGGAGAACCTTGTAAAATTGGAACGTGCATGTGCAAATTGTTTTCTTTCACAGCTGTGTTGAGCTCATTAGTCATACGTAATTCCTTTTGGAAATTTCATCCCTGAAGTTACTTGGCATTTGGCTTGCTTTTCAGGCACATTCTGCTTGGCTTTTTGCTGCATTAAAATTTCATTATGAGCGTTCAAACCAGGCACTCTGGCTTCTGTCATATTTTAGATGTAGCACAGAGTGTGGAGCTCTGTTAATATTTTACAGCTGAACATCAGAAGCACAGACCTATTAAGATACTCTTTTTACCTAGTTTTCATTTTACATTTCTGAGGAATTAGAGGAAACATTTTGCTAATGGCCCCATATGGAGGGGCAAGAACACGTTTTTTTCCTTTTCTGTGTGTAATAAAAATAGCTTCAGTTACTGAATTATTAAGCTGTCTGTGTAATGCATTGCACAGAGTCTGAGTGGTGCTTCAGTTGTATCAGTACAGGACACTGTGTGAGGGTCATCTCTGCTTCCCATGCTCAAACTATAGAATGGACTTTCATTTTTGCCATTAGGAATAATTATTTCATGTCTGTTTTGACTTAGTTCATATATTTTGATTAAATTCAATGGAGTTGTTAGATGATGTGATTAAATACTCTTTTGTTTTTATGCCATGCATCAGTTGAAGCGGTATATTTCAACCACCTACTATTTTCTAAAAAAGTCTTGCATGTCTTAGTGTATTGAATTTGTATTTGTGTAGCTTTTTTGAATAACAGTTTCTTGATGGATTGCATATACAGCCTTTGCAAAAGGTATACAATTTTGTCAGAAGAATTTGGCATGGTTGGAGAAGGGAGGGAAATGCCAATCTGAGATAATTTTTTGCAGTTGTTTGCAACGTGGTTTGACTTGCTCTCGGGGAAGAAACTTGCAGAGTCCTGCAATGGGCAGAAGTACCCAGCGTTAGCAATCGAACGTTCAGAAACGTGCCAGGCTTTCCTAGTGCCAGAAGTCCAGCTCCTTTAGTCGCTGCTCTTTGAGCCTTTGAAAATTGCCATTGCCAAGAGGGGTGCTGAGTCTGAGTATGATCTCGTTGGCGTTTTTGGTGGGAGTTACTGGCTTTTCCAATCAATGAGGAAGTGAGGAACTTAATTTTTCCTATCAACTATTCTACTCTCCTTCAGGATTTTCTGTGTTTTAGCGACTGCATTTTAATCCCTCTTTTTTTTTTTCCTTTTCCTTTTTAAATTACTCCTGGCTTTTTGAGAAAAGGAGCTGGGTAGTTATAGTTCCCCCTTGAAATGTTGACTCATTGGGTAGTTACAAACGGAAGGGCAGGTGTGACAGTAGCCTGTAGAAACGCTACGTGGTGAGTCACAGCCCAGCTTAGCTTAGATTTCACTTGGGGCAGTCAAGAAACTGCTTCAGTATCCGAGTGCAGAGAGTGCACATAACACAAAGGTGTTTTTAAATCCAAAATGTTGTTTGCTCTAGTTTCTTAAAATATAATTTTTCATTACTACTTTCCAAAATGAATGTGGTGCACACTGTGTGGAATTCCAGAGAAGGCAAGACTGAAATTCAGAGATGCAAACTAACAATTCTAAGCATAATCTCAGGCCAAACTACTTTTCTCTTTTCATCACCCCCAACATGTCTGTATCCTGACAACAGGATAGCTGCTGTATTTGTGTGTATGTATATAGGTATAAAAGTGGTTTATTAACTTAAAAAAAATGTAAGATTTTAGGCATGTGAAAGTTTTAAGTCCTATTGATTTTTATTTCCTTTCTCTCTCCTCCCTCCCCTCACGTGCTTGTAAGAAGTGTCTAAAAATGAAACTAAACTTGGGTGGAGTGGGAATGGTCACTCTCAAGAATGTTCCTCTGTCTAGATGAAAGATGAATTGCCAGCACAGGGAGCAGAGTGCTTAAAAA